>OU452314.1:16952500-17552500 GCA_911728475.2 Pterostichus madidus | reverse complement strand
CTGGCGCTCTTTATAGGTTATTGGCGAGAGTACATATAACACATTTTATTAAAAAAATAAAAAAAATAAAGTTTGACACTTAGCTCGGATTTTATTTCAAGTCTTCAATTATAGTTAATATTTGTGTTGTTCATACTGTCGTTTACAATGCAAAAATTAATGGTGTAGTTAGTGACATTGTCGATAATGTAGAATATTATTTTTGATAAAATAAACACTATTTTTGAAAGAAACGCCAAATGTCAGCACAATTTTTAACAGTAGTATTTGTTGGTTATTTGTTAGTTACACATTGTTTCGTTATAAAAATGAACGAAGAAGTTTTTATTAATATAATTAAAAATAGTAAATATCTTTATGATAAAGGAGATACTCTGACATTAAAAATATGAATAAAAAGGTGTGCTACTATGCATTGAACTTAACGATCATTTTCAAACCCTTTTTAGTTTCTTTTTTTCAATTATATGTATGTGACTTACAAGGAAGTTAATAATAACTTTTTCCTTATTTTTTTCTCGTTCCTGATTAGTAATTAGACGAGATAGCTGTTAACTACTAACCTGTAGCATATATCTTGAATGAAAGATTAATGAAATGGATGAATGTGATTGAAAGTGTGATGCGTGATAAAATATATCGATTGTGAAGAATAAACGAGTACTTTTTTTTTTAATCATCCTATTTATAAACAGTGTATAGCAATTTCAATTGAATACTTAGTTATACAGGTTTTTATTTTGGCTCATTATTTGGATGTCGAGAACAATAGATACAATTTCGGTAAAAATATCAAAGTAGTGTCATTTAAAAAATAATTTTATTAGTAATTTCGAAAATAAAGATTAGGTCGTTAAAAAATACTTTGATCAGTCTTTAATTTTGCACTAAATTTCTAACCGGTTATAAATAAAAAAGATGTATTCTTTCAAATTATACGTGGGCAAAACTTTTCTATATTTTAAATTTAAAATTCATATCTTGGGAGACCAACTTATTAGGTCTCAATAAAATTATTTTCTGCACTTGTTTCATACGTAAAACCTAAAAAAAAGGAAAATGGAACCAATACTTAGATCTTTTAACACGATGCTTTTTTAAATTAATTTACACAATTTTACACTAAATTTTAACCATAAAAACTTGAAAGAAACCAAATTTTTTAACACAAAAATTATTCAACGAAGTATTATGACATCATAATTGAATAAGTTAAACATATCTTAAAATCATTTAGGTACTTAAAACACTAATTAGATTTACGCTAAATAAACATTTATTATTACAATTAATCATTAATTTTGGAAGGTTAGGATCGGTAATATAAATAAGTATAAGTATGTACTTTTAAGAATGCATTTTTAAGTATTGGTTTCAAAAAAGTTTTTATATCGTAATTATCTCAAAATGTGTCTTAGGAAAAATATTTTTCTACATTATTGATTACTCCTTAAAACTATGTATTTTTTATTTAAAAGATTTTTCCATATTTGCAAAAAAATATCAACCAAAGCCAGTTCTTTGCTATTATCTAGTAGCCCAAAAATTGTTTTCGAAAAACTAAAACAAAAAATTTAAACCACTTCTGAAATGGTATTTATTTTAGTAATTTAACCAACTTTTTATCTCTTGTGGATCTCGAGATCCCAATACTAAGTCAAAATAAAATAAAATGTATAGGTATATGACAAAATTAATAATCATTACCCAAATTTTAAAACTATTATAATTAAAAATAAATGTAGTTACCTATATGAGGATCAGCTCTGGTAACCACTTCCCCTTCCAGTCCTAAAACCAACCTCAGCACTCCATGTGCAGCGGGATGTTGGGGACCAAAATTGATGACCAGATTCTTGACTTTCTTTTCCCTAATTGGGCACTTCGCGTTCCAGGTGATCGGGGACCAGTTCGTGTACTTGTCGGGGTACATCACGCGCCCCGAATATTGAGAAAGAAACTCTGAGTCTATTGCCCATCGTTTACCGAGTACCCAGGGGCTGAAAAATAAATAAAATATAAAATACCATCACTTTATACTTATGTTAATTTTTCATAGAATAATTTTTGACAGACAGATTCATAAAATATATTAGCTATTAATACTATTTTAGTTCCAATGCGGTTCTCCCCTGTACTGACAAAATACTAGATTATATTAACGCTAGACCAAAAACTTGGTACCACAGACTATCAAAGTTTTAAAAATGTTATTGGTTTTTAAGATATTTGTGTTAAGATAGTTGTGGCAATAAATCTGTCGTCAAAACATTGTAATCTTTCTTTAGCCCTCTCTCTTACACATCAGAATTCAAAATTATTTCTCTTGTTCATATATTCAGTCTTTGTCTAACTGAGAGTTACTTTCTAAGTTATTATCTTGCTTAAGTCGTTATATACAGAATTGACAAGAATATTATAAATAGTTATGTATGTTTCAAGATGTTGTACTAGAGATATATATGAAAATAAATAACGCTCCAGGAAGAAAGGTACAAAGAGAAAAGTTAGCCTCCACAACAGGCCATTCAACAAGATGCAAAGGAAACAAAGACAGGGCCGGTTTTGCCATAAGGCGGGTGAGGCGACCGCCTTAGGCCTCCGATTTTTACCGGCCTCATAAAAATTCAGCCTCATACAATTAGAATTTTTATATATGTATAAAAAATTAATATGCAATTACTATGCAAAATAAAAATTTAATTTAATAAATTTGTATTTTAGGTATTTATTATACCTAAGTACATGTGGCAGCACTGTGTAGTCGCGTTGGTGCAATAGCAGTAGTACGTAGCGTCGTCGCATAGCGCAAAGTACCAGCGACGTACAAGAAAAATATATATTGATTATTAAAAATAGATTACAAACAACATTTCCAAATATAATGACTCTTTTACAAATATATTTAACGCATCCTTTATCAAATGCGTCTGCTGAATGATCTTTTTTTATGCTTAAAAAGAGTAACAAATTATCTACGCTCGACCACGTCCCAAGAGTGGTTGCAATCACTAGCCATATTAAATATAGAGGCAGAGATTTTGAAATCCCTTGATTGTAATGATGTAATTTCAAAGGTCGCTGAAGAAAAATCAAGAAAAAAGAAATTGCATTAAAGTAAATTTCGCATTTTATAATTAATTTTTAATTTTATGTTATATGAAACTGTGATTTTAGCTTCATGTAGGTACTGACTGAATAATAATTTTTTTTTAATCCTATGTAGATGCAATTTTTTTAAATTTTTATTTACGTGACTATTTGCATTTTATGATTTTTTAAATATAAATATACATTATATTTACATTTATGTACTATTTTTTTCTTCTGGATACCTTTCTACGGCATGTAATCCCGCCCCCCGCCACTGGCCTCTAATTTACTTCCGCCTTAGGCCTCCAAATTTGTAAAACCGGCACTGAACAAAGAGAGCAACAACCGGATTAAAACAAAGCAAAGCGGATCGCAAACCAACGCGGTGGCGGTGGCGGTAGCGGTGGCGGTGGCGGCCACGGTGGCGAACACCTCAACGCACACTGACGCGGTCTGTTTGAGGTGATCGCCTATAGTATTCTGCTAATATATTTGCACTGCAATGGATTTTGGACGGGAAATGGAAAAAGAAGAGATGCTATTATACATTCGACGAAGAAGAGAGAAAACTGAAGAAATTTAAGAGATTTAGGCCCATACTTTACTTTTTTTTCACATTATTGTAATTTGGATTTGCTACATCATATAATAGTTATTTATGTTTTCAGGGTGAATACCGTATGTACCACTGATGAAATTCGTGTTTCTGGCCCTAGCATATTATTAGCCAAAAACGCTAATTTCACCAGTGATACAGAAGAACATTTAATTTTATATTCAAAAGATTAAACAAGTATATTTATATGTATGTCAAAATGAATTTTGCAAAATCAAGTATTCACAATAAACAAAAATTGTCATTTTGTTTATGTATCTAGAAAAAAATATTTATTATGGCCCTAGGGCAACAAAAATAAGAGTTTTCGCCCGTTTTTTATGGCTAAAACAAATTAATTTCGGCCCAGTTGTGCATAAAATATCATGTGATCACAATAATATTAATAATAATATAATATGATCACAATAATAATAATAATTCAACAATTTTTCTGTTTCACTCATGTTGCTGTTCTACGCGGTCAGCGGGCAAATGCAGCAGGTTGCGTTTGCCCGCGTAGCGGACTGCCCGCCGCGGACGAACGCTGCACACAAAGCGGGCGCGGTAGCCTGATCGCTGTTTGTGTGCGCACTTGCATTGTCTTATGTAGGCACCATTTGATCGCCACCGCCACCGCTACCGCCACCGCCACCGCGTTGGTTTGCGATCCGCTTACCACGCAAAAATATATCAAGACACTCAGTCGCCCTCGGAACGGACGCAACCTACAAATCACGCAAGGTGATAGTGTTAACTAACCAAAAGGGGTATTAAAACATCAAAACGAAGGAAAACAAGTGTAGAAGCAGTACTGGAAGTAGATACAATAGCCATAAGTGATAATATTACTAATTTAAGTAGTTGTAGAGAATTTTTCACGGATATATAAGTAAAAGAATTAGATTGAGTATTGAACAAACTAAATTCGGTACATGCGTAGCATAAAGGTGAGATGCATGAAAAAAAGAAACAAAACAAGGTGAAGATCCTAGAAACAGTAGTGACAGTGTAAGCAACGAGGAGGCAGAAGTTTCTAGCAAGAGTAGAAGAGCGAAGAGAGCGCCGGAACCCAAGAGAAGAATGGATGCGACATCGTAAGAAAATGAATATTAACGGCAATACTTATTGCCGAAGAGAAGATGAAAATGATAAAAGAAAAAAATAAAGAACACAGAAAGGAAATATAAGAAGAGCGAAAGGAGATACGGGAAGAGATAAAGGAAATACATAAAGACTTTGAGAGCGTAGTAAGCATATTATAAGATGAAGTAAGGGACCTAATAGCACAGGAAAAGAAAATAGAAAAAACACAGGGATTGAACCAGAGAGTAGCAAATCTAGGACAAGCAGAAGACGAAGAATTAAAGAAGAAAAGCGTAATAGCATCGTAATCAAAGGAATACAAACAATAGCCTCCAATGAAGAAGCGGAAACATTTGTAACTGCAAAAATAAGTATACAAAGAAGTAAATAAAGTGAGCGTAGTAAAAATTGAGAACTAGGATGAAAAAATGAAAATAATTATGAAAAACAAGTTAAAAGCTTGTAATGATTTTAAAATAGTATCATTTTTTGTAAATCTTTCTTTTAATTCAATTGTAATTTTATCTAATATAGGGATGTATAACTTAAGTTTGACAACATCTTTCTCATTTTGTACTTCTATGTCTACAGAATCATCTATTTCACAATCTACTATAAACTCTTGTAACCTTTTTGGAATAGATTTCATTCTTTTTGGTTTGTCAAAAAAGTCTGTTTTATCTAAACCAAGAGACAAAAAAATATGATATGCAGATTTCCATATAGAATTCCATTCATTATCATTGTTTCGTAAGTTTAGAAATTCATTAATTGTTTCTTGAATTAAATTTAAACCTTTTACATAATTCATATCAGGGGATTGGAGAAAATTAGATACAGTTGTAACTAATTTTGAAATTTTTATAAAAATAAGCAGTAAAACAATAAATTCTTTATCAATTTGTAAAAGTAAACCTTTTGCTTCACATTTTCTATCCTTTTTTACATCAGTTTTAGAAATAAGATTATTTAATGTTACAAAAATAGATTCAATTATTTCTAAAACAGTCTCGCATGATCTGAACTGAACAGTCCCTCGCGTATCACATATCCTTTTTAATTCTCGAGCCTGTATTGTAGGATAAATTTGTTTTTGCATATTTAAAAATAGAGGATTAATTGTAGAATTTGACATAAATGTATATAATTTTTCAAGATTAGAAAAAAAATAGCCGACTTTTTCAAATGTTTACAACAATCAACAACAACTAAATTTAATTTATGGTTAAAACAATGAATATATACTGCTTGCAGAACAGTACTTTTAATATAATTTTGCACGCCACCTAAATGACCACTCATTACAGCAGCACCATCGTATCCTTGTGCTATACAATTGCTTAATGAAATATTATTTTCAACTAATATAGTTTTTATATAATTTGCGAAACTAGCAGCATCTACCATACCTCTCTTGAATTGCATTTTGATGCAAATACCGGACTATAACAGTTATTTGTGCATCTTTACTCAAGTCTTTTGTTTCGTCAGACATTATTGCAAAAAAAATTAGATTCCTTTACATGGTCTTTTTTACGTACAATGATCGCCATAATATAAATTAATACATTTTGGATATCATGATGTAGGTATTTAGCATTATTTGAACTATCCTGTAACTTTTTTTGTATAATGGTGTCATGTTTACTTATCAATAACATTAATTCTCTTAAATAATCTTTATTTAAACTTAAAACACTTTCATCATGACCATGTTGAGTAATATCTTGCGTACATGTAAATAATAAACACTCACATAAAGTTTTGATGTAGTGTCTGTTTTCTTTAATTTCATTTTGATATTGATCATTCACCATTTGTTCAATATTTGTTTTCTGTTTCTTTAATTTCATATAATTTACATATTTTATAACACACATTTTATGTTGTTCAGATTTATCATGTTTTACTAGTCCTTTACTTGAATCAAGTGCATTCTTCCAGTTGCGAAACCCTTCATTCACAAAAATGTTTGCTTGATATACACCATGGAAAAATCGGCAGTACAAACAAAAACACTGTCTTTTAAAACACTATACTCCAAACATGTAAATTTTTTAGACCACGTTGATTTAAAGCTTCTCATTCTTTCACCTTGTTTAACTTTTGGATACTGCGATAGTATCGGCTGACGTGGTCCTTCTTCAGGAGTCTGTGACAAGTCACTAGGTCCAGAAACAGTAAGAATTGTTTGTTCTGGTTCAGGTCTCACTGTTGGGGTATGTACGCCAGTTTCATTATCATCACTTATATCATCCTCACTAGTTTTATTTTCGCAAGAACTAGACTCACTATCACTTTCTTCAGTAGCACTTAAGTTACAAGATGTCACCATTTCATTCGTTTTTAATATATTTTCTAAATTACTGCTTGCACTGCCGATACTGGTCGAAGGCAGGAAAGTATCAGTTTTTAATTTTTTTTTATCTGATTCTGATAAAAAATAATTTTTAATATTATTTGTGCGTTTCATATTTATTTTTACTTTACTCTTTGACCACAAAATAACGAATGAGCATTGAGATTTTCATCACTCGTATAAATACCAAAATTTGTAAAACATGTTTGAACTTGCTAAACTATGCATGTGGACGAGTAAGTAAAGTATAGAACAATCTTAACAAGTAATTACAAGTGCATTGCGTCGCTATCGGACTCGCACAATAATTTGACAAGTTTGGACAAGTTCGGCGGCGCGTTTATTATAACACCAATAATAATCATGGTTAAATGCAGAAAATTATGCTCTATAACAATGTTTTTTTTTTTGTGTTTCTTTCAGTGTTTCTGTCTTTTTTAAATGTTAAGATGATAAAAGCAATATTACTAGCAAAATTTTTTAAATTGACACTAAAAGTCGGGGAGGGCAACCAGGGGGCTACTGAAAAATTTAGGGGAGCAAGTGCCTCCCTGGACCCCCACTGAACATATGTAATGTATGTTTAACAACGAAATTCAAACGCAACCCGATACAACTTCCGAGTATTCTAACATCCGCATCGGAGAAACATTTGCAAAAATTGCACATAGACATTTTATTACCCAAACAAATATTTTTTTAAAGTAATATTAGGTAAATTAATTAAATAATTATTCATTAAGTTAAAAAAAAATAGTTTCTGGTAACGGTTTGGAATTTAACAATGAAACCATTTAAAATTATTTAACTTTGAAATATGAGTGGCGAAATTGATAATTTTTATTATTTTTGGGTGTTTTGTCCATTTTTTTGCCAAAGATTTAAGCGAAAAATTTTAAAGTTGAATAAAATGCTTGGGTTTGGTTTTTTTCTGATTTTGACGGTGGCATCCCTTTCTTGTAGAAAAATTGAAATATTTTATCTCTTGTCAGTTTTTTTGAAAAGTTACCCTTTTTTATTAAAAGTGGGTCAAAAAAATTATTATTATTTGAAATCTATCAATTTTTTACCCAAAAACAAGGCATCCTACAAAAAAAAAAGTAACATAAAATGCTTAGAATTCATTAGAGAATACGTGCGATTTTTTTCAGAATTTTCTGAGACATTTTTAATTTTTTTGTATTTTTTTTTGACTAGAATTTCATAAAAAATTTTAAATGTTTCAGCAAATTCTGAAAAAAATCACACGTATTCTTCTGTAAATTCGAAGCATTTTCTGTTATTTAAATTTTTCTGTAATTGTGATCCTTTTCGAGTAAACAAATCATTAAATTTTTATATTCCAATTTTCATACTCTTTCTTGTTTCTTGATTTTTCACCTTTCAATATAGCGTTATTGTTATGGTGGTACTATCATGGAATTTATCAGAATTTTCAGAAACATTTTAAAAATTTTCAAAAATTCTCATCTAAAAACAATGAAATCAAAAATCACACGTATTCTCTGATGAATTCTAAGCATTTTTTGTTACATAATTTTTTTTTGTAGGATGCTTTGTTTTCGAGTAAAAAATTGATAGATTTCAAATAATAATAATTTTTTTGACCCACTTTTAATAGAAAAGGGTAACTTTTTAGAAAAATTAACAAGAGATAAAATATTTCAATTTTTCTACAAGAAACGAGATGCCACCGTCAAAATAAGAAAAAAACAAAACCTAAGCATTTTATTCAACTTTAAAATTTTTCGCTTAAATCTTTGGCCAATAAAAATGGGCGGAACACCCAAAAATATTGAAAATTGTCAATTTCGACACTCATATTTGAAAACTAGATACTTATTTCGATTTCCTTATGCCCTTCAAAAATTTTTTTGATGTTTCAAATTTTTGTCCGTTTTCCAGTGAATGGCCCGTATATATATATATATATATATATATATATATATATATATATATATATATATATATATATATATATATATATAAGGGATGGCTAGCTCAGTGGTATGAAGTCGGCCTGTGGATCCTGAGGTCCCTGGTTCGATTCCCACAGGCGACATAATTTGAAAAAGCTATCCCTGTGGCTCCTCCACCACTAACATGTTTGGGGGCCGTGATTTGACGACTGGTAACCGCACTTCACGCGCAAAATATATCACTTACCGAGATCTGCTTCAGCAGAGTGCCACACCTAGTAATGGGTAGAAGGCGTGATGATATATTTATTTATATTTATTTTATTTATATATATATATATTTGTATTTTTACATCGGATTTTTTGGTCACACGATTTTTTTCAAAAAATCAACAAATAATATAACGGCCGCCATTTTGTTATTTTTCGATGAAAAAGTTCCTTCTTGTCCGGGCAATAACGACTTTAACACTTAATAATTTGTCATTTTTAATTTTATTTCAAATATCCAAACGGCCGAAATCATGTCAACCGTCATTTTTTGATCTTTTTTTAAGAAAATTCGTGTGATCAAAAAACCCAATGTAAAAATCCAAAAAAATATTTTTCAAAACGATATCTTGATTCTTACTTTTGCGGTACAACTTAAAATCATCTGCATAAATCAAACATTGGCATGATTCTATTACACTAATAATATCGTTGACGAACAGAATAAAAAGAAGGGGCCCCAAGACAGATCCTTGGGGCACCCCGGAGCATGCCACAAATTTAGATGATTCAAACCCATTGCAATGTACATATTGCACTCGATCATTTAAGTAAGATTTCAATAGACAGCATAAATTATTCGAAAAACCTATCAAAGCTAGTTTACGTAACAAAATACAGTGATGAACAGTATCAAAAGCTTTTGAGAAATCTGTGTAGATGACATCGATCTGAATTCTATTATCCATTGCATCATATAAATATTGTACAAAATTTAGTAGATTAGTAGCTGTTGACCTTCGCGGAACAAATCCATGCTGAAATTTACTGACATAGCTACTTGTTTGAGTTTGAATTCGCTGATGAAGTATATATTCATACAATTTAGCTAGCCAATTAAGGCACGACACAGGACGGTAGTTAGCAATTTTATGTTTGTCACCTGATTTAAAAATCGGGATTATTTTAGACATTTTCCATTTATTGGGAAAAATATTAGACTTAAGGCTTAAATTTAAAATAATAAAGAGTGGAAATAGAAATAGTTCAGAGCATCCTTTAAATATATATATAGGTATACAGTCAGGTCCGACGGAATTAGAATTCTTTTGTGCCGCTATTGCCTGAGATATTTCACCTAACGTGATATCTGATACTTGAATTATGTCACAATCCGAATTAATATTGTAAATTTAGTGATCAATACCTGTATTATAAACAGATTTAAAGTAGCTTGCGAAAGCATCTACAATTTCAGAACCATTTGTATAGCTGACGTCATTATGGGACATTGTGGACGGGATACTTTTAGAATCCTTTTTAGAATTAATATAAACCCAGAAATTACTTGAATCAGTCGCAATATAGTTTTGAACATTAACGAGATACTGTTTATGAGCGCTCTTAATTAATGATTTCACAAGTGATCGAAAATAATTCCATTTCTCAAAATGAAGTGCTAGTCCGTATTTTTTATGTAACTTCCTGTAGTGCTTTTTCTCCCTTAAGTTAATTATAATTTCCTTTGTGAACCATACAGGAGACTTACTACTACGTTTTACAATTTTAGGGAAACATATATCGAAGATACTGAAAATAGTAGAGTAAAACATATCAGTTGCCTCATTTACATCACAGGAAGAATCTAAACAGCGCCAATCAACTTCATTCAACAAATTATATAGTAAACAAAAGTCACCTTTCCTATAATTGTATGATACGGTGTTATTTTTAGTTAAATTCAAATGAGACTTATTGTCAGAAAGCACAAATTCAACTACATAATAACGAAGGATGATAACTATCTTCCGAAAGTAGACTAAAATTACATTTTTCTACAGTACAGGTAACATTAGATACGACAAGATCTAGAATACTGTTCTTATAATTAGGTATTTTATTATACTGTTCCATATTCAAAACATTAGTGAAATTTAAAAATCTACGAACATCGCTATCCAAAATATTATCATTGTAAAATTGATGTAATTTTGTAATATTAAAATCACCAATAATTATTACGTTATTATTTGCAATGAAAGGAAGAGAACCTAGAACATCAAAAAGTTCAGCGTATTCAGCACCACTGGTATCCGGAGGTATGTATATAGCGATAATATAAATATTGTCAAAATTGTTGTTACTGAATTTAGCACAAACTAGGTCAACATTAAATACATCACAGCTGATAGGAACAAGTTGCGGATGGTATATGTCCTTGACCGCTATAAGAACTCCGCCGCCTCTCGATTTGCCCGTCTTAACTTGATTTCTGTCAGTTCGGAATACACAGTAGTTCGAGTCAAACACTTCACTATCGGCGACACTGTCTGTAAGCCAGGTTTCAGTAAATACGAGTACATCTAAATTAACAGTCAACACATTTAAATAAAGTTCCGTTAGCTTGGTGTTGAGTCCCCGAACATTTTGATAGTACATATTTACCCTTGATGCACGTTCACTTCGTTTTTTGACTTGATAATACGAGGCACATCGTTAAAATATTTGATGCTGAGATCATTTTCACCATTATTAATTCGACTTTGTAGTTCACTTTTTATTTCAGCGAAATACTGTCTTTGTTTGAGAGTTTTGTCGCTGGAGACGATCATTTTATTAAATTTAGATCCTTGCAGATTTTTAGACTTCTTTAGAATATCTAACGCTAGTGAAGAATCTTTAAAAATGACTTTAATAGGTCTTGGTTTAATATTGTTAGCATTAAATTTTCCTAAACGGAATAGTTTCACAATCGATGAATTTGGGGTTCTTGAAGAAATCGTCGAAATAATTTCTGGAACAATTGTTGCATCATCTGTTGAAAGTAAAGACGTTGACGTCCCTGATGGAGAGTTTGCTTCAGGGAGGTTATAAACGATGATATTGGATTTTCGAATTTTACGTTCATTGATTTCAGATATTATATTTTCAAAGTCTGTATTATGCTCAAAATTAGATTTATTTGCAGAGTAAGCATTTCCTTCTAGTTTGCTTTTTACATCCAATATCTCTTTTTGTAGTGTTAATATAATTTGTTTTAGCTCAGATAATTTCGATGTAAAATTAACTGTAGATTCGCATACATTACAGAACCATTTTATATTCTTTCGTGAACGCAACATTCGGCTGTCTGATTGATTTACCTGGGCACAATCAAGATGAAAGAAATTAGAACAGCCAGCACATGAAATTGATCTTGAGGTGTCAACTTCCTTAGAACAGATGCAGCAGCTTGAGGACATATTCGTAAGAAGCAAGAAATTTTACGCGATGGTAGAGCTATACTCAATAGCTAAAATTCACTTGCACACTATTGTTTAATTAGTGAAATTAAGGTGAACAAAAAAATGAAATAAAAACACTAAAAAACCGGAGCACAGATAATAGTCACTAAATATCAATATGAAAATAATGTTCAGGGCTTGATTACTGAAGTACTGATACTAGTTTCAAAACTAATAAATAACAATATCTCCGAAAAACTTAAGAAATTGTTTAAAGCAAAAAAACACGACTGACTCATTCACACTTCAATACAGATTATATATAAATAAATGATATGCAAAAATACAAAATGCAATGCACATTACCTCTTGTATTACAGTTAAATTAATTAAAGATCCTCGATTCTCTAACTCCAGCGCAAAATAATCATGAAGATGACAAACGCATTTCTGCATTTGATTACCCAAAATTTTTCTAGCCATTTCTTATTTCTCAGTCTGTATTTATGTATCAAAAATGCCACAAACTTAGAAATGACAGGCGAGAAAATAACAAAATCATGGCCATAGGTCTCTATTTTTATTTTATAAACAAATGTGAACAAAGTAAATATAAATTTTCGTATTAGTAAGAACTGTCATACGTTTTCATTAAAATAATAAATGTGATAGAACGTGAAAAAACATGAAACGTGTGTCTTAACTTATTAAGACATACGTTATGTCATTCGCATAGGTACGAATAATATTATTAAAAAAAGATAGCTATATTTCATCGTATCTATGATAACTTCGTCCACATATGACGTCATCGTTTTCATACAGGGAATGGAGTTTAGAAAGAAACCAATCAGCTAGTAAAAAGTAATATTGGTTAAAATAATTAACGTACCTATGTCAAATTACTAGAAAAACAATTCAGTATTCCTGAATTAATAAATGAGAGAGACCAAATAATAGACAATCACAATAAAAAACATAAGCTATCCCAACCAAATAAAAACCTCGTGTTGTTACATAGTAATTCTATTCGGAATTTCTCAAATTATACGCGATGAAAGAAATCCAGGAATTTATATCCTCGAACTGAGAACCATCCATATACAGGTGAATACTTAAATTATGGCCCTGAAAATTCAACTACAAAATATATTCGAACAGCAGAATCTATTAGAAAATAACGCAGACATATTATACGAAAAATTGAAAAAGTACAAATGTAATGCC
Source organism: Pterostichus madidus (assembly GCA_911728475.2). Taxonomy (NCBI): domain Eukaryota; kingdom Metazoa; phylum Arthropoda; class Insecta; order Coleoptera; family Carabidae; genus Pterostichus; species Pterostichus madidus. The sequence continues at coordinate 17,538,787 of OU452314.1, read as the reverse complement.
TTACTGATGAATAATAAAAATATTTTAAATTCATTATTAAACAACATTAAAGAGAAGATCCGATTATTTAACCTAAAACGAACTTAACGCGGATTAATTGATGGTTTGGAATCTATTATAAAGAGCATAACTAGAAATCTCGATGCAACAGATAAACAAATAATAGAAAATATTAAAAACATTAAAAAAATCATTTCCGATAAAATAAACAAACTAGTTAAAGTTAATAACAATGTCACGGCACAATTTAATGACAAAATTAACATTATTATTGAGAATAATAATATTTTAAATATAAAACTAAATAACATTGAAAAGGAAGTTGGTAAAATATTAGCTAAATTAGATATTATAAAATTACAAAATTTAATAAGCGACTTCATACAAGTCGGACAAGACATATCTTCTCTCATATTGAATTAGGAGAGACACTCACATTTTGCAAATAAAACATTTTACATTTCGGAATAATTATCACGAACAATTTCTGGGCGAGCTAAATAGAATAGAAGATCGATATTTACGATCATCTATTATAAACAACATAAAAAATAGAGATACCTTGATAATGTATTGTTCTTCTGAAAATCCCAATTTAATCATCATTATCGAAACCCCATTCAATACACGAATAGAAGAACTAATCCAAACATGACGTATACAAAACTATACTTATAATAAATGGACTTTATTCTAAAAATAGCTATAAGATAAAATTACCCAATAAATGTATTCAGCTTAATAGTAAAGAATAGGATGGTCCAAAATATCTGAGGTTTCAGATTAAAACCACTTTTCTAATATAGGTTATTATATTAGAAAATATTAAGATTCCCAAATATTTGAACAAAATCTATTTATGTTATGTATCGCAAGTTAAATGATGTTTTTTCTAAATAGTGTGTACTGTCTGTATGTATCAAGTTAACGAGTCTCTCCGATGATATATTTCCTTGATATTAACTAATAGGATATTCAGTTACATCCAGGACCGGCGCAAGACGGTAAGCAAGGTAAGCACAGCAGATAGAAATTGTTAGAAATAACATTAAGTCGATATTTACATTGACAATATTATTTACAATTCTAGTCAGTGTAATGGATTAAAAATTATAAAAAAATACTTACGATCCAATATATATCAAAGAAGGCTTATGAATTTGGTATTAATTGCAATTAAGAGCGATGTTTTATAAATGTATATTTTTTTTATTATATTATTAAATTTTTTATTGTTTGGTTTTTCATAAAATAAATATATGATATGGGGGTAAGAGCGCTTGTCTATAGTTTGCAAAAGGACACCAGAAACCCAAGCGCCGACCCTGTTGACACCAAATTAGATGCTTTTAAGCTATTATGTTTCATTCCCAGTCAATATTTAAAACGGAACATATATTTTTATATAGTGTAAAACGATTTTTATTAACTATCAAAATTATTTTAAATTTGTAATTTGTCAGACGTTAAAATTATATGTGTATATTTCTATTATTTCAAAGTGCTGCGCAATTTCGATTGTCGCTATTTTCATTAATATTTATTAATATTTCAACTGTATTAATAATATTTTTCATATTACAATTCACCTAATAATATGAATATTAAAAAATATGAATAAATCGACTTGGTAAATGAAATTAATATTTGTAATTATTATGCTAATTTCGCAGACCCATGTCTACTTCAAAACCAATTACGGTTTTATAACGCAAATTGCCGTTCAACATATAATTAAAACTGTATCCTATGATTCTTTCACTACAAACAAATCATTCAAAGTATTTTTATCTGTAATTTTATTTCATGTTAAAATAATAGAAATAAATCAATTAGTGAAACAGCCAAATTCGACATCACAGCCCTTTGAAATAATGGAAATATACACTTGTAATTTTATCGTTTGGAAATAATTGACTAACATTTCTTCTGAAGTTCATTATACGGCATTTATAAAAAAAAATCTCTAAAGGATATATTACACATGTAAAATAATTGCGATAGTACATAAAAAAAGACAAAATCGTTTCGGACATCATCTTATAAAAATGTATGTTTCCTATAAAATATTGATTAAGAATGAAGTATAATAGCTGAATAGTATTTAATATGAAATCAGTGAATGTGCAAATAGTAAATATCAAGGAAATATAGGTTTGTTCCAGCCACCAGTTTGAACCGTTCTAGAACTGTATTAGAATCGATTCGTCGTTCTAGCGTGACTATTCCGAACTAGTAGTTTCAAATTTTGTATTACAGCTCTAAAAATTACAATAATAGAACTGGTTCAGAACCGTTCAATCAGTCCTTGTTCCTACGCAAGAACTACTACTTCTAGATGTGCATTTTTTCAATTCTGACAACTGATTTTTTAAATGACAGTCTGGATTTATGTTTTATTTGTAATTTGTGTGACATGATACCAATTGTAATTAAAATAAAACGCTATTCTCCATACGTTCTAGTACTGATGACGATTATTTTGATTTATTGAATATGGCTTTTTTTAAATACAGAAAACCCAAAATATGAGAATTACATGAACGAGACGGGGCATTTTTATAATGACAAAATTTAAACAACATTTCAGATTAAGCAAAGACGTGATTATCTGACAGCCAGTTTTCTGAATGTTGCTGACAGATTTGATATTTATTTATTTATTTATTAAAAATTCGATCCTACAGGATAAAAGTATCCCAATTACAGGACGAATATAACATACAAAATAGAAAAGTATACATATGCGCAAACATAAACTAAATTCAACTTTACATTAATTAATATAAAAATACAAAATAAATACCTAATCCAAATTAGATTAATAAACTATCAAGTGCTACACGAATATCAGGTTACTGTAGTTAACAATGTTTTTTTTTTAATTTTAAAAAAGAATCTGCAAATATGTCAACAGCTGAATTGTAACAATTAAAATTTTAACATAATTGCCATATTGGTGATTTTAACTCGTAATTAACTCGGACTCTACTATAATTAAAGGTTGATTTAGTACGAGTGGTTATTCTAGGTACATTAATACGAACTTTTTTCAGACTAGTTGAGTCGTCAAAAACAAAGTTCAGTAATTTAAATAAATACAAGCATGATAGAATACTTCTTCTCTGTTCAAGAGATACAACATTAAATTCCTGAAATAGATCAACATACTCATAGTCATAACTAGGGTATCGTCCGTGGAACTTAGAGTAGCAATATTTTACAAATATTTTATGAATAGATTCAATTATCTTAACGTATTTATTATACATTGGATTCCATATTTACAAACAATACTCTAATTTGGACCTAACAAAAGCAAAGTATAAACATTTGAGAGTGGAAATTTTGCGAAATGACTAAGTATTTCTCATTACAAAACCAAGATTTTTGTAAGAAGCCTTAACAATACTGTCAATACATACATACATACATACATATCTTCACGCTATATCCCATCAAATGGGGTAGCACAAACCCTAAAATCACTCATAAAACATTCACTCATAACATAATCAAATAATCAGCCCCCGACAAACATTATCATTCGAACCCACCACCCTCACTTCAACCACTTTCATAGATCCCTCCATATAAACTCATTTATTTATCACACTCGAAATCATTCCTTACATAAAAAACCATCAATCACATCCATCCAATTACTCCTATTCACTTATCATTTATCTTCTTTCTTCAATGTACATAACACATGCATAAAACATCTCAAATTATCCACGCTTACTCCTAACATACTGTCAATGTGATCATTAAATGATAATTTATAGTCGAACAATACCCTAGATCTTTAAATTGGTAAACTCTATCAAGGATGGAACGATCTAATTTGTAAGTATGAGTATAGACCGTTTTTTTTTACAAAGTAACTCAATATTTTACATTTACTATAGTTAGAGGATAAAGATCAAACTAATAAGTTATCTATATCTTTCTGAAAATTGATAGCATCTTGTGAAGAATTTATTGTTTTAAAAATTTTCATATCATCGGCATAAAGTAAAACTTCAGAATATTTTACAGATTCTACAATGTCATTGATAAACAAATTAAATAGCAACGGTCCTAGGTTTGATCCTTGAGGCACTCCAGATGTGGCGTAATAAGGAGAAGGGAGACAATTATTAAAGAATACAGACATTTTACGATTATGTAAATAAGAGGAAATAAATTGGATGAGATCATCTGAGAAGTTAAAGTATTTATTAAGTTTGAGAAGAAGTGTAGAATGGTCAATATTATCGAATGCTTTGGAAAAATCTGTATACAAAACATCAATTTGATTATTATCATACAAAGCACTTAGTGTAAATTCAGTGAAGCTCATTAGATTTGTTGTAGTTGACCTTCCTTTCATGAAACCATGCTGGTGGATGGAAATTAATTTTTTTTATAAAGTATTGTTTCAAAAATTTTTGAAATATTTGACAAAAGCGATTGGACGATAATTGGAAACATTACTTTTGTCACCTGATTTGAAAATAGGAGTAATAAAAGAAATCTTTAGACATGAAGGAAACAAATTCTTAGATAAAGATAAGTTAAACAGGAAATGAAGAGGTTTAACGAAAAGTTGACTACATCCTTTCAATATGTAAGCAGGAAGGTTATCAGGACCAGGATTCCGTGAAGGTTTCAAATTATTGATAGCAGATAATATATCGTCTTCGGAGATACTAGAGATAGTAACTAAATTATGGCTGCAAGTGGTGTTAAGGTCATGGTCATGATTTTGATATGTGGTATTCGTCGAATAAACTTTAAAAAAGTAGGCAGCGAATCCTTCAACTATTTCTTCGGTATTATTAAGTGTTTGTTCTTCAAAATTCATAATTCCAGGTATACGAGAGATACGTTTTTCGTTATTAATAAAAGACCACAGTTTGGAGGGATCAGTGGAAATGGAGGCCTCAGTGTTGGCTATAAATTTGGAATATTCCGTTTTAATTTTACTTTTAATTAACTTTCGCAAACGTTTAAATTCTTCATTGTAAGTTTCGTTTTTATGAATTTTATATAAATTTCGATAATATTCTTTTATCTTGATGTTTTCGATAATATGTTTATTGAACCATGGAGGGTATTTAGAGGTTTTTCGTACAGTTAGAGGAACACATCGGTCTATAACGTCGTGAAGTAATTTATCAAATGTATTGAAAGCGTCGTCCACTGTATCATACATTGACAGACACTCCCAATCAATTTGTGATAACAGATCATAAAAATGGGATGGCTAGCACAGTGGTATGAAGTCGGCCTGTGGATCCTGAGGTCCCTGGTTCGATTCCCACACGCGACAAATTTTCATAATTTGAAAAAGCTATCCCTGTGGCTCCTCCACCACTAACATGTTTGGGGGCCGTGATTTGACGACTGGTAACCGCACTTCACGCGAAAAATATATCACTTACCGAGATCTGCTTTAGCAGAGTGCCACACCCAGTAATGGGTAGAAGGCGTGATGATATATTTATTTAGATCATAAAAAATTTCGAAATTGGTTAAGCGGAAGTTGTAAAAGGTGGAATAAGTACGTGCACAGTTTATAGTTTTATATGAACTAAGATAATCTAGACAAATGTTTAGTGCAGGATGATGGAGGTCCTCAACAATAATAGCATCTGCAGAATGAGAAACAGTACAACGTTTATTACAAATTACAACATCTAGTAATCTACCAGCAGAATTAGTAACTAAATTATATTGAGAAGATAATATGTTAACAAATTCATTAATGATATTGTTAGAGTAACTTATATTAATATGATCGATAAGTTTGGCCATATTGAGATCGCCAACAATGATAAAATTATTGCTAAGTATTGGAGGAAAAGATTCAAAAAACTCGAAGATATAGTTTTGTTGTTCGACTGATATAGGTGGTGGGGAGTATAAAACAAATATGTAAATAGAAGTTATGGAGTCGATAAATACTTTAACACATAGGATATCTGACAGAGAGTAAGGATTAAGTTGAATTTGAACAAGATCAGATTTAAATTTATTATGAACAGCACATAAGACGCCACCGCCTCGTTTTTTCCCACTAGCGGACAAATCTCTGTCTTTTCTATAGACATTATAGGATGCTGAAAATAATTCTGAATTATACACAAAATTATTAAGCCATGTTTCCGTCAATGCAATTATTGAAAAATTTAAAGCTGCATTATTATTAAAAAAAATTTCTAGTTTGGTATTAAGTCCTCTAACATTCTGGTAGTAAATAAGCATTCAGTTTATTTGTAAAATGTAAATTAGTTATTTAAGTATAAACGTAGTAAAATATTCAATTTAAAGACGTTGAATAATGTGAATGTTACAAATCAGAGACAAAACGGCTAAGTACAAACTTGAGTAATTAAATTACTGATACAATGTGAATACTCTTTTGAGAACAGAAATAAAAATGAGTTTTAAAACAAATCAGATGTTTACAAAACAAACAAAAAGAAAATAAGAAATATCGTTTAACAAATTGTATGTATTATAAAAAGTAATGAGATCTAAATATAAGTAATACTAAAAGTAAACAAAAGGTAAAAAAGAAGAAACAATAAACTAGTAGACATCCGTGAGATTTACCACAAATAATTATATTTAATCTTCAATTATATTTTCGTGCGTAATTTTTTTTATAGCACCACTAACCTTTGCAAGAATCACACCATCTCTGGACCACACGTTTTTAAATCCATATTTTGTGAATGCTGCATTCAGTAGTTCAAGTCTATTACGAGTTAAGTCCTCTTTAATTGATATTTTGGTGCCCCTTAGTTCTTTCCTATTACCAAGCACCAACGATCTAGTCTTATAAGAGATAAACTTGACTATGATGGAACGTGGTTTCGATGACGATTTAGATGACGATGAAGATGTAGATGGAGCAGTTTTTTTACCCGTACGATGACAGCGGTCAATCGAGTCAGGTTTGATGTCATCAGACAGTTTGTCTTTGAATAAAGTACACACCACATCATCAGTGTTCTCATTTAAAGATTCGGGTACTCCAAATATGCGTACGCAGTTCCGACAAGAATATTGCTCATGCTGATCAAGTTTAATTTCAAGATCAGCAATAATTTCTTTATAGTAGCTCGCTTGTTCTTCTAGTTTCTGGTTGATACGGTCAAAGAGTTTATAAACGAGTGATGTTAAAAATTTGTTGTCTGTTAGAAGAGTTGAGACCACTTCTTTTATGACAGCGTTCATATGTCTCGTCTGAGAACCCATAATTGCACTCTAAACTGGAGTTTTTCACTTAAATTCTGCACTTTTAAATCAATAGCTCACGGAGCGTCAACAAGGCACGTCTACTCTTACCTACGCATTGACTTGAATGTTATATTACTATCAATAAGTTATTTCGAGTTATGAGAAGAATGATACCTTTTTTAAAACAACAGATACAACTTTTTTATATTAGATGACAATAATATGAATGAAGATAGTTGCATTATAGTAGTTATATCTCTTGAGAGCATCGTGAACTATTTTAGAAATTTGTGTACCAGCTAAACAGTTCTAACATCATAATAGAACCGAACTACTAGTAACTAGTGATAACAGTGATACGGTAACTTGATAAATGCAGAAAGTATTCACTATTAAAAAAAAAGAATACTCATTATTAACTTGCACTTGTAATGAATATGATAAGTGTCTAGATAACATTATATGCTGCAAAGATTTTAAATTCTGTGACTATAAATAAAGAATTTTAATTTAAATTAGCTATATTTTCCAAATAAAACGGAAATTAAATACGTTTATAATGATAATATAAAAAATATAAGAATTATAAGGAATACATTACACTGAAAATTGTATCGTCAATAACCAAATTAAGTTTATCAATTATTTTGGAAACTTAATGAAATTAGGTAATAATGTCACATATACAGGAATTATACACTTCCAAAATAATATTAAAAATATATATAATATAAATAAATATATCATCACGCCTTCTACCCATTACTGGGTGTGGCACTCTGCTGAAGCAGATCTCGGTAAGTGATATATTTTGCGCGTGAAGTGCGGTTACCAGTCGTCAAATCACGGCCCCCAAACATGTTATATATATATGCAAATGTAATATTAAAAAAGACAATAGTATTCAGTTAGAATCTATATATGCAAATATTTTGAATAATTGTACTCATTATGTAATCATTTATGCTATATAAATAAATTTTATAATTATAATTATATTATATAATATTAAAAGTTCAAATGCAAAGATTGTATCATGAAAAAAAAAACCTGAATTAAACAGTACAGGCTAGAGATATTGAAATGAATCCACAACCCCCTTGTAGTAAAAATCTAACCCCTAAAGTGTTGGTTTTTCTCTTAAGGATGGAGGAGTAATGTAGAGTCACCACCCTCTATTTCACAACGTTACATAAAAATAAACAATTATTTCATCATTTACAAAACCCTTAGTTTACAGAAAATTACTTAGTACCGTTGATTGACTATCTAATAATATATATAATCAAAACTAATATGTAGAAATAAGATAATCATTGTAGTGAAACGAAATATATTGGAAATCAGGTATTCTCTTGTAGCCAGCTTAGAGGTAACATCGTTGTCCAATGTTTAACAAAATAAATATTTTTTAAAAATAATTAAACTTTTTCAAAAAAATATCGAGCTTTTCTATAATTATCGTATATACTTAAATTATATAGTATTTTTATTTCTACAAAATTGAAATTTCTGTCTAAATAAATTGAGATGATTAAAATCTTATAATTCCATAAGAAAAGTTTGATAGTGCCAGATAGCGGAATTTCAACGTATTTGTGGTGGAATTTGACAAATATTCACTGACAACACTGATTAAAGTTATAGTAGCAAAAGACAAGCTAAAAGTAAAGGCCAACTATAAAATACATTTAAGACATTAATTACAGAAGCAGCAAGAGATGAATGAAGAAAAATAAAGGTTCGTTCACAAATCAAAATCAATGTTGGTTTAATGTTTGCCGTTTTTGTTTAAACAACATTGTAGTCATTTTATCTTGTGCAGCCATTCACAAAGCAGTTTTTAGTTTTGGCTTTAACACAAAAGTTTGTAAACTCCAAACTTATGTTTTAGTTTTGTTTTAATGATGAATTCAGCCCAGTATACCTACATATTTTTTTATACTTTTAATTCAAGGGTTGGTGGCTCAGTGGTATCAAGTCGGCCTGTGGATCCTAAGAACCTCGGTTCGATTCCCACAGCCGATAAACAATTTTCACCACATTAAAATTACCCCTGTGGCTCTTCCTCCACTAATATCTTTGAGGGCCGTGATTCACTTCACGCGCAGAAATATACATATAACTTACCGAGGTCTGCTCCGGCAGAATGCTACACTCATGGATAAAAGGCGTGATGATATATTTATATTTCAATTTTTATAAATGTTTTTAGTTTTAAATACGGATGAAATATGCTAACTGTCATTATAGTTTATCCATGTAGTTCTGGTGCGCTACTGTCTGACTGTTTGCTTTTCATATATTGAGTTTTGTCTCTTTTTGTTCTTACCGGTACCTAATGACCAAGCACCTGAATTTTTAATTCTACTTTATATTTTCCGTATTTTTAATTTATTTATTAATTATTTCTACTTATACGTAGAGAATTAAAGTTGTTACTTGATAAGTTGTTTCTCAGAATAAAATGTAATACTATAATATATCAATTTCACATTTTTTATTTTTGAACTTAGTTCATTGTTGTTCTGAACATCCTATATACATTTTAATTCGCACAGTGGCTCACTGAATTTTATACATTAACAGCCCAATTCTTAAAAAAGTTTCAGCTAATCATGAATTTTAGATAAGTTAAATTAAGCTAAATCATATTCTCAAAAACGTTTATACAAACCCTAATATAATATTGTTACCCTTTGGTTTTCGGAAAGTAATTAACTTTTTAAAATCGGAGTAAAATAATATTAGCTAATCCAAAATACAGGATTAGCTAAAACTTTTTTGAGAATCGGGATGTACATTATTAACTGCTAATTAAATTTACATACCTGTTAAAAATACGTGCTTTCAGTTGAAGATGTAAAGTTGTTCTTCGTAAATAAAATAACGATTTGTTAAATATTCTACGTGTAAATATGATAGACATGATAAAAATTAAAATAAAAAATTATTGACATATAGTTGAAGTTTGACTGTCATCTGAATCACTGCTTTGTTGATTTTATAAATAAATATAAAAATATTTTATTTTATTTTATAAATAAATATATATTTTTTTTTTTTTTTTTTTTATTGTTTATTAATTTACAATCTGTCGCATTTGGACAATAAGCAAATGGTATAACATTAAATTAACAAGAGGGGGATTATGTCCATTGACATTTACCCTAACACAAAATTATAAATTTTATAATCTATATGGTAAATCCAGAGGATTACATTTTTTTAGTCTGTTATTACTTATGCTATTATCTAATAAATTTAATGCACTGTTGTTGGAATGGTTTTCCAGTCTGTTGATGTATTTTTTGCTTCTAAGTCTTGCTTCTTCCTTTACTGTTGATATATTGAGGTCATTTTGTATTGTTTTATTTGAGATATACCACGGTGCATTTATAATAGTTCTTAATGTTTTATTTTGAAACCTTTGTATAATTTCGATGTTGGATGTACTAGCTGTTCCCCATAATTCAATTCCGTAAGTCCAAATTGGTTTCAGAATCGTTTTGTAAATAAGGATTTTATTGTTTGTGGACAACTTCGACTTTTGTCCCAATACCCAGTAAAGATTTCTAAATTTTATGTTTAACTGCATTCTTTTCGTTTTAATATGTTGCTTCCAGGTTCGTCTTCGGTCTAGTATCAGGCCTAGGTATTTAACGTGTTCAACTTGTGGCAGGTTTTTATTGTTTAATTGAACTACTGGACATGTCTCTTTTTTCAGTGTAAACGTGATGTGAGCTGATTTGTTTTCGTTTACCCGGATACGCCATTTATTTAGCCATTCTTGCACTTCGGTTAGGTGTTCTTGAAGCCCCTGTGATGCGGCTTCAGGATTTTTGTTTGTTGATAATATCGCTGTGTCGTCTGCATACGTTGCAATGGTGGTGTGCGCTTTTATTGGTATGTCCGCGGTGTAAAGAGTATAGAGAATTGGCCCGAGAACGCTACCCTGGGGCACGCCTGCTTTAATGGGTATTAGTGATGTGTATTCATCTTTATATTTTATTTGGAAATATCTGTTACTAAGATAAGATTTTATTAGTAAGTATATATTACTTGGCAGGATATGTTTTAATTTACATAAAAGTCCTGCATGCCACACCTTGTCAAAGGCTTGACTCACATCGAGGAAAGCAGCAGAGCAGTATTCTTTATCTTCGAAAGTTTTATTAATTACATTTGTGACTCTATGTATTTGTTCTATGGTTGAATGTTTTTCACGGAAACCGTACTGGTGTTCCGGTATTATGTCCTTTATAAGTGGCTTAATTCTTCTCAATAAAAGCTTTTCGAACAGTTTGGATAAGGTCGGCAGTAGGCTTATTGGCCTGTAGGAAGTAACTTCTTCTGTGGGCTTGCCTGGTTTAGGTATTAGGATGATTTGGGCGGTTTTCCATTGGGATGGAAAGTACTGCAGTCTTAAGCAGGCGTTATACACAAAGGTAATTAATTTAATTGCAGTTTTTGGTAGTTCTTGTAGGACTTTGCCCGTAATTAAATCATATCCCGGTGCTTTGTTCAGGTGAATATTATTCTTGATTGTGTCTTCAACTTCTGCTATGCTAAAACTTTTAAGAGGAAGTGATAGTTGCGTTGGATAGTTCAGAATTTCTATTATTTCTTCTTCTTCTTCGTCTTCAATTTCTTGTGGGAATTCTGTGAAGACTTGTTCGAAATGCATTGCGAAAGCATCTGCCTTTTCTTTGTTGCTTTTTGCCCATGTGTTATCGCTTTTGCGTATAGGAGAATTTCTAGCTTTTGGTTGTTTGTTTGCTTTGGAAAGCAACAAAAGCATTAAATAAATATATAAATAAATATATCATCACGTCTTTTACCCATTACTGAGTGTGGCACTCTGCCGAAGCTGATCTCGGTAAGTGATATATTTATGCACGTAAAGTGCAGTCGTCAAATCACAGCCCCCAAAGATGTTTGTTAGTGGTGGAGGAGCCACAAGGGTAATTTTAAATTGGTGAAAATATTTTGTCGGCTATGGGGATCGACCTAGGGTTCTTAGGATCCACAGGCCGACTAGGATACCATTGAGCCGTTACCCCATATATATAAAAAAATCGATATTTTTTTTTTCTTAATTATATCGAAAATGTTGTTGGAAATGGTAAAAAAAAAATCCTGTGAAAGTTTGAGCTCTTAATATTAATGTTAAGAGGTGCCGCATCGTAAATTTCAATTTCCCATTTAAATAACATGGGAACAACGTTCTGCTGAACTTTGTAACTCACGTTAGGGAAATTATTTTGAAATAATAAAAACATACTCTTGTAGAAAATTTAACGCTCTACAAAAAAGGTCTCTTACAATTTTTTCAAAAGTTATTTAACGATAGATTTGGCTTGATATTAAATTTTTATATTTTTCTACTTTTTCGACGCAACCATCAACTTTATGGGGCATTTTTTGTAGAACATTTCATTTCCTATAACTTATCTTCCAAAAAGTTTTGGATATTTTTTTACAGGTCGTAAGTTATATGCAAAAAACTAAAAAAAATTCATGATTAATTTTAAGCAGTAAAATGACAACTTTTTTTTAGTTTTTTGCAAATAACTTACGACCTGTAAAAAATATCGAAAACTTTTTGGAAGATAAGTTATAGGAAATGAAATGTTCTACAGAAAATGTTATATGGTATTTTCTCATCAAGTTGATGGTTGCGTCGGAAAATTAGAAAAATGTAAAAATTTAATATCAATCTAACTCTATCGTTAAATAACTTTTGAAAAAATAAATATATCAAAAAATTGTAAGAGACCTTTTTTGTAGAGCGTTAAATTTTCTACAAGAGTATGTTTCGATCATTTCAAAATAATTTCCCTAACATGAGTTATATATATAAATATATATATATATATATATATATATATATATATATATATATATATATATATATATATATATATATATATATATATATATATATATATATATATATATATATATATATATATATATATATATATATATATATATATATATATATATATATATATATATTATATATATATATATATATATATATATATATATATATATATATATATATATATATATATATATATATATATATATATATATATATATATATATATATATATATATATATATATATATATATATATATATATATATATATATATATATAATATATATATATATATATATATATATATATATATATATAAATTTATTTGTAGTTCGTATATTACAGAATTCTGTAACTTGCAATAAAAACAGAAGTCAAATAGGCTATGGATGATTGCAATTATTTTGTTACTTGAGATTTCATAGCAAAAATGTGAGATTGTTGTATAACTAGTTGAAAATAAGAAAATAAGATTAGTTTTAAATGTATATACTATCTACAAAAATCACTTTTTCTTTAGATGTAGAAATAATGTTCTTAGAATTTTATTACAATAAATATTCAGGTTATGTATTCTCGTTCTTACATCAAATGATAATTAAAGCGTATCTGATCAATGAAAAGAATGATTAGTTACCGAAATTCGTAATAATACAAATTATTAAACATATTTGGATATATTCAGAAAAATTCACTGTATGTGAAACCACAGATACAGGTTTCTATAATGTTTGAGTTATGGGTGGGACCCGCTAACACACTTGGCAACAATGTTACAGATTACGCGGCTCACAGATAGATGGCGCATTTAAAAATATGAATCATGCCCTTTTGAATCTTATTTTTAATTCAATTTTATTTTTAAATCGAAATAGATTTCAAAATTTAATTCACAGACAGCGATTCTTATTTTTAAATGAATTTTACTACGCTAACCATATTTCTAATGTTTCGTTTGTTGAATGGTTTGATTTTTAATTATTTAAGAGCACGACAATCATATTTAAAATTATTTAAGAGCATGCCAATCATATTAAAAATTATTTAAGAGCACGACAATCATATTAAAAATTATTTAATTAAAAATAAGTATCGGTGTTGAATTAAAAATTGAAAATATGTTTATCGTGTCTAATAAAAAGTCAAACGGCGTTCCATATAATCTTGAAGATTTAAAAAATGCTATTGTAAATGTGTGTTACATTATAAATAATCGTCAGCTATTTCATGTAAAACAAAATAATAGACTAGGATATTGTTTGGCGGAAAATGGAAAATCTTTCGAATATTTATTATAATTTTAATTTTTACTACCAGCTGATTCTTCATAAAATAAATTATGTTTACAAACTAAAACGACTTTCATTGAATTTTTTTATATAAGAATAAAATAATAACAGTACTAATAAAATAATAAAAAGTACTTATATTTTTGGCAAAAATACAAATTCCGTGTGAGAAATCGTTAATTTTTTACGTTTTTTACCTTCTTTGTCTGTGACTCAATGTTAACGTCAACATTTTTGACAGTAGATAATTGTTTTAATTTTTTCATGGATAACTTTATTTTTAGGATTATTACAAATATTTAATTATTTTTTGCGCTTTGATGAAATACACAAATGAAACGTATTTGAAATTTTACTCTCTACAACTTGTATTTGAAGTATTTTCCTGTAAAATTAATAGGGGAAGCAATGCGCATCAAAAAACTGATATCACACGTTATATACCTACCGGATTTTGTATATATATATATATATATATCTGTGCCTCAGAGGTAAACTGTATTAAGTCACATTTTTGCGAAAAATGAGTTTTATATACAATTGCACTTAACATTGTTGGTTCTATTATAAGGAATAGAGTTTTATGTCATATATAGCTCACATTCAAATTTAACTATCTTTAAATAATGTTATGTCCAATACCACTTCGAGGGTAAATAGCATTAAGTCCGTTAGTTTCAATTTACAATTTTTAGTCTACAAATGGAAATAATTTTCTAATTTCTAAAATAGTACATTTTCAAGTTCGATCCGAGGAATCTACTATTTTATATTTTAAAAACTCGTTTGAAGATGATTTCGACAAAATAGATTTATCTAGAAATACCAGACGTGCTCAGTTTCCAGAAAATCTTCCGTGTGTTCGAAATAATGCAAAACCCATTAGCACAAAAAAATACAAAAGTCTACAAACTCTTTTGCCTTGGATCCCTAAGATGTTTCATGAATTTTACAAAAACCTTCCACATCAGGAGGCGAAGAATGCTGATGATGAATAAATTTTAAAATATTGTTTCGTTTCGTAAAACAGAATTTGTTCTTGTTGTGTTCTTATTGAATTTTCGTAAATTTAATTATTTTAGTATGTAAGATCATTTAATAAAAATATTCTTATTCTTTTAGTGTCTCTTACGAAGATAAAAAATAACTTTAATTTAGCTTGAAATAATTTTCAGGCATAAATGAACAGATAGCAACCATAATTAAATATGTAATTTCAAGTCAGAACTTGCTTCGTGCGTAAATTAATAAAACTTAGCTGATTATATTTTTTATTTAATTGAATTTTTAAATATTTGACTGTTTTAAGTCAAATAAAAAAGATTTGTTTATAAGGCAAACAATATTAAGTCCACAAAAAAAAATACGAAAAGTGATAAACATAAAAATTTATCATTTTTAATATACAATGATGATATTAAGTCTGGTCCCTGGTTCGATTCCCACAGGCGACAAATTTTCATAATTTGAAAAAGCTATCCCTGTGGCTCCTCCACCACTAACATGTTTGGGGGCCGTGATTTGACGACTGGTAACCGCACTTAACGCGCAAAATATATCACTTACCGAGATCTGCTTCAGCAGAGTGCCACACCCAGTAATGGGTAGAAGGCGTGATGATATATTTATTATTTATTTTATTTATATATATATATATATATATATATATATATATATATATATATATATATATATATATATAATATATATAAAATTATCTGCAGTATGCATGACAATTTGCATACTCTAGTGGACTTTAATAGTATATTACACTACGATATAATGGATGCTATTATTACAAGATGATAAAGTCTCTTTGTTTGATAGTATTGTAATCATCGGAGGGAATAATAGCCATTATAGCGAGTTGTATACTATACTTGTATTACATAAGTTTTTTTTTATAATTTTGTTTCATAGTAATCCCAAATTAAATAATGTAACTATGGTGGTAAAAATTATTATTTTGATAAATTTCTGCATATTTATTTTTGTATATTTTATTAATTTGCTCAATGAAATTGATAAAAATAAAATAAATAAATAAATATATCATCACGCCTTCTACCCATTGCTGGGTGTGGCACTCTGCTAAAGCAGATCTCGGTAAGTGATATATTTTTGCGCGTGAAGTGCGGTTACCAGTCGTCAAATCACGGCCCCCAAACATGTTAGTGGTGGAGGAGCCACAGGGATAGCTTTTTTCAAATTATGAAAATTTGTCGCCTGTGGGAATCGAACCAGGGACCTCAGGATCCACAGGCCGACTTCATACCACTGTGCTAGCCATCCCACTTGATTCAGGCGTAATAATTATCTGATTGGTGCAGAAGAGGGAATAATGACTTATTCCTCGTTACATGGCATTATGTAGCAAAAATTTAATATACAAGTATAAGTATATATAATATAATATAATATGGGGTGGCTAGCTCAGTGGTATGAAGTCGGCCTGTGGATCCTGAGAACCCTGTTCGATTCCCACAGACGACAAACAATTTTCATAATTTCAAAAATTACCCCTGTGGCTCCTCCACCACTAGCATCTAAGGGGGCCGTGATTTGACGGCTGGTAATCACACGTCACGCGCATAAATATATCACTTACCGACATCTGCTTCGGCAGAGTGCCACACCCAGTAATGGGTAGAAGGCGTGATGATATATTTATTTTTATTTTTTATATAATACATTGGTCGTAGATAAAAAATAATAATCATCATCAGATGGGCGAAGCTAGCTTATAATGAAAATGAAAATGTGATCTGAAATAAATTAAATTCGGCATATTTTGAGTTAGTATTACGTTATATTTAAAGTAAAATTGGCCCAATTTAAATTGACAGCATATTTATGTTTTGCACACTTCAACTATAATAATTTTAGTTTTCATTGTCTAATGAACTACTCTGATGATGAACTGAATCATACTATCTCAAGGGGATTTTGCATTTACCGACCAGTGAACTTGGCTAGTACAACCCTGCTCGTATTCGTCATGTGTCGTCAATATAATATTTCCTAATACAACATCAGCAAATAATAGAGCAAACGACTGACCTACTTCGAAATTTTTGCAATTTGCGCAAGTTATTTTTTTCATTATTAACACGTACATTTATATTCATTTTTATTAACTCTTCATTACACCAACAAAAATATAATAAAGTAGATGAAAAATAGTGTTACTGATTTTGAACTTTAACAGTCTACGAATATGACTGTAATTATTTACAGTTTGTGATTTGTAAAAAGTGGTAAAATTATTAACTTATAATTGAAATATAATAAAGTGCTCCTCAAAAAAATATCAAGTAAGTTTGAATATAGTAGGTGTCACATTTCGACTTCATTTTCATCATTTATAAGAATAAAATTTTCAGATATAAGAATAAATTTGGAATACAGCTGCCATTTTTGTCTTAAAGTATTTTTGCAAATCATAAATTTTAATATTATGGGGTGATGGCTCAGTGGTATGCGTCGGCTTGTGGATCCTGAGAATCCTGGTTCGATCCCACAAACATTTTCACCAAATTAAAATTACCCCTGTGGCTTCCCCACCGCTAACATCTTTAGGTCCGTGATTTCACGGCTGGTAACCGCACGTCTCTCGCATAAATATATCACTTACCGAGATCTGCTTCGGCTGAGTGCCACACCCAATAATGGGCAAAAGGCGTGATGATATATTTATTTATTTATAAATTTTAATTATGTGCAAAGAACAAATGCGTTATAAACCTAATCTTGTATCTAATTTTCATTCTTGTACTAGTTTAAGTACATATGTTTGAACCTAATATTTTATAAATGTTATTCTTATTTTACTTTTATTAATCGGTTAATTTATTTTTGCTACCTGAAAAAGGATGATAATACGTAATTATACAAATGTATTCTGAACATACATTATTGAATTGCTTTTTTTTTAGTTAAAAAAATAAAATATTTTCAGATAAATATGATCACTATATCTAGCGCTTACTCGTTTATATAAAAATCCTAGTTAATGATAATAACTATTTATTATACAAGCGTTTTATTAGGTATATAAAACACGCAAGAAAAGTTTTCTTAAGTGTTTTATATACCAATAAAACACAAGTATAATACAAAATTTTATCCACAACTCATAATTATAGGTATCGAAGAAGATTGGTCGTAACGTTTAACGTTGATTCAGTTTTATACTCGTAGTTTCTCAAAATATGGTTAATCATGAAGTGGATGCTAAGTAACAAGTTGTTTACAGTGTTTTATGGAGTATAAAACATTGGTGTTTTATGTGCCATATAATACAACTGAAATTATTGTAATTATGTCTTTATAATATATGAGTTGTGGATGAAATAATATATCATCACGTATTTTACCTATTACTGGGTGTGGCACTCTGTCGTAGCAGATTTGGTAAGGGATATACATGCGCGTAGTGTAAATTGTTCTCAAATTTACAGTCCGACTCGATACCATCTATACCATGGATGGCCAACTTAATTTCGTATGCGATCGACTTTTTTTCTTGAAAATGTGTCGCGATCTATCATTTCCTAAATTTAATTACATATGGTTAAAAAAGTGAAGCAACATATGATGGAAAATATTGTTTATTAAAAGTGATAAAATATTAATTGGAATTCAGTCATTTTTTTTTTAGTTTTTTTTTTTATTTTGTCGACGTTACGACTGCCTCTGCTAGTCTTCTTCAGGATACTTATAAAAATTAACAATAATAATACAAAAATAATAAATATAAAATATAAATAGTTACAAATAAATTATAATTCTAGAACAATATTTATAAATAAATAATTAATAATGATTAGAAAAATTTAATTAAAAAGATAAATATGTAGATATATGTATATATACTTTTAAATATATATGACATAAAATATTTGTCAATGAACAACTAAAAAGAATTTTTTATTTAAAAAATTGACAAAATTGACATATGCTAACTGTATAAAAAAATTTAATAATTTTTTTGAAAAACAATAGCTTGATCTAGAAAATCATTTAATAAATTTTTAACTATTATAATTTAAAAACAAAAAATTGTATAAAATTGCTACACTAATCAGAAAATAAAAAACGCCATTCAAAAAACAAAAATAGTAGAAAATTATCGAAATTCTTTAAATAATTCTAAAATATGTGTGTATACAGTATTTAAATCTTGTATGTCAGATTTGTTATTTTGAATATGAAGCATTTCTAAAAATAATTTTTACATTTTCATAATCAAAATTATAGTTATTTACAATAGAATGTTGTGCTAAAGCACATTTATTGTTATGAAAATTAAGTGAATTTTTTAAAGAATCTCGACGATGTTCTTGCATTCTCGATCTTAAATAACGCTTTGTTTGGCCAGTGTAGCAACTTGTACAATTTTTACAGTTTACTTTATACATTACGTTCGATCTATATAAATTTGATCCTTCAATCTGCTGTACAATAAATTAATAGTCTTACCATTCTAATATGAAACCTCAAAATTGGTTCTTGATTGTAAAAGCTTTTTTTAGATTATTTGATAAATTTGGAATATATGGTAAACTAAAATAAACTTTATTAATATTAGGAGATTTAGTATTATTTTTATTTTTATTATTATAAGATTGGTTGGTCAACTGATTTTATTAATTAAGTATTTAGGAAAATTATTTGAAATTAAAATATAAAATGCAAGATAAAAATTCGCCACCATATTCTGCCACAACTACAATTAACTGCTTACGTGTCTTGTAGCATGATGCAAATGAGGCGTTGATCTATCGTTATGGTACAACGTTATAAGCTAATTATGCTACAATATTATATAAAAATAAGTTCAAGAAATAATAATAAGTTTTTATAAGGTTAACAAATAAATATAGATTTTTACTAATTTATCGATCGAGTAAAATCATAGCCGCGATAGACCGGTCGATCGCGATCGACTTGTTGGCCATCCCTGATCTATACCATCAGCAGATATTAGTAACTGATATATTTTTGTGTGGGAAGTACGGTTACAAGTCGTCAAATCTCGACTCCCGTCTAGTAAAGAAGAGTCACTAAATTTAATATGAATTTGTTATTGTTTTAGACATCAGCATGTGTACATTTACAGCCAGGATTGAGAAGTATTTTGAATTCAAAACACCAGTGATTTGGAAAAATGTTCTCCATATTACATTTCTTCATTTGTTTGCGCTTTATGCGATTACTCTTTTTCCAAGTGCGAAAATTGCAGCTATATTATGGGGTAAGTCAAACTTATTTTAAGGTTACGTTATCACTTTTAACTGAAGATAAGTGTTTGAAATAAATACTAGTCATTTTTTTAAAAATTTTATTTGAAATTTATTCATTTCTGATATCGTAGAATAAAGTTATACTTTCGGATTGTAAAGTAGGTATAGCGAAAGGAATTTAAAGTTGGATAAATCCTTAGAAAAAATATCAATAATTTGAATATTTTTATTTAATAATCTCGAATATATACCGGACGTCTACTTTTTTCCGAATATAGGAAATTCAATGTTAAAATGGGATGGCTAGCTCAGTGGTATGAAGTCGGCCTGTGGATCCTGAGGTCCCTGGTTCGATTCCCACAGGCGACAAATGTCAATTTTATTTTTATTTGTAGATTTATTTTTAATATTTACTGCGTTCATCTGACGGATTAAATTTAGATTAAACATTATTTCTGACATAAACAATATTGGAATGATATGAGATATATATTGTTCATGGGCGCCCACATAGTTTTTTTTCAAAATGTGTCTATATAGGTAAATTATATACTATAAATAGAAAATATTTTTTATATTCTGAAATCTATTTTTTTAATAATAAATTTTAAACGAAACAAGATAAATAAATTTTTATTTTATAAAAAGTGAGATAAAAAACACCAGGTATAAAACGGAGATCCATCGACCCATTAGATTCCCCTGTGGGTTCTCATGGTATTGTTACTTTCTTATGATTGACGATTAGTTTGTACGATTTTAAAATGGGATAAATATTTAAAAACTACATATTTAAAAAGCTTTTTTATTTTCTTTTTAAAGATGCCAAGCTTGCTTTGTTTAATTAATAGGATCAATAATTTATAAATTATTAAACATAAATCAAGTAGCCTTTAAATCAAATTTTTTTTTGCTCAGGTAAATAAAGTATGATGAATTTATATATCAGAGTAACAATAAGGCTAATAAGTTATTTCTTTCATTTATATCAAAATTTGTTGAACCACCACTAATATACAAATATACATATTTACTGTCATAAATATCTCAAAAAATAGGCACCTGAAAAAAAATAGTATTTCTCCATTGTAAATAGGACTTTGTTTACAATTTTTATCTCAAACTTTTCTCTGTATTTACTACTATTTTTCCACGTTTTCACTCACATCCAGTGACCTATACATATTTTTGGAAAAACTAAAACAGTTAAATTCAATTTTTAATTAATTTAAACAAAGTTCTTGTAGTTTTCAAGATTACAGTGGTGGTACTCGTACACGACGCTCTGCATACGTGCACTGACAGAATGTCTACTATATGTCGGCATTAATCTAATGTTTGTGCTTATCTTCCGATAATCGTGAATTTATTATTATTTATGCCGACAGACAATTTTCACCATATTAAAACTATCCCTGTGGCTCCCCTCCACTAACATCCTGGATTTAACGCCTGGTGACCGCATTTCGCGCGCAAAATATATCACTTATCGAGATCTGCTACGGCAGAGTGTCACACCCAGTAATAAGTGAAAAGCGTAATGATATACCCAATTACTTGTTTTTATTTTTAATTCTGTATTATGCTGGGTAGCCCACAAAAACTGTGCCAAAAGTGAATAACATAGAAATTTATTGAGGGCCAGTTGTACAATCGCAATTTAAACAGCAAATTAGGTAATCGACTGCTTAAAAATAAACTAAGTTGAACCGTAAACTTGTTGTACATTTAAGTTTTTCTATACCCCGATTTCCATACATTTGACAATGACACATGATTTTATACCTCAAAAAAAGTTTAAAATATTATAACTTATTCATTATAATTGTTTGTAAATATTAGAGAAACATTATGGGTTTACTTTAATAAATATTGCCATCAACCAAATTTAAAATTAATCTTTTAACGGCGAAAATGATAGAGTTATCAATTGATTGTTAAGGCCGCTCCGTAGTCAGCGTAACCGCTTGAAATTTGTATGCTTTTTTTTACAGTTCTAGAAGAATAAATTTGTTCAAATTTTGTTAGAATGAAGATAATAATAAAATATTGAGTTTCGTCTTTTTATAATTTCATAAAACTTAATAATAAGTTAGTTAAGAGCATACATATGTAAAGACATATACACGATTTTAACAGTTTAGAAAGTACTTGGGTATACAAATTATATATGAAATGAAAGATTTTGTAAAAATAAAACTTTCCATCTACGAATATTTTCATTAAAGTTTCGCATTTCTGGGTAAAGTGTACATTTGTTTTCGATATTTTGTATCATAATGTCACATATTTAACGCCTTATGTACAAAACGATACAACCCAAATAACAATGTCTGCCCTGAACGATGCGGTGTCTGAAGGATTTCGGAGTAGATAGTTTTTATTACAGTTACACAATAAACATCGCAAACTTTTGTGCTTCTCTGTAAACTGTAAACATACAGCAATGTGAATAATATGTATTCTCCTATATTTAATAGGTAGATAATTATAACAGAAATATAACAGTTAAATACCTGGCTGCGTAGAAAATTTTTTTTTACAATTTTATTAATTAATTTTAGCAATAATGGAATAAATAAAATGAATTGTGTTAATTCATTTAGATGCAAAATTGAATTCTCAACAACTTTTATTTCATAAATTTTCTTGTGAAATAATTAATTTTCGTATTAAGAACCTATGGCACAATTTTCGTGCAACATACTGTATTTATTACGTAATACATAACGAAATAATTTATTAATGACTAGTTGCACTGCTGTCCCTAAAATATTAAGTGACACTTAAATAAAATAATATAAAATCGAAAAAAATAAATATTTCTGGCAACAATGTCATACGATTTTTTTTCCATGGCACACTTGATATTTAAGGAACAGCGAATAAACAACATAATTATGGTTTAACCATAATAAAAAAATTGAATTAGATTGTTGGATAACTTTATTAATAATTAGAGTTGTTCAACATGGTAATATTTTAATTTATTTTCAGCTATTGTTGGCGTAATATTGGCTGGCTTAGGAGTATCTGTTGGAGTACATAAACTTTGGACGCATAGATCTTACAAAGCAAAATTACCAATGAGGATCATCATTATGCTTTGTTACATGCTAGTAGGACAGGTAATATACCAATTATTACCACATTAAAATTACCCCTATGGCATCTCCTCAACTAACATCTTTGCGGGCCATGATTTGACGGCTGGTACACGCACTTCACGTGCATAAATATAATGTCACTTACAGAGATCTGTTACGGCAGAGTGTTATACCAAGTAAAGAGTAAAACGCGTGATAATATATTTAGTTCATTTATATTGTATGTAATGGGGTAATGGCTCAGTGGTATCCGAATCGGCCTGTGAATCCTAAGTACCCTGGTTCGATCCCCACAGACGACAAAACATTTTCACCAATTTAAAAATTACCCCTCTGGCTCCTCCACCACTAACAACTTTGGGGGCCGTGATTTGACGACTGGTAACCGCACTTCACGCGCATAAATATATCACTTACCGAGATCTGCTTCGGCAGAGTGCCACAACCAGTAATGGGTAAATAGGCGTGATGATATATTTATTTATTTATATATTGTATGTATTTTTCTAGAATAATTTAATGTAATGGAAAAAGCTTATGACCAACTTATCGTTCACTGGCATAATATCCAATTTAGTTTTTGTTTATTTATTATAAAAAACTGCAACGTAAGATTTCCATACAAGAAACCTGATCCCTGAATTTCATTAAACACACGTAAAAACTACGGCAATAGCACAATGACACAATTTGCATGCAACAGAATAAGAAAATAGAGTTTAACTATAACTAGCAGTTGTATTAAAAAATGCTTTAATTACAGAACTTATTAAGTTAATGAAAAACATATATTTGGTTGTATGTAGGAACATATGCATTTTTTTATTTAATTAACTTTGCATTTCTTACGGTTCTCAGGATCACTTTAACAAAGTATTTGGGATATTCTGAATAGATTATGTTGCTTTATGTCTCGTCTAGTGATAACCAATAACAGAGAAAC
This sequence comes from Pterostichus madidus, assembly GCA_911728475.2. Lineage (NCBI taxonomy): Eukaryota > Metazoa > Arthropoda > Insecta > Coleoptera > Carabidae > Pterostichus > Pterostichus madidus. The sequence goes on along the minus strand of OU452314.1, from coordinate 17,514,080 downwards.
TAAGTACAATTTTTAAATTATTAAATTGATGACTCAAATATCTGGCTGGGGACAAACCTATTTTTTTTTACTATTGTCTATATATATTACAAAAAAAAATATTGTGATGTAAAAATGATTGCAGTTTTCTGTTATAATTGGCGTTGAATTGGCGAATCAAAAGGCGCAGTCTTGATCATAATGAATATTTTGGAGCTGGTGTGGTGCTAGAAATGGAGAATAATGTTGAAGCAACGAAAAGTAAAATCTGGGATCGCTGAGATCCTTAATCGTCGACGTCTCTATAACATATGTATAAAGATCCTGATGTCACATAGTTTAGTGGTAAATGTTGTATGTTGTATAGTACCCCATCGTGCAGTGGGTGCGCGATCACCGTACGCACCACAAGTTCGTGGACACGGATGCGGACCCGCACAGCGCCAGCCGAGGCCTTTTGTTCTCGCACTGTGGTTGGCTCATGATGAAGCGTCATCCCGATCACAAGGAGAAGGGTAAGCTCATCGACGTCACCGACTTATGGAAGGATCCTGTTGTCCGCTTTCATCAGAAGTAAGTCAATATGTTTTTGATTTACATCAAATCTCACCTCACCTCAGTTTGACAGCTTTTTTTAATTCTATTTGCAATGACATAACTGAGATTAAGTGAGATATGCACCTCTCCACCGCCCCCGCCCCCGCCCCCTTGCCGTTGCTGCACTACCACTTTTGCTAGTGCGTATTGATATTTTTTACCCAGCTAAGAGTGGGGTAGAATTTATTATGTTTTGTCTGTAGTTTCAATATTTTGAGGTTATTTAATAAACCTATTTGTTTTTATAAATCAAACCTCACAGCTCACAACAAACGAAAACAAGTGATGACAGACCCAGTTCAGAGCTGTCAAAACCCGTTCGATTTGTGCTTGAAAAAATATCATTTCATTTCAGAAAAACTTAATTCATTTGAAATGAACTGAGATGAGATTATTTGCAAATCAAACGCTACTCATATGTGTGTGTACTCTGCCAAGTTGTACAGATATAAATTTTGTTTTCAATTTCATTAGGTCCTCAAAAATTAGTTATAAAAGTTTCAAAAAATTACTGGCCTGAATTAGTTTGCCGTGAAACTTGGAACAAAATGCAGCAGATGTAAAACTTTTTTTATTATTAAATTAATATTTAATAAAGTAACAATATTTTTATCTTTTTAAAAGATTTGTAATGATTGAATCGTCTTAAATTTAAGAATTATAACAATTTAAAAAAATTGCAATGTCAAATAATACGTTGAATATTAAATCGTATTTTGTTCAAATTCCATGGCTACACGTTATACTCGTAATAACGAAGTTTGGTAAATTTTAAACCTAATTTTCGCTTTTATTAAATTAATTAACTTGTTATCAGAAATCTGTTATACTTCGATTAAACCATTGGCTTTTAAAAATAATTATAATATTTCATGGCTAGCACAGTGGTATGAAGTCGGCCTGTGGATCCTGAGGTCCCTGGTTCGATTCCCACAGGCGACAAATTTTCATAATTTGAAAAAGCTATCCCTGTGGCTCCTCCACCACTAACATGTTTGGGGGCCGTGATTTGACGACTGGTAACCGCACTTCACGCGCAAAATATATCACTTACCGAGATCTGCTTTAGCAGAGTGCCACACCCAGTAATGGGTAGAAGGCGTGATGATATATTTATTTACATTTTTATAAACAAGACTTTTGGGAGGCGGCTTGCTTTGCTCACACTGAACTCGAACGCCGCAAATAATTTGTTTGAAATAATTTAAATTTTATACCTGACTTCTACTGTACGATACATTGAACAAATCTGTTTCTCAACAGCAGTATATACAAGGTGTTCAATTTAGTTGTGCCACCAGTGCTATCTCGACAACTATAAAAAGTACAAGATTGGTTAAATTAGTAAAGAAATACCATTTTGTAAGTCTATTACAAAACTATAAACAAAATATTTTTTTTGGTCAGTCGTCAAAATATGGGTTTCAACTATCTTATTTTAAATGGGCAACCTATTTTACTTTACTTGTTTGTTCGCTTCAATATTTTTTTCGGAATTCAACGACTATAAAGTTCAGTACCCTCACATTACAATTTTTTTGAAAAAAAATATTTTAATTTAATTTAAATCGCATAGGAATGCACGCTCATTCCTATGCGATTTATAACAGAAATAAATGAGTAATAAAATATATTTATTTATTTCTTCACAATATAGTTGTATCGACATATAATAATGAATCAAACAAACAAAAATATTATGATTTGTTTATTTGTTTCTGTCAAAGCACGCTGATTCCTATAATTTAAATTAACTTAATTTCGGAAAGGTAATAATGGACAAACGGCTTAAAGATGTAGTTATTTTATTGATGAAGTAATAACGACGTTTCGGCCAAGGTTATGGCCATCTTCAGGTCAAAGCTGGTCGACCAGCGGACTCATTAGGGCGAACATATAAACTTAGATTCGTGTTATTTGCCTAATTAGCTTCTTAATTAATTTTTTCATTTTTATATATGTTCGCCCTAATAATATATTAAGTAGTAACTTTAAAATTATTGTTGTTTTTTGACTAATTCAACGCTTTGACCTGAAGATGGCCATAACCTTGGCCGAAACGTCGTTATTACTTCATCAATAAAATAACTACATCTTTAAGCCGTTTGTCCATTATTACCGTTCCAAAATTGCTCTCGGCTTACTAAAATATTATACTAACTTAATTTCAATTTAATATGCATTTTTAACAAACATTTTGTAATGTGAGGGTATTAAACTTGATAGTCGTTGAATTAAAAAAAATACTGAATTGAATAAGCAAAAAAAAAGATAGGTTTCCATTTAAAATAAGTTGCATCCCGTATTTTGAGAACCACTGGTCAAAAAAAAATTGTTAATAGTGTTGTAATATACTTAGAAAACAGTATTTCTTTGCTAATTTAATCAGCCTTGTAACTCTTATAGTTCTCGAGATTGCAAAAATTGAACATCCTGTGTGGCTTTATTTTTTTTTAATTCTGGAAGCATATAAAATAGAAATATAAATAAACATAAGAATAAGAATAGCTATTTAATAATAGTAACAGAAAAGTAGGATCAATATAATTTTCATATTTGAATGTCCAAATAATTCACAATTTTATACAAACGTAATAAAAGTATATTAAGAAGTCTTTGCAGACATTAGACAGGTATTTTATTTATATGTCGGTTCTTGAACTTAAAATTATAACTTTCCAACTTTTCACGTTGTTACTTGTGACAGACAGCATTTATATTTTACATACATAGTTATCTAGTACTTTTTATGATCGTTTTTGTTTTATTTTGTTCTAGATATTTCATCCCGCTCATACTAGTTGTTCACGTGATATTTCCGTCATTCTTGGCGTACTACGTTTTTAGTGAAACATTAAAAAATGTCATATTCATCAATCTAATCTTCAGATACTGCCTGGCATTGAACCTGGTGTGGTGCATAAACAGTATGGCGCATCATTTCGGAGACAGGCCATATAATAAGTAAGAATTAATTTCATATTTTTATTTACGCAAACATTTAATGGTATGAAGTCGGCCTGTGGATCCTGAGAACCCTGGTTCGATTCCCACAGGCGACAAACAATTTTCATAATTTCAAAAAGCTACCCCTGTGACTCCTCCACCACTAACATCTTTGGGGGCCGTGATTTGACGACTGGTAACCGCACTTCACGCGCAAAATATATCACTTACCGAGATCTGCGCCGGCAGAGTGCCATACCCAGTAATGGGTAGAAGGCGTGATGATATATTTATTTATTTATTTTATTTAGATATATATATATATATATATATATATATATGCTTCGGATAGAAAATAATTGAAAAATAAACAAATCAAATAATGGAGTAACTTCAATAATATTAAACTTAATAAATATTATAAGTATAAATTTTAAAATGTTATACAGAACAATATATTCAATTATTTTCTATCCAAAGTACTCTTGTTTGAGCTAGATATAAATAAAATACATATAAATTTAACATGCATTTTTCTCAGTTATTTTGTTATATTAAGATATGAAATGTTTATATCGTTGAATTCAGAAAAAACTACTCTATTGAATAACCTTAAAAAAACGTTCCCATTTAAAATAAGAAAGTTGTGTCCCGTATTTTGAGGATATATATATATATATATATATATATATATATATATATATATATATATATATATATATATATGCGCGCGGCTGTGTGTGTGTGTGTATTATTTGAGTTTGTGTGCGTGTGAGTTTGTTAGTTTTTGTTTGTGTGCGTGCAAGCGCATCCACTAAAATCACAAATAGTCTCATTACATTCAATTGCCATTTTTATAAAATATGGGTCATTTGATTGTTTACATTCTGTCTAAAATCATATGGTGTAAATTTAAATTGCATTTTATTTTAGATTTTAATTAAATTAAGCATAAGCTCTAATAAAGGAACGTCCGAAAGCAACATCATTTTTCGCGATTACAGCGTCATCTATCATGCTGACGAAAAAGTGAACTAAATAAATTCTTCTTTTTTTAACGAGGAATCTGATTCTTCAATAAAAAATAGGGGTTTTCATTTAAAAAAATTGAGTTGACCATGATTTAGCGACAACAGCGCCATCTAGGACAAAACCAATATTTCGTTATTATGGCCCCCTTTTGTATGATTGTTTTTCGTCTAGGTCATTTTTGCGTAAAATTTATAGTTTCCGAGATATTTCCTGATAACACTTTAAATGGACCACCCTGTATATATATTTATTTAGTATGAAAAAGTATGCTTTTTTCAGTTTTTTAAAGTCCTCATTTCAAAACTAAGTATGAGTCTTCAAGTGAAATGAGGTCACTTACTGTTTCCTATATTATGTTTGATAACGTTGGGTAACTTAACCCATTACCTGTCTCATTTAAAAAAAAATTAATTCCCTAAGGTCCTTGAGCGTGATAAGGCTCAGTAGATTATAAGGCCCATTTGCTATAATTCGTAAGTGGAACATTAAATAATGACATTCATATGTTGCCCTACAAGTGTTTGATGAGTAGGTACCCTGTTGGTAAGAGCGAAATTATTTGTTTGCGTAATATGTCAATCCCAATGTAAAAGTGTAACTGATGAAACTTGTGAGATTTGTGTAGTGTGATTAGAAAAATGCAAGTTTACTTTTCGATTGCTTGATATTTGTTATTCACATACGCACGTCAATTTTAAAGCATATTTGAAAAAAATTGAAGCATGCTACTTTAAGATAACCTCAAAAATGTTTGAAAATGTATTTGCAGGTAATAAGGCCCAATGCAATTTTTTTACTAGACTTGAAGCATTAATAATTGCTAAAAGTCTTTTTGATAAATAAGTTTCGGTCCCTAATACTTCCGGTCTATCTCAGACAAAAAAAAAATAAACCAAGAGAATTGACATTATGTCACTGACATCAGATTCTGTCGAGTCTGAAAGTCATGAATACTTGAGGAATGCGTAGATTCACGTCTGAAGACATAGAAGACTTTATACGTCATTCTTATACTGATAAGAAGACTTAAATATTAATATATATATATATATATATATATATATATATATATATATATATATATATATATATAATTTTTATAAGTAATAAATAATTTAATTGACTTTAATATCTGCTTATACAGGATATAAGGCCCAAACTAGTTTTTTTTTATGCCAATTTAGAAAATCTGTTGTATTCTTTTAAACAAATGTATGAAATTATACTAAAGAAATGTTCTTAAAATTATTATAAATACAAATATTGTTATAATTTTGCATGTTAAATGAATTATAACAAATTATTCGTGGGCCTTATTACCCTCAGGGACCTTATATATCAATTCCGATGTACATAGGTTTACAAACAAAAATTCAAATGATTTGCAATTTTTCAAAGAACTATTTTAAATTTACTCACGAGTTTGCATAAGGCTCACCACTGTAAGTAATTTTTTCTCTGTCGTGTATGTGTTTGTATTGATTATATATAAAGAAATAATAACGGGTATATTTTTTTAGATTTTTAAAAATGAATTTAGATGGGAGAGGCCTCAAAACAATTGTGCTTAGGAGCCCCGAAATACCTTTAATCCGACCCTGCATGCAGAGAGAGTATTTAATTTATCTTTAAATGTCTTATGGCAAGTTGCAGCGCTGTTATTTAAATTTTATGTTTTTCGTAAATTGCCAATATGTATCGAATCAAAATGAACTGTCAGATGAGTAACTAAACATTGCTGTGAAATAAATTATTCGATATTTTCATTGCCAAATAGCAATAAATTTGAAAAAGATACTGGAGAATTATTTTCAGTAATAATAGAACAAGAGAGTGAGAATAAATTGAAAATATTTTTTTGTACTCGCATCATTCAAAATAAGTTTTACATAACCTTGGAAACCGATGGAAAGTTTTATTTGGTGCACTAATAAATTTGCATAAATACTTATATTGTACATGGTGTGGCGGCCAAGTGTTTACACTGAGACTGTATATTTTACTTTTGCGCCAAACTAGAACCATGCCATTTGTTATGCCAATGGCACACTGGTCGAGGAGCATGAATGAGCGTCGAGGAACTCATCGATGAAACAACAGAAGGCATCCTGACTGATAAAATAAACAAACACGAAAAAATAGCACAAAGCAAAACCAAAATGACAGCCCACGCTAACATGAAATGAGACACAATAATACGTGTGAAATGAGATACAATCTTTTCATCGAGGAACTCCTCGATGGAAATAGAGGCGTCTCTATTTTTCATCGATAACGGGTGCGTTCTGTTGTTTCATCGATGAGTTCCTCGACGCTCATTCATGCTCCTCGACCAGTGTGCCATTGGCATTATATATCCGAATGGGTGGAGTTAATGCGCATTGCAACCACGGTTTTACTTTGGTTTGTCGAGCTCTATTCTCTGATTAAATATAAGCTCGTGATATAATTAATAATCGAAGACGTTGCTTGTGAAACAGAAGCAGTTCATGTCACTTGTCCTCGGTAGCACTCGAAAATATTATCGATGATATCACTTGTTATATTTCCTTTGAAAATATATCTTATAGTAGTTCTCCAAATTTTAATAAAATTGTTTCTATGATATATGAATTCATCAAACTTTATTTATAGTTAGAGAACTAGGGCACAAAATGGTTTCTCATTTTTTCTAGTGACAGAAGTGTTTTTTTTTTTAGTTAATAGATTATGTCATAATAAACACGATTATGTTTGTGTTTATTATGACATAATCTATATATAAAAATAAAACACTTCTGTCACTGGAAAAAATGAGACACCATTTTGCACCCTAGCTCCTTAACTATTACTTTATCAAAGAAAAATCGATATTATAGACTACTTGGCTAACGTATTTTTTTTCTTGATCATGTTCAATTAATCAAGCAAACTTGGCAGCATTGAAAGAGCAAAAAAATATTCTTTTTGAATATGTAATTTTCAATTATTCTTTCTATTTTAAAAATTAACTTTCTATTTTAAAAATTATCATATATTATAGATTGAAATAAATATTTTACTTCTCTATTATAATAACATATTTTGCACACGACCGTATTTAGTAGGTATACATTCCATAAACATGTCCAGTGATTATTATTTATACTTCTTTAATCTATGAATTAAAAATTCCTGTATCTAGCAGCCAATATATACTTAGTTATTAAGTTACTAAAAATATTGTATTTATTAAAGGAAAATCCTCGCTTCCCAAAATGCATTTCTCGCCTTCATAACGCTAGGCGAGGGCTACCATAACTTTCATCACACATTTCCATGGGACTATCGTGTGGGCGAGAAAGGTCAAAGCTGGCAGCTTGGCGCACGTATCATCGAAGCGTTCGCCTGGCTCGGTCTGGCCCACGGTCTTAAAGTGGCATCGCCAGAACTTATTCAGAAAGTTCGAGAGAAGAACTTACCAAAGCACTTTGAGGTACCCGAGAACGGATTTACGGACTCATTTGAAATTGTAAACAAAGAAGATTAGTAGTTGTACTGAATCCTGGTGTTTAATCTTTCTTATCATCCAAATAAAATTATTCTTAATAATATTATTGTTATAAAGATGTTTAATTTGTATTTTTTTCATTAAACAGGTTGGTCAAAAAAATTTATTTATTTGTAAATACAGTAAACAAAATAATAAGCCCAAAAATAATATAAATAAGGAATAAATGCCCCGCTTTCAAATTTAGCATAATTGTTCATTAGTCATAATAGAACCATTAACCCAATGCAAGGGGTTTTTTTATGAGGGGAGGGGGAGATAAAACGGTTTTTGGTATATGACACTTATTAAATGTTTCAAATAAATGTTGTAGCTATAAAAATTACGCGTATTTTTGTTTTTTACCCACCTATCTACGATAAAATCTCTGAGAGCTATACATTTTTTAAGTTCGAGTAGTTTCAGCTATGAGTTTTGCAAATTTAATGGTATAAAGGAAGTATTCTTGTTAAGAACAGACTATTATAATTAATATTAGGTACTGAATATTGTATTCATGATAACACAATAGCATTCAATCAAAGTATCTACGTAAAAATGCTGTGGTGCGTGTTATCCTATTCCATATAAATTCTATTCTATTTTCTAAAGAAACATATATTTATTTATTTAGAGCAGTGATTCCCAAAGTGGTTCAGGTGGATCCCCAGGAATTCACGGGAGACTCGACGGAGGTCTATGTTGGCGTGAAAAAACAATGGGGGTTCATAAGTTGTAAGTGGGGGTCCACGAATATTTATCAATGTAGGCAGATAATAAAAAATTTAAAACTAAGGGAGCAAAAAAAAATTCCATATTTTTCGGTGTATTTTGACAGGCTTTATATTGGTGAAAAATGGTCGTACTGAGCATTTTGAAGCTTTAAGATTCTAATTTTCAGATTTTTTGGCTAATTTTTTTAGGAGTTACGATTCTCATGCAATCCTAACAGATAGCGCGAAAAAATATTTCAAATTTTTTGCTTCTTTTTTTGATCCACGGTTTTGAATTTTTTTTTTTTTCAGTTAGACTGGCATATGAATCAGATAGCCTGTTTATTTAGCATTAATTTCTCTTTTTTTAAACCTCCCTTAATTTTTGTATTTTGAGTAGTGTATTTTAAGAAGGTCAGCGACTGTTGTAAAAACTTGCATATTCGATATTCAGTAGGTATATTCTGTACATTAATATTTTTGCGATAAGTTTTGTCATATTTAATTAATAAATATAAAATAAACAAAGTAAAAAAATTAGTGCTAACTATAAGTTTTGAAAAGTAAAATTCTAGCGAGTGATGTTAAAAATAGTTATTTGTTTACCTAAGCAAATAATAGCAGTTTTATTACCGAGACTGGTGTTCCATGACCGAGGCGACTTTGCCTAATTGAACATAAATCTTTTTCGCCAATTATTTAGAATTGTAACAAGGTGGTTTTGCATTGACTGTAGTTATTTTGTTGGTTTGCTTCCCTGTTTTGCGCGATAAGATTCTGAGAAAAATCTTATCGTGGCAACGAATGTGTGTGGTCATCTGCAGTCTTCGGCCATGTGTTGCATCCCCAAAATACCACTCTACATCCCCCGCCTAAGAACTTAGCGTCTGTTTTGAGCGGTAGCATCAGTCAAGCCAGGTTTGCTCCGTCGGCCGGTCAAGATGTGACCGACGTCGAATCCGTTTTGCGCTCCGCGCGCATTTAATTAGCATTTAATTATTATTATATGTTTTTTTTGTTCTATTTTATTATAATTTTATTCGTTATATAGTTCATTAAGTTAAATAAAGTTATATGTGGTTTATGGTGCGTTATTATTTAGTTAATTAAAAGTACCCGCGAAGCGTTTTATTCACATCTAATACTTCGCGCTCGCGATGTTCATGCCCCCCTCATGTTACAGAATTAATACTATGCAGCTGTAATCTGTAATATTATATTTAATTGTTTAATTAGCGAAAAAGTAATTTATGTTTTAGAGTTAAAAGAAAGATATCTATAAAATTTATAATACAAAAAATATTACTTCTTATTTTAAAAACAATTTTATTTATTATATAGAAACTTTTTGTTTTAATAAAGTTATGAGGATGAAGAGCCTGAACTAGTATCAAAATAATTCGATGGTATGATAGAATATATGTGAAAAAGCTTGTGTATATCGAAGATTTCATTTTAAAAATTTATAGATTTTTTATAATTTGGCAATGATATCTTTGCTTGTGTGGATATATGGAAGTAGAATTGAAATTTTTTTCTAATCTTAATGAACATATGATTTTTTTTTAGTTATAGAAGGCTGTTAGAATAAACCTAAAATAGTGGTATAAAAAAGTTTAATGGCCAGTTGTACCAACAATACTTAAATTTTTAAACTTGGTTTAAAATAACAAAAGCTAATCGAAATTGTATATCATATGAATTAATTGATATTGCTGTCAAATATTCAAAATGCTATTATTTATTTAAACTTAAAGCTTGAAATTCTAGATTTGTTGATGCAAGTGGCCATAAATCTTACTAAGTTAATTAATTAATTATTTAACTAACTAATTACATCTTACACAAACATAATTACACTTCAACAAATTAACTATTGTATATGTATTATAATTATATGAGTTATAATTAAATGTAATCTTTGAGTATTTATCTTTTAAGAATACGAATTCTCGATACTAAATATATTATTAAAACACCTAACATATAATAATTGAATTGTTCACATTTATTTGGCTAACCTATTGCAGAGGTGGCCAACTTAATTTGATATACGATCGACTTTTTTTCTTGAAAATGTACCGCGATCTACCATTTCCTAAATTAATTGCATATTGTTAAAAAAGTGAAGCAACGTATAATAAAAAATATTGTTTATTAATTTTGAAATTAAATACTACTAAAATTTTTTTTTTTGTCATTTATATGAAATGCAAATTTAAATTAAGGTGAAGTTTGTGCCTTTATGTCATCTACCAAATTTTCAAAATCGGGAACATACTGTGATAAAACCAAGAATCTTCTGAATGCAAGTCAGTTAGAGTAAAACAATGTTTTGTTTTTGTTTGTTGTAAATACGAAAAGACCGATTCAAACAGATATGTGGTGCTGAATCAAGAATATAAAAGTTCGTGGTTTTTTTTTTGTATTTGTATATTTTTCTGGGCAAACATATTTCCAAAAGTCTGTTTCTGATAATCTAGCATTTAGAAAGACATTATTTTGCAATGTAATTATTTTATTTTCCAGGAATATATTTTTCATGTGAAAAATTTCAGCGATTTGCTTCGAATCTAAGTCGACATTAAATGGATAAAAAATGTATTGAAAAATATCTTAAATTTTTTTTAAAACACCTTATAAAAATAAATAAATATATCATCACGCCTTCTACCCATTACTGGATGTGGCACTCTGCTGAAGCAGATCTCGGTAAGTGATATATTTTGCGCGTGAAGTGCGGTTACCAGTCGTCAAACCACGGGCCCCAAACATGTTAGTGATGGAGGAGCCACAGGGATAGCTTTTTCAAATTATGAAAACTAGGGGCCCCAGGATCCACAGGCCGAATTCATACCACTGAGCTAGCCATCCCATTTAAAACACCTTATCTAGTATAGAAACCATCAACAACATTCTCAATTTCAGAAACATATTTCGCGCTATCAAATACAAAATCAGGATATTTTTGCAAATGGTCTTGAAAATTTAGAAAATGATCTAATTTTTTTCTTTCAGATTTTCAGCCATTGCCAAAACTTGATATTTTTATTCGTAAATACTACTAATCATATCACTCACATTTTTATTTTTGCCTTGTAATTCCAATTCAAGAAATAATAATAAGTTTTTATGGTAATAATATATATATATATATATATATATATATATATATATATATATATATATATATATATATATATATATATATATTGATTAATTTGTTTTTATATTTAAATATCGTCGCGATTCACTGGTCGTGAAGATTGTGTAAACATGACTTCAGGCTCAAAACAACACGAATATCACTACAGTTATTACTGTTGCATAGATAGTTTAGTGAAGACACAAACAAGTAGAAGTTATGTATCGTCCTCAAAGTGATCGATACATTATATATATATATTTATTCATTCGTACTAAGGCACTAGGCACTAAAACAATAAAATAAATATATGAGTTTGCATATTCCTTATTAAAAGTTTATACATTATGTTCAAACCAAATGATCTGTATTATTATAGTCTCAGAAGTAATAAAGGGATTATATAAATAAAGGTATATTTTATATGATATATCTAATTAAGCAAATATGACAGATACATTTAGCGAAACCTTGATTACCAACCGATATGAATTCCTGGTTTTACTCTATGCGTCAATGCTTGCACTAGTTGTTATCAATATGAATTATAGCACCCGGTTGAATTTTTCATAAAATTCTATATTAGTGTTATCAACACGAATAGCTAACTTGTCTACTATACATGTGTATATAAATTCTGAACTGGTGTTATGCAATCATATTTTAAAAGTTTGAGATATTTATAGTTCCACCTTTGGGTGTAGCTAGAGTAACCTTGAGTTTATTCCAAAACTCTATTTGCTTTTGTGGTTCCTGTGGCCAGTCAAGATATATACGAGTATCGATCAAATATTTCAGAGTTGGGGTAACATATCTCTTCACTGGTTGTAGTTTTATCAAAAGTAAAGTATCATCTGGACCATCTGCAGAATCTTGACGGAAGAATAATTGATGATATTGTGCAAGCTGAGTCTCCCATCTACACCAGTGACTTTTGGCAAAGGCTTCACTTACGATAAGAAGAGTTCGTCTTGAAGCTGCTACTGCATGAAGAACTGCATGTGAAATGGTTGCTCCTGGGGGAAAATCTCTTTCAAAGACGCAAAGCTTGAAAGTTGGTTCTAACACAGTACAGAGTTCAGATACCCATATTCTATCTTCAACGGAGTACGAGATAAATGCATCATATTCATATTCGTATTTTTCATCTGGTTTTTTGTGAATCGCCCAGAAATTATGACGCATAAAACTCATTCTACTCAAAAAAATCCAGTATCTGATGTACCATCTGAATATGTATAACATAATAATGATTACAAGTAACAGAATTATGAATACTAATATAGACACCAGTTGAGAGTATGATAAAATTGCTTCACAGTCTCGAGGATTCGCGCTTGCATAGTTTAAGTATGCTACTATAGATATTTTTCTCCAATTCTCTGGTGTGTCACATTTTGCTATAAAGTTAGCATTTTCTGTGTAAATCACCGTCATTTGATTGTATCTCAACCATTGTACCACTGGATATAGCGAACAATCACACCTGAAAGGATTTCCGTCCAAACTTAATGATGTCACATATTTAAAATCTTCTAACATTGCTGTAGTTACGTAAGTAAATTTATTTTGAGATGCAATCAATTCTCTGAATTTATTTCTTGGTAAAATTTGTTTATTCCATGGTGTAAGCTTATTGTTTTCTAAATGAATTTTTTTCAAAATTTTCAAGTGTGTCAGTTGATTCGGTGAGATTGTTTGTATTTCATTATTATCTAATCCTAAATATGTTATATTTTTGACATAATGAAGTAATCCAGGAGATGCTGTTAAATTTTTTATTCCACAATATCCTAGCAACATGACATGTAATTCATCCAGACCTCGGAATGTTTCGGCAGTCATTGGCATAACTGTTAACAATGGATTTTTAATTAAATTTAAATGAAGTAACTGCGGAGTATGAGTAAACGCACCAATTTCAATGTAACTTAATTGTGTATTTTTTAAATTTAATATTCTAAGATTACTTAAACCAATAAAAGTCTGATTCATAATATATTGTATGTTGTTGTAAGATAGTTGTAAATTATCGAGAATAGTCATATTTTCAAATATTCTGTCTGGTATAAAAAAATATGTTTGCTCATCTTCAGAATTTCCCGCAATATCTAATATTGTCAAAGTTGGTATTAGTACTCCCACAGGTATTGTAGTTAATCTGTTACGATTAATTAAAAGACTAGTTAAATTAGTAAACTTTCTGAACGCTTCATTTGAAATACTATCAATAGAGCATTCACGTAAATCCATTGTATTCAGATTGGGCATTTCAGGAAAAGAATTGTCTTCTATTTGATCGAAGTGATTTTGGGCAAGAATTATGTCAGAAATATTAGATTTGCCAACCGCTTTTAGTAGTTCTAATGGAAGAGACCTTCGTAAACCACTGGCTAGTAAATTCAGTAAATCTAATGGAATACCATCCTCCACTACTTTTTCTATTAATTTAGTTATCGTCGTCCTATTAAATAAGTTTTGACCTAATCTTAGGTTTGTTAACTTTTTAAAAGGTTTTAAACAATTTGGATGAATGTAGATTATTCCACACAAATGCATATTTAACTGTTCTAACTCTGTACCATTCATATAATGAAATTCATTTTCTTCTACTGAATGAAATACATTTTGAGACAAATCTAGAAGTTCTAAACGAGGAACATATTTAGGTGACAATGCCCTTGCAATATTTTCAATTCTTTTGAATCCATTTTTAGACATAGAAAGTGTTTCTAAATTCCTTAACCCTTCAAATACGCTTTCATCCAAATAACACAACATCATGTTATTCGATATGGTCAGATTTCGTAGTCGAGACATCTTTTTAAAACATCCAGGTTCAATGGTCGTTAACATATTATTTCCTTCAATTTCTAGAGCTTCTATATTATTAAGATGACGCAGATCATTTTTATGAATTGTAATTATTGCGGATAGTTTAAGTTTGAACAATGATGCTGACACGGACAAGATTGGAAAGTTTTGACAAGTTTTGCCGAAACACACAACGAGAATATCTGGGGATTCGTGACATGTGCAATTGTTAAAAATCCCTAAATATCTGTCAGCTGGAATGTCGTCTGGACTGTGTGATAGTTCTTCGGCTGGGAAGACCAAGTTGATGTCTTCATCATATAGTGATACAGGTGTTACAGGTGAATATAGCAATAATAATATAAATATTAAGATCATTGCTACAAACAAAGAATACATAGCTGATAAAATAATCAAATAAATGTATTTAAAAAAAAAAACTTACTGTTATTAGTTTATAGTACCAGATTAGTTTAGAAATAATTAAAATGTAATATAAACTTGTTCTCAATAGAAAATATAAAACTAGACTGACTTGTATTTATCACATAACTATTTGTAAAAATGATAACAAAAACCAGAAATAGGTATTATGGGAATTACGATTACAGGTGTTATAAATTCATAATATATTTACAAATATTATTTTTACATAAAAAATTAAAATTAAAAATTATTAAATGTACCAGTACAAATGACGGCTGCTGCAAGTACTTGTACTGCATATATCATGTAATAAAATCTGCAACGGCAGAATACTGCACCCAGTAAGAGTTAACAAGCGTGATAGTATATTTATTTATATTTACGAGCACATTAATTTTCTTCAAAACTATTAAAGCATCGTGTTACAATTCTTTTCACATAACACACACATATGTATAAAATAATAATAATATAATTTATAACGTACGCACAGTACAAATACTTCACGCCAATAGTGCAGCTGCACAGGTTCATCGCTAGTTTTATGGAGGCAGGGTCGAATTCTCGATCATTTAATTCGTAATTTTAAGTACTTTGGTGCCACTCTGCTACTTGAGACGCGCAAGGAAAGACGCGCGATTGGATGGCCTAAAAATAGGATGAGAGAATGACTGCGTCCTACTTATGCATGGAGTTAGGTGGCTCAGTATTCTCGAATCTGCCTAAAATTACCCCTGTGGCTCCCCCTCCACTAATACCCTTAGGGACCGCGATTTATCTGCTGGCAACCTCACTTCACGCGCATAAATATATCACGTACCACGATCTAATATGACAGAGTGCCATATCCAATAATGGGTACAAGGTGAGATGATACTTTTTTATTTATTTATTTATTTATTTATTTAAACATACACTGCCCGACAGGTAAACCCAATTAGAGGGCAGGAAAATACAAAAGTGGCATAGAAAACAAAATAATTCAAAATTTATAATCAAATAGTTGACTAAATATGAACGGTTATTTAATTATTTCGATATAATAGAATAAAAACGTCTTGAATTATGTTGAAAAACATCAACATTACCAAATTTAGACTGATAAGTTAGACACATACGATGTATAGGAGACGAGGAGAAAACATTAGTCCGAGGAGTAGGAAGATAAAAGGTGCATGAATTACGTGTAAGGACAAGAGGAGTATGAAAGCAAAGAAGATTCAAGCAGTAGGGATCGTCTATTTCGCCATGAATCAATTTACAGAGATGATGAGCTAAATTCAGTTCACGTCGTTCTAAAAGACTGCAAATGCTGAACATTTCTAATAAGATATTATAAGAAATCGAATTATCAGGATAAATATGATTAATTTTAAAAAATACAAATTTTAGAAACCTTGTTTGAATATATTCGATGCGATTTTGATATATTTCATAGAATGGATTCCATATAATAGAACAATATTCTAACTTAGAGCCGACAAATGAATAATACAGAGAAAATAGTGGAGAGATATCATGAAATAAACGGGTATTACGAATAATGAAACCAAGCAATCGAATGGCTGACTTATAAATACGATTAATATGATTAATAAAGGTTAGTTTGGAATCAAATGTAACACCTAAGTCGTCTATATAGGAGCAGCGTGATAAGATTATCTGGTCTAGGGTATAGTTAAATGTAATAATTGAATTTAATGACACTACTTTACATTTATTAAGGTTAAGGTCTAGATTGTTAGTAATACACCAAAGAGATAAATTTAGTAAATCATTTTGAAGAAGGTTACAATTATTAATCGAAGAAATAGAACAAAAAATTTTTAAATCATCAACAAATACAAGTTTATTACATTGCAAAATATCAGTGATATCATTAATAAATAGTAGGAACAGAAGAGGGCCTAGATTCGACCCTTGAGGAACACCAGACGTTGCAACAAACGGGGCCGATTTATGTCCCAAGAATTGTACGAAGAGTTGACGATGAGAAAGATAACCTATTTAAAATAAGAGGCAAAACCATTAGCTATGTGATCAGGGGTATTTAAATCCGAATTGTTAAATGTCATAACATTTGGAAATGCTGATGTTTTTCGTTTGTAATTAATAAATGTCCAAAACTTGTTTGGATCAACATTAATGGAGGATTCACAATCAGAAATGTAATTCCTATAGGCGTTTCTGATATCAGATTTTAGTTTTGCACGAAGCTCTTTGTATAGAGTAAAATAATGAGAGTTATCACGTACCGCTCGAGGGTTAAAATAATAATAAACGGTAAACGTGATTATATCACGGTTTTTCCTTACCGTGAGGATGAGGTGCCGGCTCTCAGTGGAGACGGGGTGGTTCTAACTCGGAAAATAAGGGCGCCACACAATTGGGAAAGCTCTCTCACCCAAATACCTAATTGTGAAGGCGGACAGGAAAAACGATAGTTCTCGACGTGGTACGACTGTACGGAAAAGGATGTGTTCGCAGGTAAGTTGGAAATAATTAAAAGAAATGCTAATTTGTTGCAGAAAACGGAAATTGACGGACTATATTGCATGTAAGAAAATACAAAATAAAGCAAACAATAGCGTTGCAGCTACGTAAATGATAAATAAAGCTAAAGCGGTAAATCCAATTAAGAATCAGGAAGGAAAATTAAACAAAGTACTGAACGCAAGACAAATGAAAATAAAGGCGGGGCGCTGTGTCCCACAATAGAGACTAGGATCACGATAATGGTCAAAATACCTAGAGTACCTAAAACAATACACGTAGTTCGACGTATTACGAGTCGTTGGCCAACGATGCACGATACGCGACTCGATAGACTGACGTAAAACAAATCGTAGATCCTACTGGCTACTCGTCACATCAGCAACACACCTTAAGTGTGACAGACAACGTCCAAAACAAATAAATAAACGAAATCCAAAATCTAACGCTTAGTTGGATTTGTACAAAAATAAGGTAAGTACTTAAAATTCACATAAACTACTGTAAAACTGTTTTAACGATAATTGTCCGTAATTTCAGATATGTATGAAATTTAACAAAAAGAAAAATAAATCAAAGTAACATAAATAAAGTAATAAATCATAAGTATCTGGCCTGTAGGTGGCGTCTAGGCGTTGGCAGGATGCGAAATCGGCAGCACCGGCTCTATTCCACAATATGGATGTCACTTGACCGCACCCAAAATGGCGGCGTCTCTCGTAGCCTCGTGACGTCACACAGATCCTCGTAAATCGAAGTTGGGGTCAGTTCCTCGTCAACAAAAATGCCTCGGACAAGAGGAAAACTCAACCCGTCAAATAAAACACTGGATAACCCAGTTAAAGTTCAAAACAACAAGCCTAAAACAAAGGGAAGTCAAGATTAGGTTCACGTAGGACGGTGGAACAGCACTGATTCGTGCAAAACTCAACAAACGAATAACCGAATCACGCGAAACACTATCCAAAGTTTAATTTACGGTATTGAGAAAACAGTAATATTTACCTTGGTTCGTATGCGGCTTGAGAGTGAGAAGAAAAATATTTGAATCTTCGGCGATATTTATCCGGACTACGTCCGACGAATAAAACACTATTCTGGGTAGCTGAACTACTTTAAATCCCCAACCGGGTAATAATTTTACAACAAAATTCACACTTCAAAATTTGCAAAATCACAATTTCAATAGTACAACCTTTCGCTTCAGATGCTGATTTCTCAATCGCCGTTTAAGAAAAACTAAGCAAAAATCATCCAGTCATTTCGCGTCTCATCAGTCATTACTTTAATTGATTCTATTTAAATTCGTACTATTCCAAGAAACCGTCCCACATAGCACCTACTCTTGACGTCCACAAAAGCATCCACGTAGTTAGGGTGGCCTACCGAGAAGTAAATAAGAAATAGAGAAAGAATGAGAAAATAATAACAGAACGAGAAAGAAAGAAAATATTGCGCGCCATGAAAATACGACATGAAAGATTTGTTTCCGAACGCAATCTGGGATAATTAAACAAGGGGGTAAGGAGTCTGGAAATTTTCAATGCATTAATTTATTGTGGAACTACCTACTGACGATTGCCTGACGCTGCGCTGGTGAACCAGCCTTTACATTTAAAACCAAACCGCGCGGCAGCGGCAAAACAATAGACTAATCGCTATCACTAATGAATTAGTGTCAACAACGGATTGGACAAAACTAAATAAAAAAAGGAAATTAGTTAAATATACGAACAAATGAAGTTTTACTTAATGAAACGATGAAAAATTTAAATCTGCGTAAGTATCTATTAACTGAAATATTTACTAAACAAAATTACAACCGACTAAATTATATTTTAGGTTAAACGGACAAGGAATATGACTGAAAGGACTAAAGGATCAAATTGGAACGTAACAAATCCCTCCCTAACTTCCTTGAGGTTTAATTACGAAGAAATTAAAACTCACAATAGAAGAAAATAAACTAGCGATTTAACAAAGACTAATAAGAACAAAAAAAAGAAGTGAAAGAAGAAAAAAAAAGAAAACTCAAATACATAATTAACTCAACTCGACATCATCCATAGAACCATCAGCAGCATCCTCAACATCGTTCAAGTCTCTATCTGGTCCAGCCTTCAAGTCTTTCACGTGCCATGTTCCACGTAAGTTTCCAGCTTTATCCTCCAGCTCGTAAACGCAATGTGAGACTTTTTTGCGCACCTTGAATGGTCCGATGAACTTTGCTGCGAGTTTACTAGCATAGTTTTCGGCGGCGTTGGACAGTTTAAAATTTCGTCGCCACACAGTCTGTCCTACAGTGTAGTTGACCGGTCTACGTCGCAGATTATAGCGAACCCTGGTCTTCGTTTGGGCCTGGTCTAAGCGCTGTCGTACTTCGGCGTAAATTTTCAGTAACTGCGCAGGTTTTTGATCAGTCACTCCGCTGCGGTCGACCTCAATGGCGCCATCCTGAGCTACAGCATCCACAACGTAGTCAGATCCCAACAAAATTTGCTCCCTACCGAAGTTTGCAAAATACGGAGTGAAGCCGGTGACTTCATGAACTAAAGTACGTATCGCACAACTTACAGAAGGTAAAAATGTATCCCACTTCTTTTGATTGTCCTTCACGTAGGACGACAACATGGTTTTGATTACTCTGTTCACTCTTTCGGTCGGGTTATTCTGCGGGTGGTACAGCGCGTTGAACAGGATACGCACGCCATATTTCTCGCACATCTGCCGGAAGTCTCCACTGCGGAACTGGACTCCGTTATCGCAGATAATGTATTGGGGCACACCAAAAAGAAGTAGCACCTCGTTCTCAATACTGTGAACGACAGCCTGACTCGTAGCACTGCGCAAAGGAAACGTAAGCACAAACTTGCTAAAATAATCGCAAACTACTAATATATAACGAAAACCTTTTGACGTTGCAGGGAGTGGACCAATAATGTCGGTGCTAACGAGTTGAAAGGGTCGAAAAACGCGAGGACGGGAACCCATCAAACCTGGGGGACGCTTCTGAACAACTTTATGCTCCGCACATACCACGCATTTGTTGACGTACGTCACCACGTCTGCCTTCATCTTCGGCCAATAATGCCGCGCACGCAACCGATGGTACGTCTTGGTGATCCCTGGGTGACCGGAAGTAGGTGTGTCGTGAGCTGAGTGCAAAACCTCGCGTCGTTGTTCTCGCGGAATGACGCGCTTCCACCTCTCTAAGTCGTCACTCAGGTCTGGAGTGGGAGAGCGTACATATTTGTAGAGTACGTTGTCTTGAATTCTCCAGGAAGAAAACCTGCGTGGCTGAAGAACAACACGGTCACGCATCCTATTATACCACGGATCCAGGACAGCTGATGCCTCGAGAGGAGCAAGTAAGACACCGTCGATAGGAGGTACTGATCTGGAAAGACAGTCAGGCACCAAATGTTCCTTGCCTTTCCTGTGTAGAATTTTGAACTTATGCTGTTGTAGTTTCACAGCCCATCTACAAAGACGACCCGACGGATCCTTCAAATTATTCAACCAAATAAGCGAGTGGTGGTCCGTAATGACGTCAAATTCCGTCCCTTCAAGATATGGCCGAAGCTTTTCCAAAGCCCAAACAACCGCAAGACACTCTCGCTCGGTCGTGCTATAATTACGTTCCTGCTTAGTGAGTGAACGACTCAAAAAGCAAACTACTTTCTCACCTTCAGGATATACTTGCGTTAAAACAGCACCAAGCCCATACGCACTCGCATCAGTTTGCACAGTGAAAGGACGCGAAAAATCAGGACAATTAAGGATAGGTGACGATACCAAACACTCCTTTAAGTTATCAAACGCTTTTTGACACGAATCATCCCACATCCATTTCTTGTGTTTTCTCAGCAGGTTCGAGAGCGGAGCACTAACACTCGAAAAATTTTGCACGAACCTCCGATACCAGGAAGCCATGCCGAGGAAACGACGAACATCAGCAACAGATTTGGGAGTGGGAATGTCCAAGATTGCCTTAATTTTTCCGGGATCTACCTGTAGACCTTGTTTATTGACGATATATCCAAGGTACTGTAGTTCTGGCCTACAAAACTTGCATTTGTCGGTACTTAACGTCAACCCAGCCGAAATTAACCGATCAAAAATCTTTTTCAGGATATCCAGATGTTGGGCCAACGTTTCTGAGACCACGATGATATCGTCCAAGTAAACGAAGACGTGTGGCTCCAAATCTGCACCTAAAACACGGTCAATCAAGCGCTGCCAAGTAGCAGGGGCGTTAGTAAGACCAAAAGGCATGCGTCGAAAATGATACAGCCCTCTACCAGGAATCGTAAATGCTGTATATGGCTTACTGGATTCCGCCATGGGAATTTGCCAATATGCAGACTTAATGTCTAGTGAACTAAGATATTTTGCGCCTCGCAAACGATCCAAAATCGCAGACACGTAAGGAATGGGGTAAGCATCCTTTGTTGTAGCCTGATTAACTTTTCTAAAGTCAACACAAAATCTAAATCCTCCATCTTTCTTAGCCACCATTAAAATTGGCGATGACCATGGGCTGTTGGAAGGTTCGATGATTCCATCCGCGAGCATTGTGTCGAGCTCTTTGTCAATATGCTGCTGCATGACTGGTGACACTGGATAGTAGCGCTGCTTGATGGGAACATCCGATACCAGCTTGATTTCATGCTCTACTAACGTAGTACAACCCAATGACGATTTCATGCGCGAAAAATTATTGCTCAAAAACGAATCTAACTTTTGTTGTTCAAAAGATGTAAGTTCGCTATGTGACAATAAAACTGACGATAAACCAATATGCATTTCCGGCGCAAACTTCCATTCATCTCTTCTAAAATCAGGTATAATATCCATAGTGCACCAGAAATCCATCCCGAGAATAAAAACACTAGATATTTCGGGCACTACCAAGAAATTTATCAATTTAACTTTACCCCTAAGGCTCACAGGTAAAAGAACTGAACCTATACTCGAACAAAAACTACCATTCGCAACTTTACATTGAGGATTATCAGTATCTTTTAACGTAATACCTAACTTCCGAATGATTTCCCAACCTTTACTGCCAATAATGGAGCGAGATGCTCCCGAATCTAACAAACCCAAAAATTTATATCCAAAAATCGCAAATTCTAAGTAAGGTCGTTCATCATTCCCCAAATGAGACAGAAGATAGTCCAACATGGCGGTCTTGTTTGTCATGTGGTTAACGGAAGTATGTGAGGTTGATGTGGTCGCAATAAATGATGAAATTGGGCGAGGAGACGCAACGCGACAGTTTAACGTCTCCTGGGACCGTTTCCCGAACACGCAGGACAATTCCTTATCGTCACGTCTGGTTTCCCGCATCTGAAGCAATGGATACGTTTAGGAGCGGTACAGTTGGCTGCACGATGTCCTGGAGTCTGACAATTCCAACAATTAAATCGGTTCCTAGTTGCTGATTCTGCTGCATGTGAATCGGTAGCCTCGACACTCGCAGAGTGGGTGTGTGTTGTGAAAGCTCGTGATGTGGATCGTGGACGGTGATACGCTAAATCGGGTTCCAATGCGAGATTAGCAGCTGGCGGATTTCTAAAACGTTGAGTACGTAAGTGAATAGCTTCCAACTGACAACATAATTCGTCTACTTCATTTACAGAGCGCAACAGTTCTTTCCCAAGATGTAACTGAAGATACGGTTGAAGGTTACGTCGAATCAAAGTTACTCTTTCCTGTTCGCTTGGTGGATGTGATAGTCTGTTGAAGAGTCCTTGCATGTTGGCTATGAACACGGCAACTCTTTCGTCGCTACCTTGGGTTCTGTGGCGAATTTCGTCCCATAACTCAAATTCGTAATCGCATGGCAGAAAAGTACGTCGCAATGCTGATATTAAATCGTCCCACGAAGTAAATGAATCCTTTTTAGATCGAAACCAAGTTAAAGCTGGGCCTGTAAATAATTCTACTGCTGACAAAAATAATTGTGCTTTACTTACATTTCGCGCCTGTCTTAATTCCTCAATACGCACAAGAAAACTTGATAAACCTGCATCTCCATTATATTTTAGATTCCATTTATGGATGGCACCTGAAATATGATCGGATCTACCAGTTACATGTAGATTTGCCGAAATATCTTCTACCGCTAGAGTCAACCGTCTTTCGAAATCTGATACAACACGACCTGGACTAGAGGTTGCTTCTGGAACTGCATCACTCTCAAAATTACCATCTCCAAACTCATCTGATTCCGGTTGCTTATCTTCTGACAACGATGTCTCGTGTTCCGCTAACAAAACTGCTGAAGCTTTAGCCGAAAATTCTGATTTAATTTGTCTCAAAAGAACATCACATTTCGTACGCAGAATGTCGTACGAAGCCTTACTGTCTTTGTCAGTACTAATACGAGATAGTCGCTGGCTCACATGCATAAGTCTACTGCCTAATCTCTCATACTCGTTCTGGTAATTTTCAACATTAAATTTACTGACCATATTCTCTAACTCTAACAATTTTTCATTGCAAATTCGTAACTCAGATGCTGGAAGTAATGGCAACTCTAACTGCGCAATTGCTTCGCCTGAACGTTCCTTCCGCAAAAGGTCTCGAAGCTTTGTGCGTTTCTCCACAACTGTGCCGGAATGTGGGCAGCCTCGCAAAAGTAATTCATACGATAACTCGTCGGAAAGTAATCGATTGGGATCGATGCGCGGATCCATCTCGAAATAAGAAGTAAGAAGAAAAGAAAAAGTTTACAAAACAGGAGAAAGAGACTGTAAGACTCTTTCTTGTAATCAAAATAAACAAAACAATGCAACGCAATGCGCAACAATGTAATAATGTGCAAAACAAATGCACAACTATGTACAACAAAACAAAACAAAACGAACTGCAACAAAATATGAAACAACGCAAAACAATGCCCCACGACAGGGTGTCAATTTATCACGTACCGCTCGAGGGTTAAAATAATAATAAACGGTAAACGTGATTATATCACGGTTTTTCCTTACCGTGAGGATGAGGTGCCGGCTCTCAGTGGAGACGGGGTGGTTCTAACTCGGAAAATAAGGGCGCCACACAATTGGGAAAGCTCTCTCACCCAAATACCTAATTGTGAAGGCGGACAGGAAAAACGATAGTTCTCGACGTGGTACGACTGTACGGAAAAGGATGTGTTCGCAGGTAAGTTGGAAATAATTAAAAGAAATGCTAATTTGTTGCAGAAAACGGAAATTGACGGACTATATTGCATGTAAGAAAATACAAAATAAAGCAAACAATAGCGTTGCAGCTACGTAAATGATAAATAAAGCTAAAGCGGTAAATCCAATTAAGAATCAGGAAGGAAAATTAAACAAAGTACTGAACGCAAGACAAATGAAAATAAAGGCGGGGCGCTGTGTCCCACAATAGAGACTAGGATCACGATAATGGTCAAAATACCTAGAGTACCTAAAACAATACACGTAGTTCGACGTATTACGAGTCGTTGGCCAACGATGCACGATACGCGACTCGATAGACTGACGTAAAACAAATCGTAGATCCTACTGGCTACTCGTCACATCAGCAACACACCTTAAGTGTGACAGACAACGTCCAAAACAAATAAATAAACGAAATCCAAAATCTAACGCTTAGTTGGATTTGTACAAAAATAAGGTAAGTACTTAAAATTCACATAAACTACTGTAAAACTGTTTTAACGATAATTGTCCGTAATTTCAGATATGTATGAAATTTAACAAAAAGAAAAATAAATCAAAGTAACATAAATAAAGTAATAAATCATAAGTATCTGGCCTGTAGGTGGCGTCTAGGCGTTGGCAGGATGCGAAATCGGCAGCACCGGCTCTATTCCACAATATGGATGTCACTTGACCGCACCCAAAATGGCGGCGTCTCTCGTAGCCTCGTGACGTCACACAGATCCTCGTAAATCGAAGTTGGGGTCAGTTCCTCGTCAACAAAAATGCCTCGGACAAGAGGAAAACTCAACCCGTCAAATAAAACACTGGATAACCCAGTTAAAGTTCAAAACAACAAGCCTAAAACAAAGGGAAGTCAAGATTAGGTTCACGTAGGACGGTGGAACAGCACTGATTCGTGCAAAACTCAACAAACGAATAACCGAATCACGCGAAACACTATCCAAAGTTTAATTTACGGTATTGAGAAAACAGTAATATTTACCTTGGTTCGTATGCGGCTTGAGAGTGAGAAGAAAAATATTTGAATCTTCGGCGATATTTATCCGGACTACGTCCGACGAATAAAACACTATTCTGGGTAGCTGAACTACTTTAAATCCCCAACCGGGTAATAATTTTACAACAAAATTCACACTTCAAAATTTGCAAAATCACAATTTCAATAGTACAACCTTTCGCTTCAGATGCTGATTTCTCAATCGCCGTTTAAGAAAAACTAAGCAAAAATCATCCAGTCATTTCGCGTCTCATCAGTCATTACTTTAATTGATTCTATTTAAATTCGTACTATTCCAAGAAACCGTCCCACATAGCACCTACTCTTGACGTCCACAAAAGCATCCACGTAGTTAGGGTGGCCTACCGAGAAGTAAATAAGAAATAGAGAAAGAATGAGAAAATAATAACAGAACGAGAAAGAAAGAAAATATTGCGCGCCATGAAAATACGACATGAAAGATTTGTTTCCGAACGCAATCTGGGATAATTAAACAAGGGGGTAAGGAGTCTGGAAATTTTCAATGCATTAATTTATTGTGGAACTACCTACTGACGATTGCCTGACGCTGCGCTGGTGAACCAGCCTTTACATTTAAAACCAAACCGCGCGGCAGCGGCAAAACAATAGACTAATCGCTATCACTAATGAATTAGTGTCAACAACGGATTGGACAAAACTAAATAAAAAAAGGAAATTAGTTAAATATACGAACAAATGAAGTTTTACTTAATGAAACGATGAAAAATTTAAATCTGCGTAAGTATCTATTAACTGAAATATTTACTAAACAAAATTACAACCGACTAAATTATATTTTAGGTTAAACGGACAAGGAATATGACTGAAAGGACTAAAGGATCAAATTGGAACGTAACAGAGTTATTAAAATTATTACTCAGCTTGCGAAAATGTTCTTTACGTTTAATATCCGCTCTAATTTCGGAGTTAAACCAGGGTGGATATCGAATTTTGAAAGATTTTTTTAATGGTACACATTCATCGAAAAAAGAATAAATAACACTGTATAGAAAGTCACAAGCTGAGTTTACATTGTTGAAATTAACTAACTCATTCCAGTTAAACTCACTAATTAAATTGTAAAGTTTTATAAAATTGGCCTTTTTAAAGTCATAAGTAAAACCATTAACTCTATTCATGTTTTTGGGTTGACTATGAAAATAAAAGTCACATTTAAATTCCAAAGCCGGGTGATGATCATACTCGATATCTAATATTAAATCACTAGACTAGGAAACAGTGCAATCAATATTTGAAATCATTAAATCAAGTATACGGTTAGTTTTGTTCAATACAGAGTTATGCTGTTTGGCATTAATTAAATCTAAAAATGAATTAAACAAATTAACTTTAGGACATTCATGATCCAATATAAGTTCCGGTATGTTGAAGTCACCAATGATTATAAAATTGTTTTGAACAAGAAACGGTAGACTTAAAAAAAAGTCATATATAGAATTAAAACTAGATACATTTAGAGCTGGAGGAACATACGTAACAAAAACAAAGAATGGCCTGTTTTTTAATACAATTTTTGAACACACAATATCCACATTGACAGGAAGAATGCTGGAATACTCGGTAAGATTAACTTTAAACGATGTGATATTCTTGCTAATAAGTAAAAGAACACCACCGCCACGTGTGACTTGGCACCCATCAAAGTTACTGTAACAAGACGAATAATTCAGAAATTGGTTTTGTTCATAAATTATGATATTTCACTATCAACTCAGCTTCGAAAGATACAGACTAATTAAGCGTTATCTTAAGTATCTTTCTAAAGTTGACTTGACAGAGTTTATTTTGTTTATCAAATTTATTAGTGCATATGTTATAACTTCAGTATTCTGTAGATGATTATTTATCAAGTTTATAGCTTTTCTGAATTGTCGCGTCTGGTTACACGGGATGTGATGACATATCTGGGTAAATTATAGCTAAGCGAGGGGTCGGAAAGATTTAACCTCGTCTGGGTTTTTTATGTAAACGCATATGTACGACCATCGCGACGATACCACCCCCTTACCCTTTGTCAGAACATCCCATGGAAACAACAACGGATTAGTTAGTGGTAGTTTGGCTTCTAACGAGACGAGTTGTCTCGTCTGTGCAAGATGTAGGTCTTGCCATGTATTTAGTTACTAAAGAATAGTTTATTCATACGTTGTTGTTGTTGTTTCCATTGCCGGATAATATGTTTAATTTCAATTATCAATATTAGTTTATAACTTCTGTAAATTTTAAACATTTATATAATTTATATTTTCTTTTATGTTTTAAATATATATTTTTACAAGAAGTTCGTCTTATTTCGCGTTTTATTTTATCGTCTATTAATTTTGACAACTAATTGAATTGTAGCTTTCATTTAGTTTTACATTACGATCAGATCTATATATGGAAAAAGTATCGTTGCATAATTCAGAATCCGAGACACTACTGTTTAACCAAGTTTCTGAAAAAGCGATCAAATCATAAGCCAACGAGGAACAAATAGAGTACAGCAAGTCTATTTTATTGTTAATGCTTTGAACATTTTGATAAAATATATTAGCTTTAAATTTTTTTAGAACTTCATTGTAGCTATTACAGTTGGGGTCCCAAACTGTGTGGCAGACATCGATTTTGGTTTTATTAATGTCATTGAACCTGGAGCAGTTGATACATTTTTGTTCTGATGACTTGCAATCTTGAACTTTGTGATTGCCAGAGCATTTAGGACAAGTGAGTTTTTTGGTACATTTGTAGGAAAAATGATGGAAGCCACAACAATTATAGCATCGACGTAGATCAATAGCATCATATACAGGACAATAATTATATCTTATAAATAATTTATTGCATTCCATAATTTTATGATAACTACATTGATCAACTTGAACGAGAGCCTGAAAGATGTCTTTTTTCTTTTTTAGAGGACATATATCAAGAATATCACATTTAAAATTAGCAACAAAGCAGGACTTATTTTGCTTAAGTAAATAATTTTTGAATTCATCTTTAGTCATATTTACAGTCATTCCGACAATTCTCAGTCGTGGATTTAAGACAGGCAATTGTTTAACATCATATTCTCCACCAAGATTAGAATTAATTAAATCACCAAATTTATGAGAGTCATCGCTTGTTACAATGACGCCACCATTAATAGTTTTTTGTATATTTGTTAAGGCGATATTAGCAGAAACAGGATCAACAGATCGTAGAATTGCGGATGATGTTTTTGCAGATCATTGAACTTTGTTTTTTGGTCTCACAAGGATAGGAGGATCAGACTTCTGGAGGACAGTAGCAAACGATGGCATGGGCTCCGGGTTTGTAGCAGCAGTGACAGGAACAGTTTTTAAAAGTTCATTAAATTTACACTGGATAGTGTTTGTAAGTTCAGTTTTCATGAGGGACATATAAGATTATTGAATTCACTTTTTAAATTATCGAAATATTTTTGCATTGCATCCGAATTACATTGGGCTGATAAGTTTGAAACATTGGAATTTATTTGATCAAAGTTTGAATTGACTTGATTGATTAAGGATTCAATATTTAACACTTTTGTTTGATCTGTAACTACACAGTTAGATTTACACGCTTGACACCAAAAGAACAAATTTTTATTCTTGTCGAGGAGTTTAAAGTCACCTTCAGTAAAATTAACACATGAAGTGTGAAACCATTTACGGCAGGAACCTTCACAACCGACAAGATTGTCCGACTTTTTGCGCTTGCATTTACCGCACTCTTCAGACATTGTTAAGATTTAAATCAAGCGTAAATAATAAGTATGAAAATAAAAAAAAATGAATTAGATAAAATGTTTTAGAAACACTGGAATTAAAAATTTAAAAGATCAGCTGTGAACTAAGATCACAAAAGTAAACAAATGTTTCTAATTAGTCCCGTCAATGTATGTTCAGGGACACAGAGACACACAGGTTAAAATTGGTTAAGATAAATGATTTAAAATAAGTCATATTAAAACCAAAAAACCGTAAATAACTCACATATTGTTACACTTAGAGTTAAAAAAATAATTTAGTAGTAAATGAAATAAAAAGACGAATTTAATGATACATAACACAATAAATAACTGACACTAAAACCACTGTTAATTTGAAGTTTTAAAGCAGACGAAATGCCTCGAAATGTCTTCGTGCTAAAGAGTATATTTATTTTTACTTATATAAATAAAATAATATATGAATAATTATTATCCTATAGAAAAATGTTTTATAACTTCGGATACATATGTTAAGTGTATATAATATTTGATTTACTGTTTAAGAACCAATATGTTTTTTTTTTCAATTGAAAAGTATATTTTCTCGTTCTCTAATCATAAATTTTTCGTACCATTAGTAGTTAGATAGCTGTACTGTAATTATTATAAATTTGTTTAATTAAAAATAATTTTATTTTATTTGTTCATTCTACGAGTATTATGTAATTTAGGTTGTTAATTACTTGTATACTGTTTCTAATAGATAAGTAAGCGAATCCAGTGGTACTATACATAAACACTAAAGATAAAGTTCCTTTAATTTTTCGATTTAAAAAAAAATCTGTTTCACTCGTAATACAGAATGGTTTGGTTGCCAGGTCCAGGCGATATTTCGGAAACTAATAACGTAAGAGAAATATTTTTCAAATAAAACTTATATTATATTCTCTGTAGCATAGAAAAATATATTTTTTAATCAAACCTTTTCGTTGTACTTTTTTAAAAATTATTTCTTAAAAATAATTACTTATAATTATTTTATATTTTTAAAAAGGTAATAATTTTCTGAATTCAACAATTTATAACTTTCATATTTTGCTGTATAATTTATCAAAAAAAGTACTTTAATATCGTGAAAATATTGAAATAAAAAATATAAATAAATTGTATAATGTAGTAGTCTATGAAAATATTATATTGTTTTATTAATATAATTCGTAATGACATAATATTGGTAAGAATAGTGTATAAAACACGCTATATATTAATTAAGCATAATGATGATACACCAAATATTGATGAAATATGATGACAAAGCTGTGAAAGGAGAAAGTAGCTACGTGTACAAGTGAGGCCCTATGGACGAAGTACGGCCCTGGCCGTCGCGCGTCTGTGAGTCGGTGGTCGACTGCAAAATATTTAATGTCTTAGATGCATTTCTACCACATACTTACATTTTGCTTACGACTGAATAAATAACTGGACACGAAATGCAAACTATTATACTCTATTCCCTGTATGAAAACTATTACGTCACATTCGGTATCCATGTGATTCAAGATTTTGTGCTTAAAACGTTTACATTGGTATTGGATTGACATTTTTAAAACATAACCTACAAATTAAATGTCAGATTAAAATATTTATTATTTTATAAAATTTAATTAGTTTATAAAAGTAATATTACCTGCCTTATTGAAATGTGTAATTTTGTAAAATAAAACTCAAAGGAATATACATTTTTATATGTATTATTATTATATATAAATAAATAATATATGACAATACAAAATACAATGCACATTACCTCTTGTACTACAGTTAAATTAATTATAGATTATAGAATTATAGATCCTCCATTCAAAATAATCATAAAGATGACAAACGCATTTCTACATTTGATTACCCAAAATTTTCCTAGCCATTTCTTATTTCTCAGTCTGTATTTTTGTATCAAAAATGTCACAAACTTAGAAATGACAGGCGAGAAAATAACAAAATCATGACCATAGGTCTCTATTTTTATTTTATAAACAAATGTGAACAAAGTAAATATAAATTTTCGTATTAGTAAGAACTGTCATACGTTTTCATTAAAACAATAAATGTGATAGAACGTGAAAAAACATGAAACGTGTGTCCTAACTTATTAAGACATACGTTATGTCATTCGCATAGGTACGAATAATATTATTAAAAGAGATAGCTATATTTCATCGTATCTATGATAACCTCATCCACATATGACGTCATCGTTTTCATACAGAGAATGGAGTATACCATCGAAACCGAGGTATTTTTTCTAGCGGCCAAACAAAGGCCTAACTTTGACGATTTATTTTGGGAGTATGGAAAAAGCAATAGGATTTCTCTTTAGAGGGTTTATTTTATACATATTGAAGTATGAAAAAAAAAATCATTTTGATACAAAGTGGCAGAGACAAAGCCAATCTTTAAAATAGCCTTTTTTTAAAACTTCCTTCATGAGGGGACGGATTTCTCATAAAGTATAAGACCTGAAACAAAAAAGCTAAAAAAATATATAATCTATATACTATTGACAATAGGACTACGTAGGCTGTTTTTTTAAATCAAATTTTGTAGAAATGATGCATTTTTGAAAAAATGAATCGATTTTTGGCCAAAATGTATGCAGTAAATTATTTATATAAAAAAGTTTACATTAAATAAAAAAACGGCTTCGTAATCCCATAGAAAATGTAATTTTGAAGCTATTGTCAAAATTCCAATTCGATCCATGCAAAGGTGTTCAAGTAATCTGTCCTCCCAGTTTGAAAAAAGTGGTTCCGAGAAAAATGCGTTTAAAGTTTTACGAGCTCTTAAATCCTTAAAATTATTATTTTTTACTTCTAATGTGCGATACCCGCACCACACATTTGGTCATCCAAATATGTATTTTTACAGTTTTGACACAAAATCACAATTTTGAAACCCAAGCCGAATTTTTCAGATTCGGTGAATGTCACATCAGATTTGCATTTTGACACACAACCAGCTTGTGATATAGCGGAGAACACTGGTAGAAAGTTGAAAATTCGGTAACCAAAGCCTTTTTTTTACTTCAAAGTCATCCGGATCCATCGCTGATAATGTTCTCGACGCTTGGCTTCTCCAGTTCGTAAAGGTTCAACGGCCGCTGTCTCTTCAAATTGGAGCATTTCCCCACTGGAGACCTATTCTGTGCACAAGTCACCATGGCGATAGTGACAAAATTGATGACGTCAATGAACTGTATGCAATCCGCATATCGTGACTCAGTCTAGTGACATTATAGTAATTTTTGTTTCACTAGGTTATAGTTCTTTTAAGTTTTTATTGGTAACAATGAAGTTTCACTTTATTTTCAAATATGACAACTTGTTGGATGCCATTTTATTTCTTTGTTCATTGCAAGTTGTTTCTGAGTAGTAACCTGGTTTATCGAACAGAAAAATCAGTAATACTTGTAATAAAGCCTTATCACTTTTTACTGGTGATTGAAGCGTGGTAAGTAAAAGTTTTAGTAATGGAATGTGCATAATTGTTAAATCTTTTATTTATTTTCAGCAAAATGTAAGATGAAAACAATAAAAATATCCAGGGATCAGAAAGAAATTTTAATGTCCATCATGGAGGATCATCTTGATTTTTCACGGGGCCGATTACAATCTACAGAAGGACGGCAAACTTTTAAAAATCTGTTGATGATTTTGAGCCAGCAATTAAATGGTACAAGTGGAAAACAAAACTATTCAACAATGGCAAAAAGTGAGAAAATGTAATACGCAAAATATGTAATCTATAATTTTAACTTTTATAAGCAGACTCTTGGACATATAAAAATTAAAGTAAAGAGAAAAGTGTCTGCCATGAAGGAAGGCCGGACAAAAACTGGAGGTAGTCCAATGACAGAAATAAAAATATCTGATTCGGATGATCGTGTCATCAAAATATTATCCGAATAATATATTTTTGGAATTGCACATATTTCTTTAGAAAGCGAAGGACTCCATGAAATATCAGCAAAAAGACAAGCATCTGCTTCTAGTTGGGTGCAAAATGCTGAATTTTTAAGGGGACAGACAAGAAGACGAATGTAATTTATAATAAATGTTTAGTTTTTTTTTATTAATAATTTATTAACTTTATAGATACCGGATGTACTTATAGATGATAAGGAAGAAGACGAAGCAATTTTAATGCCTCGTAGAAAGTATTCCCACTGAATGACTATAATTATAAATAATATTCTTTACTCAGTGGTATTACGTGAAAAATTTTAATATTATCGTGACAGAATAATAATCAAGTTTTCCTCTAAAGAAAGCCGAACAAGTGTTGCAGCGGCAGCTACATAATGAAACAAATATTAAAATCGACGGGCTCTTACGTGAAATGACAAAATTGAATAACAATTTTGAAACACTTAGGGCCGGTTTCTGAAAACAAATTTAACTGGTCAGTTAGTTTAACTCTTCGATAAACTGTCAAATGGGTTTCTGAAACAACATATTGGTATTTAACTGACGCATGCGCAGTTGTTTCATAAATTGAAAATAACGGCTGACAGTGACAGTTTTCATCTTTCCTTGTTTTAAAAACCAATTCGTTAAGCCGCTGTATTAGTTTCGTTTGGCTTTGTTGGTGATTGAAAAAAGGTTCAAAAACACAGTTATTACTAAAATCTATTATTTTGAGAACTTTAAAAATTTCTTCGAACATACTTTTAACTCCAGTGCTTGTGTGATTTTACCTATTTATCAAAACTTATTAGTATGCAGCTTCAAGAATTCTCGAATTCTAGTTCATCGTCATATGAAGAACTATTTGACGTTGTGGAGGCTGTGCAGAAAGTAAAAGTTTTTAGAGAAAGACGTAATCCCTTTGAGATCTATAGTGATGCGGAATTTAGAGACAGATATCGTTTCTACAAGAATAAGAAGTTCTGTGCCCTGTCTGATTTTGAGAATTAAATTCTTTAGCAATTTGTTCCCATGCTAAACGTTTTTTTTGCGATTGTGACGGCATCACTTTCGTTATTTTCTATTATAGCTTTATATTTCCCCGTCACCAACTCAAAAAGAACATTCTTTTCAGTTTCTGTGAAGTTTTTTCCACGAATTCGCCTTTCTTCCATAATTTGATTACAATTACAAACCTCAAACACGAAGTACAATAATTGACGTCAAATTAATTATTTTGAAGTTTGAAATTGACGTCAAAAATTACCGGTATTTACCGACAACGATAGTAACGCTATCTATTAGATTCAAGAATAAATGTTAGTCCAGGATAGAACCATGAGTTAGTTATCGAACATATAAATTAACTGACGTTTGTTTTCAGAGACCCGATGCAATTTTAACCTTTCAATAAATTTAAGCGACAGTTAGTTAACATGCCCGTTAAATATTTTTTCAGAAACCGGCCCTTATTCAACTAAATAATCAATCCATGGATTGAAACCAATAACAAATTGGAGCGAATTGCCCTAGCGTTAGGACAATACCTTTAAATAATTACTAATTTGTATATTTTTATTATAAGTGTTACGATGATAAAATTAGACGGGCAATTCTTGCCATTAGCAATAATCAAACATTCGTATTGTTATACAATGGATGTGTAGCATAATTAATCCAGACTACATTTGTACCCACAAATGCCTTAATAACAAATATAAACGAGACTCACCTCAAGTAAACACGTAAAGTAAATGTACTCGCAAAACTAAGCAAACCTGAATGGAACAATCCGCGTATCACCTAACGCGAGCGTAAACCAATAAATGCCTGTAAGAACCAAACCGTGAGTAACAAACTCAATGAGGAGTCAATCTACCAAAACTAAACATCATTCATACATGAGGGCAACCCCGAACACCTTCTCTACACAAGGCCGCCAGGTCGCTACAGCCTTCAGCGCTGCTACCGTGGACAACCACAGAACCATCTGTGGTCACTACAGCACCCGGCTGCTGCCGTTGGCAGCTACAGAACTATCTGTAGCCACTACAGTTCACGGGACTGCTCGTCGGTGACCCCGTACGCCCGTAGGCCACTCGAAGGCCAGCCAGGTCACTCCAGCCTTCAGCGCTGCTATCGTGGGCAACCACAGAACTCTCTGTGATCACTACAGCACCCAGCTGCTGCCGTTGGCAGCTTACAGACCTACCTGTAGCCACTACAGTCCGCTATTCAAAACATCATCCCGTGATGGACAGACTGCTAACGGTGCTATGCACCACATCAACAATCATACTCACTCATACGTGCTCTAGATTAACTGACTCACTCACCTCGCTAATGTAACAGCTCAACGCTAACCAAACGCTATTCACCGCGACTTGATCACTACCAACTTAACTATCGCGCTACAACTTTACTCCTCAACCGATGAACAGAAACTAACGTAAGAAATCTGTTTACTGTGTAAGATCGGTCTAACTTCTTACATAAACCTTTATTATAAATTAATATAATACGAACTGATAACATAACGACGAATTAATTACTAACTTATGTAAAAATTATTAAATTAAAACTAACGTTTTGTGACATAAGTTGTATATTTTTATTACAAGTTGTATATTTATATTGTAAGTTGTTTATTTTTATTATAAGTTATATATTTTTATTACAAGTTCTATGTTTTTATTAAAAATATGTATAAATAAAAAGCTGTACAATGTCCTTTGTTTTTAATTAATACGCGAAATTATATTCTTAAAGAGATCCAAAGCCGCCTGTTAGACGATAATTGGACATAAATTCAACATCGCTCACTGAAAATGTATCTTGATCATCTGTTACATTTCTTCTAAATAAACGATCCGCATGAACTTTGTTCTCGTTCTCAAGTTTTTCTGTTACAACCAATACTCCATACATAAACGCCATTGTAACAGCCGAAATAATTTAAAATAATTTCTCCACTCAATATACTAACTTTTGAAAGCAAATACTTTTTGTATTTATTTATTAATTTCGGGCTGAGATATCTAGGTACTCCTAATAAAATTGTCTGTCTAATTAACAAAAAATATCGCATCGAAACTATTAAATTATATGAACTGTCAATTTTGTATATGCTATTTTTTTGTTTTTACACAAATAAATTTATTGGGCACTTCGATATCTCTGCCTTAAGAGTCGTATTTACAGGCGGCATTTGACTTCAAAAAGTGTTTCAGCACTTACGCTTTTTCTCAGAATTTACAAAACATATTGACTTCATTCAAAAACTATGGTCAAGTTCAAGAATAGATCTAAGATCGTACTGTGTTAGATTTTTGTTCTTTGCCCTAGTTTTAAGAAAAACAATAGTTATTATCCGCAAAAAAATGCATTTTTTAATGGTCATTTTTAATATAATACAAATTGAAAATAATAATTTCAACACAATACAATCCTAGATTACATCTTGAAGTATCTGGAAACATTTTTCAAAGTATGATAATAAGTTATTTACGAAAAAATCTATAGCAAGAGCTAAACCTCTGCAAATGAGTATTTCAAGAAGAAACATGTATCGTTCACTAGCGCTCTCATAGCGGTGAATGCTGTCACTACTGCATATCTACTGTGTCATCTATAGTTTGCAGTCGAAAATATACAAAGCTTCGACCACACAATTTAGACAAAACATAGTGACAGATCATAAAGTGGGGAAAGGGTATATAACTGAGGCTCGGATTTTAGGAAAAATGCACATTTTTTCATATTTTGCATATTTCACCTTTTTATATTTTTATTTATCAAATTGAACAAATATTAGAGTCGATAAGATTATTAAAAATAAAATTATTGGAAAAACTCTAAAACTTATAAGATCTTTTTGGAAATACCGAAAATGAAATAAGAAATTTAAAACAAGAAATAACTAATTCCACATTATAAACTACATAAAACAATGTGTAGTAATAAAAGTCCGGGAAAATATTCCAAATTATTATAGGTTCGTCGATAAGCTAGACGCGAAAAATATGTTTCTACTAACAGAAGAAAATATTCAAGTTACAAATATGATAAACATGAGAAAAGGCGATATGTACAAGATTCAAATTATGGAGAAAATTATCAAAAACCAGATATACCGGACGAAGAATTGAAACAGGAAATGGAAATATTTTTGAAAAAACTTTAAAAAATAAAGATAAAATAAAATCTATAGAACGAAGTACTTTATTACAAGCAGGATAAAGAACGCAGGAAGATTTTAACTTCTTCCAATTTTGAAACTATATGTAAAAGAAGAGAAGACACAAGTTGCCAGAAACTTGTAGAAAGACTACTATATAAATCAGATTTGGCAGATATACCATCCCTTTGTCATGGTAAAAATAATTAAATGATTGCTTTGGACTGCGTACAATCAAAGGAAAATTTGAGAATAAACCCATGTAGATTATTTATTCATGAAAATATAAGTTAGGCAGATTAATAAAACGGATTAGAGCTAACACCGTTTTTAATATTATCTAGAACTCTGTTTCAAATTAAAACAGGTTCAAGAAATGAATTCAATTTGATGCTAATTCTTACTCTCTTTAACTCAAGTTAAAATAAACTTGTTTCATACATTGAAAAGAGGTTTAAAAACGAAATAAAAAATGGTATTAGCGCTAATCCGCTTTATGAATCTGCCTGTTAGGAGCTACGCCTGATGTAGACAAAGAAATAATTATTGAAGTTAAATGTCCTATATCGGCATATAAAATGGATCCCGAGGAAGCAATAAAATCGAAGAAAATCACATTTTGGAAATATAATTCAACATCAGATTCATATGAAATTAATAAGAAACACAATTGGTTTTATCAAGTACAACGGCAGTTTGAAATGAGTAATAGAAATAAATGTATATTCGGTGTATGGACTGGCTTTGAAAATAATCCAATAAAAATAGAACATATACAAAGAGATAACGATTTTTTTAATACGATGCTGTCTAAATTGGATTTTTAAAATTTTAATTGTGTACTTCTAGAGCTTGTAGACCCTCGCCATTCAAGGAACTTACCAATTAGAGAACCTGAATATATAAAGGCTGCAAAAGAAAAACGAAAATCTGCAAAGATTTTGAAATGTGCAAAAAAATTATTTTAGAGATTATTATTTATCTATATAGGCCGTTTGATCGTTTCCAAATTTATTTATTTATTTATGTTTGTTTTATGCTGTCAATTTGACACAATATTATTTCATTTGATTTGTTTTAATCAGGGCTATTACTTGTATTAAAAATGTACAACTTTACTTTGTTGTTTATATACAAATATTTTACTTAGAATAATACATCCTTTGTATGTTTCGTTTAGTTGATTTAAATAGTTCGAGTAAATTTCCCAATACATATTTATACCTACATCCGATCCCAGCCGATTCCCGAGAATTCTTCGTTGACCGTCACTGCAAACTTTACTTAGCCCATGTACGAAGCCCCGCCCCGATAGCGCACATGGCTAAACCCCTCTCATGCCGACCCCGGAGAGCACCACTAGCACAAAGTGTAAATACGACTCTTAAATGTAATTTATGTTAGTAATCAATGCTTATATTCACACTTAGCTATAATCGAAAATTAAGTATATTTAAACAAAGCCCGCCAATATAAATATTTTTGTCAAAACTCAACATGTGCGATCACGTGATACACAAGTCACTAGTGACTAGCTCTAGACACCACCTACGGAGGTGGTGACTGCGAAGTCACTTGATATGACGTCACTACTACTAGTACACATAGTTCACCGCTAGAATGCGTTTCGAAATGTCACCATGGTGACTTGTGCACAGAATAGGTGGTGTTATTTACTCATATTGTTTATGTTATTAACCTCGAAACAACGAAATATAAAATGTATATTTATACAAAACAGAGAAATCAACGGAAAAAGCAAAACGAAGCATCTGCGTGGTAGCACTTGGCAGCTGTACTCACACATACTCGTTTATAACAGCATTAGTGCATCAGCAGGTCATGTTTAACAGTTCCAAATGCTTTGCTGAGGTCAAATAGAAAAAGGAGCACCATATTTTTATCATCAATGTGATTTTCGACACGCTAATTTAACCAACCTTGTAGCTCTTATAGTTCTCGAGATAGCAATGGTGGCACAACCAAATTATATATACATATATATATATATATATATATATATATATATATATATATATATATATATATATATATATATATATATATATATATATATATATATATCACAAAATGTTAGATTTAATTTAATAATATTTATATAAGTTAGTAATTAATTCAACGTTATGTTATCTGTTCGTATTACATTAATTTATAATAAAGGTTTATATAAGGATTTAGACCGATCTTACCCAGGAAACATATTTCTTACGTTAGTTTATGTTCGTCGGTATAATAATCAGAGCTCAACAATATAATAACAATAAAATCAATGCTGATGACACATATAGAGTTTAGACTCCAAGTCTGCTACAAACTGTTAAAAAACAGAGTTACGTCCAAAACAGGTGACACATATAGAGTCGATGTTTCTGACAGTCAGAAATAAATATTTGTTCATTTTAACCTGTTTTTTATTAATTTGTATTATTTAAAATATTTATCGACTATAGGCAAATAAAATGAAGATTGCTGCGGCATCTGGAACATTTCGCGAACTAATGTATCCAGAATAGATTTTTGACGTTTCATAGTTAATTGGTTTGATTTATGTTTTGATTTGTTATTTCATAGATTTTATCCTTATTGTAACGAATTTAAAGCCAGACAGTCGAGAACATTCCAGAAACCTTCTCGAGAAACAAGTGCGTAGCAGCGTGACCTCACTTGAGTTCGCTCGCATGTCTGAGCGTGTGGTTTGACGGAATATTCTAGGACATTCTGGAATATTCGAGATCTGTTCTACGCACGGGAGTATATAAGCCGAGGCCGAGTGGTTGAGTGGACAGTTGACAGTGGACAGTAGACGTCGAACGCGTAATATAAATGTGGTGAAATAAATAACAGCTCAAGTGTACGTAATATAAATAATATTAGTGTTTAAATATTTATTAGTAGTGTTTAAGATTTATTGTAGTGTTAATTAGTTTTAAATAAGTTTCTGTTATTTTTATATTCATTCAAATAAATACTTTTATTTTCGTTTAACATAAATAGTTGTGAATCATTTCTGTGCCTTAAACATTCTGCACACTTCCAGAAAGACGAAAAACGTTACATTATATTTAAAAAGAAATTTAATATCAAGATTTGCTTAAGTAATAATTGAATTATACATCATTTTAAAATGTTATGGGGTAATGGCTCAGTGTTATTAGTCGGCCTGTGGATCCTGAGAACCTCACAGCCGACAAACAGTTACACCAAATTAAAAATTATCCCTGTGGCTCTTCCACCACTAACATCTTTGGGGGCCGTGATTTGACGACTGGTAACCGCACTTCACGCGCATAAATATATCACTTACCGAGATCTGCTTCAGCAGAGTGCCACACCCAGTAATGGGTAAAAGGCGTACAGGCAATCGTAGCTCAGTGGATAAAAGCGAGGTAAAACTTGCATTTCTTAATTAGCAAGCAAGAGGTCGTGCGTTCAAATCTCACTGACTTCTACTTATCCAAAAAATACGATTGTGTCTGAGTGGTTCAGAAGCTGTACGCCCCCTGTACTGTAATTGGGATTTACTTCCTGTTGTGCAGAGTAACAAATAAATAAATAAATGATATATTTATTTATTTTATTTAAAATGTTCAATTCATGTGCAATATTTGTTTATAAAAATAATATTTTGGTAGTTTTATCGAGGAAATTCGGTTTTCTTTAATAGATTACCTTAATTAAATAACTACATCGAAGGAAACTAAAGATCACGATGTGGTATATAATGCTGGGAATGTGTGCATAAGTGACCAACTTTTGAAAACAAATATACATGTTATTATCAATTTAATTTTTTGTCAGGCATACTATAGCTTGTTTTAAAACAGCTGAAATAATTTTACACATTTAATAGGGACTTACAATTTTGACGTTACATGCAGCAGACAATTTTGTGTGAAACAACAAATTTGTAGAAAGAGCGAGGTGACACCAAGCAGAGTCGTTTTGCTGCTTTCTCCTTTCAACACTTCTGCCCTCAGATCCCCATATTTCCCCATGTTCGCTACATAACAAATTATTAAATTCTGTTTTACTCACTAGATGGCAACCGAAAAATTTGAATTGTATAAGTCCCTATTGAAGTAGATTATGCATAAAAAGGACTGATACAAAAAAATAGAGATAAAACTATAAAACTTA
Organism: Pterostichus madidus; assembly: GCA_911728475.2. Taxonomy (NCBI): domain Eukaryota; kingdom Metazoa; phylum Arthropoda; class Insecta; order Coleoptera; family Carabidae; genus Pterostichus; species Pterostichus madidus. The sequence goes on along the minus strand of OU452314.1, from coordinate 17,472,192 downwards.
AATCGCACTTTAATTTTATAAAAAACAAAGAACCCTCTCTTTTATACTTAATTTATTTACATGATTGTCACTATATATTAAATCTATAGTATTTAGAATACAAATTTAAATATCAAGATTTTCTAAGCCTGTAAAATTGTGTGCTCTTTCTATATTTAATAAATGTACGACAGTAAGTCTTTCTGATGTATTTACTTGTACTTTAGAATCTCTACACGTTTTCGGTTGATTATTTAATAAATGTATTATATTATCTGCTGTTTCTCTCTCTTCTACTGTCTTTGCAACCTCTATTTCGACATTATCGTCCATAGCATTTTCATGTTCACTTTGTTCGAAATTTTGCATCTCAACGGGTTTTATCATTTTCAAAATTCTGTCACTATCTTTAATTTGTTTATCGTGTTTTCTTTGCCTTTGGCAAATACATATTGCACTTCGCTTGAGATGTATAGTGAAAAATTTTATTTGGCAGCAGTTCTATTTACATATTACTAGATTAACTACTTACTATGGAAAAATAGTAATTTGCTTCATTAGGACTAAAAATACCAGTTTTCGGATGTAGTAATAAAGATTCGTATTATATTATTGGTCACTATGACAATTGTAGTAAAAATGTGATTTTTGGTCCTAAGAGATAAAAACGATGACGAATCCATGGTAACGTAAACATTTTTGAATAGTGTTCTTTTACTACTGAAAAAGTTGAAATAATAATGTAATAATTTTTTGTGAAATGTAGGGAACATACTACCGAATGCGGGTTAACTTTTTTTCGTATTTTTAATCGCACAATCGATATTGCATGCTTATCTATTTATTCGGCAACCCTAAATTTTGTCTCAAATTTTACTTTTTGTATTTCTTTCTTTGGCAATACATGAAAAAATACATCTGGATGTTTTTTCTTAAGATTTACATCCTGGTGCGCAACAATAATCGTTCTACATTACACGAGCCCAAATCCATAATAGTTCGGCCGGTATAAATTTCAAACTATGCGTTACAAAAATGTAAAAATATACTAAAAAAGTTTTATTTTTACAACAAAACTATATATATCTACGTTATTATAAGAATATTAAGTTGTCTATTACTGAAAAGATATTTTAAATAATACAAACGTTTACAAAACTTGTTAAATGAAATAACATTAAAAAATATACCTTATAAAATTTGAAACCCATTTTTTTCACTTCTCTTCTTGTTGTCGAGACATTTATTTATTTATTTATTTATTTATTTATTCATTCTTATACAGGCAATCGCCCAATTACAAGTATGTATACATTTATTACAGTAGACTACACTTAGAACTAATATTAAGATATTAAGATAAAATTACATGTGGTTGTTTACTTATCATTTCCCGCCACAAAGTTTTAATATCTCGAGCATTCGTTCGACGATTTACTTTCAAAATTCTTCTTAAATCTTATAGATCAGCACGGGAAATGGCTGAAGAACGGCCATTTTTCAGACTTTCAGATATTCTACCAATTTTTTTTATATAAGTTTATAATATTTTGTATCATAGATCTCGCAATAGAATGAGAAATAGACATTTTTCTTGCAGAAATACTATTTTTATGAGCATTTATTATAGACAACCTTAAATCTCTGCTCAAAGCTTTACGACGAGCCATTTTATTTGAAAAAAAAAATACCGACAAACGACAATGACAGTTTTGTAATGATTTTTTAATTTGTGTTTTGTTTTAACAACTATTTAATTTCAAACACGCAAATAAATGCCTTCTAAGATATATATTTTTTGTTGGCCGAACTTTTATGAATCAGTTGCCGTAATACTTATTTTATGATAGTTTTGTAAACGTTTGTATTATTTAAAATATCTTTTCAGTAATAGACAACTAAAGATTCATATAATAACGTAGATATAGTTTTTTTGTAAAAATAAAACATTTTTTAGTATATTTTGACATTTTTGTAACGCATAAAGTTTGAAATTTATACCGGCCGAACTATTATGGAGTTGGGCTCGTATATTTTATCAATACAACAAAAACATTTCAAAATATCTGTATCTAATATATAATACAATAGAATGCGAGCACTCATGTGATAATGTGATGTTTTGTGTAGTAAAAACAGCTGTTTGGGCTGCGATCACTGCGCCACCTACGAAATGAACCATTTTTTTGGGACGAGGTTTGAAAAGAACGGTTCTTTTCAAATCTTGTCCAAAAAAAAATAGTTCATTTTGTAGGTGGCGCAGTGATCGCAGCCTAAACAGCTGGTGTTACGTCACTAAACGTCACATTGTCACCTGAGTGCCCGCTTCCTATTCTAAATGAGTTCTCTGGGTACAGTAATTCTAAAAAATACCGCTACGGAGATAAACGCTAGCTGCATTTTCCTATTATTCCGGTGATACATATTGACAACTCCAGCGCTCGAATACGCCAACTAGCGGTAAAAAAATTAACTTCTTGTGGTGGGATTGCTCATTTATTGTGCATATTTCTACGGTAAAAGTACGTGTTTCTATAACGTTAAATTTAAATTTTTTCTATGAAAAACATAAAAAAATAAAATCTAATACGAATTGTTGTTTTTACAGATGCAAATCGCTCTGAAAGCAACATATGATAAAAGAATCGGCCTCAGTTAATAATTTGTAATACATACTCCGGCAGCAATTTTTTAACTCAAACATTACACTACTAATTTCATACATTAAAACTTTATCATAGCAATGGTCAATAAGTAATTTAAATTTTAATTCGTGAGTTAAATCATACTCTTGCAGTTTTGTATGCTGGCCTGTAGAACAGAAATGTAATTCGAAACCTTCAGAACATGTAATTGATATATTTTTAAATTGAGTAAATATTCTTTTTTTTTTTTTAATAAATTTATTTACAAGCCCAACAAATTACATAAATGTTATACATGGTATTGTTGTGTTTCATGAGTAATTTAATAACAATGTATGACTTTAATGGAGTCAGTGAGTTCCACCCTCCGGTATCAATTTTTATTTCATTTTAATTCATTGCATAGGTGTCGCGGTAATAAAGGATTATTCGCTGTCGCTAATGGAAGATTCATCTTCTGTCGATAGCAGTAGGTCTTGTGGGAGTCTTTTCTTAAGTCTCAAATTTTTGCTTCTTTTGCCTAGTTTGTAGTGTTCCGCGCTGGAGCACAGGTTTATATTTTTGAGAAACTTCTTTGCTGTTTTTCTAATGTGTTCATTTATGGTGTTGATTCCCAATTCACGGTGTATTTGCGTGTTTCTAATAAACCACGGTGCGTTAAGCCCAATACGTAGTATTGTGTTTTGGAGTGTTTGCATTTTTCTGATTAGCGTTTTAGCTGCAGTGCCCCATATTGGGCAAGCATATGTCATTAGTGGTCTAATAATTGACGTGTATATTAGTTTCACATATTCTGGTTTAAGTTTGGTTCTTCTATTAATGATTGGGTATAGTATGCCGAGTCGTTGTTTACCTTCTTTCACTTTTGCTTCTATATGTTGTTTCCATGTGAGTCTCTTGTCGAGCCGTATTCCTAGATATTTTATTGACGAGTCTTTAGAATTCCAGGTTATTTCAGCGTTGTTAACAATAATGTTTTTTGGTTCGAGAATTTTTTTAAGGCTAAAGATTTTTGTTTCGCATTTTGATGCGTTTAAGGGCAGTCTCCATTTATTGAACCAAGAACATACATGGTTTACTGCAGTTTGTAAGTTGTCCACTGCATTATTCAGGTTCTCATGTTGCGTGATTACCGCAGTATCATCTGCATACATTGCCAAGGACGTCATATTCGGTGTTGGTAGGTCTGCCATGAATATGTTGAATAGGATTGGTCCTAAGATGGAGCCTTGAGGAACTCCTGCCTGTATGTTTCTTTTTGAGGAGTAGTCGTCTCTGATTTTTACTCTGAATGTCCTGTTATCCAGGAATGATTTTAATATATTGAAGAGATAAGCTGGTAAGTTTAGTTTTTTTAATTTTATTATTAGCCCTTCATGCCAAACACGGTCGAAAGCTTGCGCTACGTCGAGGAAGGTGACAGTGGTGTATTTTTGTTTTTCAAATCCTTTTGTTATGAGTTCAGTGAGTCTGAGCAATTGATGATTTGTTGAGTGATGAGTGCGGAAACCAAATTGATGTGTGGGTATTATGTTATTTTCTGTCAGTATTTTGTCTAGTCTTAATTTGATAATTTTTTCGAGGAGTTTCGACAAGTTTGGGAGAAGACTAATGGGTCTGTAGCTGGATGGGTGGGTTTTATCTTTTCCTGGTTTGTGGAAGACAATAATTATTGCGTGTTTCCAGTTTGTAGGAAAGTAATTTATATTTAGGCAGGAGTTTAGGATAGTGGAGAGGAAAGCTAGTCCTTTTTTGATAGGTTTTTTAGAACTATATTGGTTAATTTATCGTGGCCGGGGACTTTTTGTTTCGCAGCTTATTTATGATTTGTTTTAATTCGCTAGGTGATGTGTATTTGATTTGTGCATTTGTGTTATTATTTTCGTCTATGGTTTGCGTATTCGTTATGTTAGTGCTGTTTTCTGTCGGCGCTGGTAGGGAGAAAACTTGCTCTAGGTGATTGGCGAATGCTTCACATTTTTCAGTATCAGATGAATATACATTGTTGTCGACTCGTAGGGGTGGGATTATGGTTGCTTTTTTCATTATGCCTTTGGTGGCCTGCCATAAGGTATGATCATGCGGGTTAAGGTTTGATATGTACTTTTGGTATGAGTTTATTCGGTAGATGTCAAGTTCTTTGTTTACTAAGTGCGTTAGTTTATTTAATTTTGTTTTTATAGTTGGATTTCTAGTGTTCTGCCATTTTCGTCGCATTCTGTGTTTTTCTTTTATTATTTTTGATATGTGGTCTGGTGTTGCATTGTAGTGTGATTTTTGTTTGGTTTTTTGTGTTTGTGCAAGTAGTATTGCTTCTTGTAGTGTGTTGGTAAATTGTTGTATTGCCTTATCTATATCTTCTTTTGTATCTAGTACTGTTGGTGCTGTGAGTTTGGTTTTCAGGTTCTGTTGGAAGGTGTTCCAGTTTATTTTTCCAGCATTTAGTGAGTTAGTAGTGGTTAGACTGTGGTGGCTGGTACCATTTAGTGTTATCATGGTGGGTATGTGGTCAGAGTCTAGTTCATGGAGTACAGTTAGTTGCACCATCTGTATATCTATTTGTTTACATAGCATTATATCTAATATGTCTGGGCGGTGGTCTGATCGATATGGAAAATGGGTGGGTTCAGAAGGTGCAAATATACTTATTTGTGGGTGATTTTCGAGAATATTGTACAGCTTTTTTCCATTTGGGTTAGTTGCTAAGCATCCCCATTCGGTATTCTTGCAGTTTAAATCGCCTAAGAGCATAGTTGGAGATCTGATGTCAAATAGTGACGTTATGTCTTCATTAACCAGGCGTTTATTTGGGCGATGGTAAGCCGCTATTACATTTATGTTCTTGTTATCTTGCAATATTATGTTAATGGCTACAGCTTCTATATTGATAGATGGTGGTAAAGATATTTCATGATATTTAAGGTGTTTTTTTATAAAGATTGCGGCTCCGCCTGAAGCAAACGGGGTATCTCTGTCTTTGCGTATTATAGAGTAACCTGGTATATTGAATGTTTGTGTTGTTATCAGATGGGTTTCTGTAACGCATGCTATGTCTGCATTATGTCGCTGCAGGAAATCTATGAACGTGGCTCGTTTTTCTTTAATGCCGTCTGCGTTCCAGTTGACTATTTTGATATTTTGGTATATGTTTTTACTACCCATAAGTTTAATTAAACAGTGATGTGAAGAGTGTTGACAGAAAGGATTTGATTTGTTCAGTGTATGGTTTTATAAATTCGATGACTTTTAGGAGAAAGTGTGAAAGAGGATTTTCTTCTGCTTGAGCATTATCGTTTTGGTTTTTAGTGGTTGTTGAGAAGGATTTGAAGGATTGACGGGAGGTTGAGGGTGTTGGGTGATTTTGTGTTGCGTTTTGCTGTGTCTGGAGGTTTGGTTGGTTGTTTTTTGATATGCGATTTTTTATGTTTTGGTATGCTTCGCATCCTCTCCAGTTTGCTGGATGTTCTTTGGAGCAGTTTGCACATTTGGGTTTCGCTTTTGAATCTTTGGTGCATTTTGACCAGTGGTGACTTTGGCCGCATTTGTTGCATCTTGGATCTAGTCTGCAGAAGTTTTTGGTATGTCCAAAGTTTTGGCAATTATTGCATTGTGGTATGTCGCTTGATTTTCGTCTTGGTTCAACTGTTACAATTGCATGCATTATATGCCGTAGGTTATATATTTCCATGGCGTTTTCATTCTTTGTTAAATCTACAGCGCACAATGGAGTTGGCATTTTTCTTTTGTTAAGTAATCTGATTACTTTCACTACAGGATAATCATTTACTAGTTCACTTTTAATCTCATCCTCTGAGAGTGATAATGGTACGTTTCTGATTACTACAGACATAATTTTGTTGTTTGGTGTGCTAAATGTGAAGAATTTTATTTTTTGGGCGTCGTAGTAAGTAACTAGTGCTCTATAATCTGTGCTAGTGGTTGTATTTATTTTAATAGAACTATTTACTAGTTATTTTATTGAGTATTCGCCAGTTATTATGGTTGTTAGGTCCTCTGTGATAGCTTTATAGTCGTTTACTTCGTGTACATAAATTGGTGGTATTTTTAATTTATTATTTTCGTCTGAAATGTTTGAATTGCTTACCTCATTTACTAGATGTTCATACCTGTTTTTGGTAGGGATTACACATTGGTATTTTTGAGTTGGTTAGTTAGCTGGGAGGATGCCCCTCTTTTCCTGGGGGTTATGAATCCTTCGTTATCACTGGGTTCACTTTCATTGCTCATGGGTGTCATGACTTGGTTTGTTGCACTTTGTACTGTTTGAGCTATTGCGTTTGGTGTTGTTGACATTTGCGCTATTGGGTTTTGTGGTGTTGCCAGATGCTCAGCTGTCAGCTATTGTGTTGACATATTTCTTTTAATTTTGATGATATTACGTAGGGGTTCCCCCATTGGGGAGCCCTCTTGTTTTTGTTTGATTTTGCACTGTTTTTATTTTTTTATTATTATTATTTTTTTTTAATTATAACTGCTAAGAGTTATTATTAACGTTTGAATAAATCGATGTCTACTAGAACGCGCGAGTAGAAGGAAACACGCCTGTTCACTGTGACTCGACGTATCGAACTGAGTAAATATTCGATATATACATTTTATAAGTTTAAATTTTAATACGTACCCCCATATTTAGTATTTTGTAACCCCAAATCATATATCTATGCCGAAATAATATTATTCAAGCAAAGAGTAAATGATTATGAGAAAAATAATCTGCTTTTATTTTCTAATATTATGCGGGTTATTCAGAATTTAAAAAAATATATACTATTTTCCTACGAATGTGAAGACATCCAAGTATTTAAACAATTGCACAATACTTAATTTCATCGTCAAAATTGGCGAAACGAGCTCTACATAAACATATGTATTCTAATGTAAACAAACCATTTATCCTACCAAAGCTAGGCGAACGTAGCACCTCTATAGTTGATTTGTCAATAGCGTTTAGACTCAGAGTCTGCAACAAACTTAAAAAACTGAGAGTCACGTCTAGAACAGGTGACACATTAAGAAATATAAAAACTATAAACTGGGATATATAAAACGAAAAAATTATTTGAAGTATAATGAAATATAAAAACTTAAAAGTATCTAACTATGTATAAAGTAAATGAATTTAACTATAAAAATGTACAAAATATCAAACAAAGTCATACACAATAATATTCATATGTCAAACAAAAAAATGAAGATAGCGAACAAGACAGTATAACTGTGAAGTTGGTTTTCGGCAGTCTGACTGCTGAAAATAGAGGCGTTTCTATTTTTGGCAGTCAAATGGAAGACTCGGAATCTTAACTGTAGTATAATAGTTCGTGCTGTATATGTGTCATCGGCATAAGAATCACTCGCAAGCAAAACAAGCGACAAATTTATCGGTCGAAGTGCTAGATATCCAAATATTATTGCGGAAATTTTAAAGTGTAATGTGAAAGATTGAAACCATTTTGCTAGTTATCAGAAAATAGTCAATTCACATATATGAAAAAAATGGGAAACGAATATATTCGTACATGGTGTATTTGACCTACGTCAAACTATATGGGTAGGATGGTAAATTTATTAATGCAGTATCTATTTGATTAATGAAAATTTTGTTATCCTTCATCAGTATTAGCGAATGTACCATCATAGTTCTCGAAAAATGTATATTTATTGATATCCATGTAATTACTCCAAACGATAGCCTAAAATCACCAACTTACAAACGCGGCTGAAAAGTTTTAGCGTAAATTTCAATCTGTATTCTTCACAATGCATAAAAAAATACGTACAGCGTCATCTGTGTATATTCATATTAACTTATTTATCATTAGCCGAATACATTTCACGATGGCTTGTTCGACACAACTTGATCTGAAATATATCGAACGAGTAATCGCTTTTTGCTTACTTAGCAATTATTGTTGGTTTTGATTGGCTTATTGAACGCACCTACAGTACAGACTCCAGACTCACCAAGCCGCAATGTCGTAGTTCATATATTATTAGCTTGAGTGGTATTCGAAATCCGAATCTTCGGACACGAAGACGCCTACCCCCGGACCGTGCTATGTAGAATTCTATTTTCGACTGTAGAATCGCTGTCATCTGTCAAGTAAATATTATAATCTTACCTAATATAGCATAAAATAGCCGGTGTTTTCTATACAAGGTATAACCGTTGATTGACTAATAATAAGATAGGCAACCTTATGCACTTTTATGTAACGCTGTTTTGGTATCTGATTTGACAGAGCCATCTGGATCTGCGTACCAAGAACTATTTCGATTTGAAGGCAGATATTTGAACATTTTACTGGCGGCAATTTTTCTTCTTTCCCAGATTTAGTAATGGAAACCAAGTACTTATCCATGCTCAAAAAAGGAGCTGGACTTGAAAACTTAAGAATTGCGTATTCTGGTAGACTTTGGGAAACATTTTACATATTTGAAGTGCATTCGACATATGATTGTTGAAGTTGATGTTTCGTATTTACTACTTATTTTTTGTTTGTGAGCTGCTATTATTCCGTGAGAGTGATTTACTTATATATTTATATTTTCGTGTAAGTATTACATATCTTTTATTTATATTTATAAATATAATTGCATTGGAATGATTACTTTTTTATTTATTATTCACTGTCAATAACAATTCTTCTAGCGTTCTAGCATTTAGCATTGTTGCTGAAGCGAGAAAAAGTGCACGTGAAAAATTCGCAAATTGATTTTCCTGCATATATGAATATTTAATCATTGTATTTAAAATTGAAATAAATCTTAACAAAGTGCATGTTTATTACGATATGACTTATTTACTATATTTATTATTAATCTAAGTATCACGCAGCACGTAAGAGTAAGATTTTGTTTTTCAGTTATTCATGCTTTTTATAATAATTGTGTGCATATTATATATTCTAGTATATTTTCGAATTTAAAAAACAACATTATTTTTTAAATTTATTAATATTATTATCTTACTTTTGATAAGTTTTTACAGATAAAACGCCAAATATTTGTTTCATTTTGTTAAATTAAATTTGTGTATTGATTTAGCTGAATTTAATAAATATTAGGCGATTACGTTTAATATCTTTCAATGTATAGAACTATTTTTTAATATATATTTTATTTTTTTATCTATAATAACTAAAAAATAATATAATAACTAGTCATTTTAAAAATTTGTAATCAAGTTTGTAATTACTACTATATAGATGTTTATTAATTTTAAAAAGATTTTTAAAATGTTTTACACTGTTAGTTTTGTATATCTATTTCGCTTCTATTTCTGATTTATACTGGTTTGTTCTCTCTCTAACTCTAGTAGGAAATGCGACACGTGATTTTTTGCCCGCTTTAGTCCAAACCCTGTCATACTTGAATCTTATTTATTGCGTATCCTCGCAGTCTTCGACATTCTCACACTATATCTTCAATACACTGAAATTTGTAGAAAATCAAACAAAAATCTAGTTCGGAAATATAAAGAATGTTTTTCTCAAGTGATATGATTTGGATTAAATTAAACAAAGCGTGAAAAATTAACGATGTTTTTGTTTTTGAACTTTAATATAAAATTATTTTAACTGTTAAATTAAGTTGATTTATAGTATGTTTATATAAATATAAAAATAAATATATCATCACATTTTCAGATCAAATTTGTGCCCTTACAAACCATGCAAATTTAATTTCTTATTTTATGCCCTAAAACTTTTATTTAAAGCTTTTTTGTTTTAAATAATTAAGGAAGCAGGAAATTAAAACAATATAATTTTACATCCTATGCAGAAGCGAATTTAAAATATTTCAGGCCCTAGGCAAAAGATTAATTTCGGGCCTTTTAAATATATATATATATATATATATATATATATATATATATATATATATATATATATATATATATATATATATCAGGGTGGACTTTAAATGGGGTGAAGTCGAATTTTAACCGGGCCGCCCGTCAAACTGGTCCCAAATTGGCAAAAAAAATTGCAGTAAAATTTTTTCCGCGTAATATTAAGGTTTAAGGGTGCCGAAATGCACTTTTCTACTTTTTATTTAAATAAAATCGGATTTTTACACATTTTGGGACTTTATTTAGAACCGGCCGCAGAACTGGACATTTAGAGGTATATGAAATGTATTAATAAAAAAAATTATATTTTTCAATAAAATTATTTTATTCATTTTGCAGATGCAATGATTCTGCACGCACCCTGTAGAATCATTAAATTCTGCAGGGTGCGTGAAAATGAGGTCAGACCGAAATTCTTTTTCATTTAATATTCAACATTTGTATTGTAGATTTGTAACTATATAATTGTTTTATTTCTTTTTATCACAACATCTAAACCAAAACAACTTTTCAATTCTTTTGAGCGATAGTTTGATCATCTTTAAATCTCTTCAGAATAATATCAGAATCATTACCACACATTATCGGGTAATTATAGACTGTATTCCACCGCTGAGTGGATTTTTCAAACCTCCTATTGCCTCAAAAAGAAATAAATTCCAAAAATGTGTAAAAATCCGATTTTATTTAAATAAAAAGTAGAAAAGTGCATTTCGGCACCCTTACGCGGAAAAAATGTTACTACAATTTTTTTTGCCAATTTGGGACCAGATTGAGGGGCGGCCCGGTTAAAATTCAACTTCACCCCATTAGTAGTTTAGTTTTTTATATATATATTTTCTTTCATATCGTTATTTGTTTATATTGGTTACGTGTATAGAAACGCTGAGTTATGTTTTGTTTTTAGGTGTGATTGACGTTTGACAGTTGTGTAAATGTAACTGTTTTCTTTTTCTATTTATAGTTAAGGACAAGCCTGGTAAGCTACCTTAACTTCTACTCTTCTACCGAGAGAACCCTCCTTTTATTTCTTTTGGATAAATGAAAAATAAATGGGTGAAATTTGATGAATGTAAGTTTGGTCCGTGGAATGTTAGGGGTATAACTGGTAAAGAAAATGAATTGATGAATGTCATGCGTGTGTATAATGTAGATGTTTTGTGTGTCAGTGAGACTAAAAGGAAAGGATGTAGTGAGGAAGAAGTGGATGGATTGTTTTGCTTGTGGTCGGGTGTTGCTGAGAATGAACACGCGAAGCATGGTGTTGGTGTGCTTGTTAGTGAACGAATGAAACCGTTTGTGAGAGAATATGGTTGTACTTCATCGAGAATTCTTTGGCTGAGATTAAAGGTAGGCTTTCATAGAATCTTCGTTGTGTCAGTTTATGGTCCAACCGAATCCGAAAATGATCTTGAAAAAGATAGATTTTGGAATTTGTTAGATAGTGTTATTGATTCATGTGATTCAGGTGAGAAAGTTATTGTATGTGGTGATTTAAATGGTTGGGTGGGAGTTAAGAGAAGCATGTCTGGGAATGTATTGGGTAAGTTTGGTGATGCAAGAGTGAATGAAAACGGTAGGAAAATAGTTTCTTTCTGTTTGGAGCGTGATCTCTTTGTTTCCAACTCTATCTTTAAACATAAACTTACTCATTTGTATACATGGGAGAATATTAGTGAAAATAGACGGAGTATGATTGATTTTATTTTGTATGATGAACGATTGAGAAGTTTAGTTGTAGATACGCGTGTGAAGCGTGGTGCTGAATTGGGTACGAATGACCATTATTTGGTGGTATCGCGTATACGTCTAGATAAATGTTGGAGAATGAGGGTGAAAAATACTAATAAAATGTTTCGTGTGAAATCCAGTGCACTGCAGAATGAGGATGTTAGAGATTTGTTTGTTGAGAAAATAAATGAATCTTTGCCTGTATGTGAACTTAATTTTGAATGCAGCATAAATGATGTTTGGTTCAAATTTAAGGATACAGTTCTTAAATGTGCAAAAGAAGTTTGTGGTGAATGTCGATTAGGTTCTTGTCCAAAAAATGCATGGTGGAATAAAGAAGTTAAAGAAGCGATTGAGGTGAAAAAGAGAGCATACTTGCGATTTCTAAATGTGAAAGATGTGCCTGGAAGTTTACGTGATGAATGCTTGCTGGAATACAAGAGGTTAAATAAATGTGTTAAGAGAGTAGTGAGAGAAAGCAAGGCGCGTTTTGATGATTTGATGAGTGAAAGATTAACTAATGATTTTAGTATGAATAAAAGAATGTTTTGGTTGAGAGTGAAGAGATTGAGAGGTGGTAATGTCAGGGCAGTGAAAGCGATTAAGAGTGCGGATGGTGAGTTATTGTGGAATGAATCAGATGTTACTAATAGATGGTGTGAGTACTTTAGGACTTTATATGGTAGCATTAATAGACCGAATGGTTGTAGTGAAAATGTTAGCGAAAATGTTAGTGGTGATGAATGGGATATAGATGAGAGTGATGTTAGTTTCGCATTGATGCGTCTGAAGAATGGTAAGGCTCCTGGTTTGGATGGTATATCGAATGAGATGTTGAAGTATGGAGGCGAGAGGTTATTTGACTGGTTAATTTATTTGTTTAGATTTTGTTTAAAACGGTGTGTGGCTCCTGATGATTGGAAATGTGCTATCATTTGTCCTTTATTTAAAGGTAAAGGTAGTTCGAGTGAATGTACTAATTTTCGTGCGATAAGTTTGCTGAGTGTGGTAGGGAAGTTGTACGGGAAGATTCTTATTCATAAGGTACGAACCTTAACAATCTCCAAGTTAAGCGATATGCAAGGTGGTTTTTTGCCTGAGAGAGGATGTGTGGATCAATTGTTTTCTCTTCGTATGATTGTTGAAAAGTCACTTGCTAAGAACAAGAAGGTGTTCTGTGGCTTTCTCGATCTTAAAAAAGCATATGATAGTGTTCATCGTGAGACATTATGGAATGTACTGTTACAGTACGGTATAAATGGTAATTTGTTGGGGGCAATTCGTGCGCTGTACGAAGGTAGTGAGGCTGCGGTGAGAGTTAATGGTAGATTGAGTGATTGGTTTTGTATAGACATTGGCGTGAAACAAGGTTGTGGGATGTCTCCGTGGCTCTTTAATTTGTACATGGATGTATTGTTACGAACGGCGTTGAATGGGGTGGATGGTGTACATATTGGTGGTAGTGTTGTGCCTGCGTTAGCGTATGCGGATGATGTGGTTGTTATGGGTGAATCTGAAGAGCAATTGAGACGAATGATTCTAAATATAAATGAAGTAGGAAAAGATTTAAATTTGTTATTAAATGTCGATAAATGTAAAGTGTTAGTGTTTGAAAAGAGCGATTTGGTGACTGATTGTAATGTTTCGGTGAATGGTGTGAGATTGGGTCAAGTGAATGAGTTTTTATATTTGGGTAGTATGTTTTCAAGGGATGGACGTATTGATTGTGAGATTGAAAGAAGAGTATCTGCGGGACGCAAGGTATTGGGTGCTCTGGGAACCTTTGCTCGAAATGTGAATGTATCCAGAGATGCTCGATTGAGTGTGTATAATGGTGTTTTAGTGCCTACATTGATGTATGGTAGTGAATGTTGGGTGTGGATGAAGAAACATGAACGTCGTATAACTGCTGTGGAAATGAGGTATTTGCGGGGTGTGTGTGGTTATACTAGAAGAGATCGTGTCCGGAATACATTGGTGTATGATGAGTGTGAAATTGAGAAGAATGTAGTTAGAAAAGTAGGTATGAGTCAGTTGAGATGGTTTGGGCATGTTGAACGTATGTCGAATGAGAGATTAGTGAAACAGGTATATGTTGGTGAAATTGAGGGTGAAAGATTGCGTGGGCGACCTATGAATAAATGGATGAATATGATAGAAGGATTGTTGCGTGAACGAAAGTTTCCGAGTACGAGGAACAAACGTGCTTGTATGAAAGGAATTATGAATGTGGATGAAGCAAAAGTGGTGTGTCAGGATAGGAACGTTTGGCGAAGATTAATTGCGGAATGAATCTGATGATTTCAGAAAAGCGCAGGGTTTTAGATTTTAGTTTCGTTGTTTAGTAATTTCATTAGAGTGTTTACCTGTAATTGTGTGAAATTCACTTTCAAAAACAAGCGCAGGGATGACACTCCCTTCGTTTCTTATCTTTTTTTATTCTTTTCTGATCTTACATTGAGTGTTTAACTGCAATTGTGTGGAATTTACTTCCAAGAACAAGCGTAGAGCGACACTCCCTTCCTTTCTTATCTTTTAATTCGTTTTCAGTTATTACGTAGTGTTTAACTGCAATTGTGTGAAATTCACTTTCAAAAACAAGCGCAGGGCGACGCTCCCTCCCTTTCTTATCTTTTTGTTTCATTTTCAGATACTGCATTGTGTGGTTTTTTCTTTCATATATAAGTGCAGACTATCGCTTTCATCTTTTCTAATCTTGTAGATTCGTTGTTAGTTTCGTTATTAGATTCGTTGTTAGGAGTAAACGTGAGTAATTTGAGATTTTTTTTTATGCATTCGTTATGTACGTTGAAGAAAGAAAATGAATGGTAAGTGAAAAGGAATGATGTGATTGAAGGTTTGTTGTGTGATAATAATTTCGTGTGTAATAAATGAATGAGTTTATATGGAGTGATCTATGAAAGTGGTTGAAGTGAGGGTGGTATGTTTGAATGAAAATGTTTGACGATGACTGGTTGTTTGATGGGTGTGATGAGTGAATGTTTTATGAGTGATTTTAGGGTTCGTGCTACCCCATTTGTTGGGATATAGCGTGAAGATATGTATGTATGTATGTATGTATATATATATGGGCCATTCTCTGGGAAACGGACACCCCACATTCTCCAAGATTTGGAGCATCAAAATAATTTTTTAAGGGCATGAGGACATAGAAAAATGTATCTAGTTTTCAAATATGAGTGGCGAAATTGATAATTTTTATTATTTTTTGGTGTTTTGCCCCTTTTTTTGGCCAAAGATTTAAATGAAAAATTTTAAAGTTGAATAAAATGCTTGGGTTTGGTTTTTTTCTTATTTTGACGGTGGCGTCTAGTTTCTTGTTGAAAAATTTAAATATTTTATCTCTTGCCAATTTTTCTAAAAAGTTACCCTTTTTTATTAAAAGTGGCTCAAAAAAATTATTATTATTTGAAATCTATCAATTTTTTACTCAAAAACAAGGCATCCTACAAAAAAATTATGTAACAAGAAATACTTAGAATTCATAGGAGAATATGTGTGATTTTTTTCAGAATTTTTTGAGACATTTTTATTTTTTTTGTTGTTTTTTTGGACTATTTTAAAATGTTTCAGAAAATTCTGAAAAAAATCATACGTATTCTTTTATAAATTCGAAGCAGTTTTTGTTATTTAAATTTTTCTGGAATTGTGATCCTTTTCAAATAAAAAAATCATTAAATTTTTCTATTCCAATTTTCATACTCTGCAATTTGAAGGAACATTTTTTAAATTTCTTTTTTCTTGGTTTTTCATCATTCAATATGGTGTTAGCTTTAAGGTGGTACTATCATAAAATTTATCAGAATTTTTTGAAACATTTAAAAAAATTTCTAAAATTCTCGTCTAAAAAAAATTAAATTAAAAAAAGCTCTGAAAAAAATACACGTATTCTCTGATGAATTCTAAGCATTTTTTGTTACATTTTTTTTTTCGTAGTATGCTTTGTTTTTGAGTAAAAAATTGACAGATTTCAAATAATCATATTTTTTTTGTTGCAGTTTTAATAAAAAAGGGTAACTTTTTAGAAAAATTGGCAAGAGACAAAATATTTCAGTTTTTTAACAAGAAACGAGATGCCACCGTCAATATAAGAAAAAAAGCAAACCTAAGCATTTTATTCAATTTTAAATTTTTTTGCTTAAATCCTTAGTTAAATATATTTTTTATCAGTTCAGCATTGTGTATGTCAGCGATTATTACAACCATTTGAGTTAATATGAATTTCAGAATGTAGTTTTCATATTGTTGTTAGTGGTCCATCAATTTTTGGGATAAAAACTGAAATATTAATCAAATTTCCTATATAAACGTTTTTGTTCTTTATATACTTCAAAATTCGTACGCTACGCCGTCAATTTTCATTCAAATAAATTACATTTTAGTCTGTTTGAAAGCTTATTTTATTAGCTTTCCGGTAGTTATCTTGAAATATTTTTAGCTTGAACATATAAAAAGTTATACATAAAAGTATCAAAAAAGGCATTTTCCCCATTTAAACTTAGCATATATTTTTTTAGAATTTAACTCAAAAAATTGTTGCTGTTTTGTTATTCCTAATTTAGAAAATGATGCCCTAATGTTTGAACACTGATCACAAACTATACATCTAATATTTAACCCAATATCCAAAGATTTCTTAATATTCTCTTGAACGAGTTTTGATAAATTATCAGCTTTACCATTATCATGACTGTAATAATAAGAAATTGGTATTTTCCAACTACGCATCAAACCGCGTATCATAAAAACTGTAGCATGGTTGGCAATTTTTTTTTCCGATATTTTCTAAATCTTGAACCGAATCGAGCTGTAGAAATTGTTTAATACTCATTTCATCAAAAATTAAAACACATTCGCGTTCCGCTGGTTCCATTACTTTAACTTTGGACAGTAAATTAGTAAATAACGAAGTTTCAATACCAGTAGGAAGCTGGAAAAATGACAGCCAATATCTAATTGTTCTTGGAGATGGTAATGTCATGTTCTGCTACGGCAAAATGCCACACTCAGTAATGGGTGAAAGGTGGGATGATATATTTATTTTTATATTTATATTAACATACTATAAATCACCTTAATTTAACAGGTGAAATAATTTTATATTAAAGTTCATATCTACTAACCAAAGAATTTTTTTCAAAAATAAAATCATCGTTAATTTGCACGCTTTGTTTAATCATTATTGAGATCCTAATAAATGAGAAAAACATTCTTTATATTCGAATTTCCGAACTAGATTTTTGTTTCATTTTCTACAAATTTCAGTGTACTGAAGATGTAGTTTAACAGAAAATTTTAAAATGTTTGTGTGAGAATGTTGAAGACTGCGAGGGTACGCAATAAATAAGATTCAAGTATGACAGGGTTTGGACTAAAGCGGGCAAAAAATCACGTGTCGCATTTCCTACTAGAGTTAGAGAGAGAACAAACCAGCATAAATCAGAAATAGAAGCGAGATAGATATACAAAAGTGACGGTGTAAAACATTTTAAAAATCTTTTTAAAATTAATAAACATCTATATAGTAGTAATTACAAACTTGATTACAAATTTTTAAAATGACTAGTTATTATATTATTTTTTTGTTATTATAGTTAAAAAAAATAAAATATATATTAAAAAACTAGTTCTATACATTGAAAGATATTAAATTTAATCGCCTAATATTTATAAAATTCAGCTAAATCAATACACAAATTTAATTTAACAAAATGAAACAAATATTTGGCGTTTTATCTGTAAAAACTTATCAAAAGTAAGATAATAATATTAATAAATTTAAAAAATAATGTTGTTTTTTAAATTCGAAAATATACTAGAATATAGAATATGCACACAATTATTATAAAAAGAGTGAATTACTGAAAAACAAAATCTTACTCTTACGTGTTGAGTGATACTTAGATTAATAATAAATATAGTAAATAAGTCATATCGTAATAAACATGCACTTTGTTAAGATTTATTTCAATTTTAAATACAATGATTAAATATTAATATATGCAGGAAAATCAATTAGCGAATTTTTCACGTGCACTTTTTCTCGCTTCAGCAACAATGCTAAATGCTAGAACGCTAGAAGAATTGTTATTGACAGTGAATAATAAATAAAAAAGTAATCATTCCAATGCAATTATATTTATAAATATAAATAAAAGATATGTAATACTTACACGAAAATATAAATATATAAGTAAATCACTCTCACGGAATAATAGCAGCTCACAAACAAAAAATAAGTAGAAAATACGAAACATCAACTTCAACAATCATATGTCGAATGCACTTCAAATATGTAAAATGTTTCCCAAAGTCTACCAGAATACGCAATTCTTAAGTTTTCAAGTCCAGCTCCTTTTTTGAGCATGGATAAGTACTTGGTTTCCATTACTAAATCTGGGAAAGAAGAAAAATTGCCGCCAGTAAAATGTTCAAATATCTGCCTTCAAATCGAAATAGTTCTTGGTACGCAGATACAGATGGCTCTGTCAAATCAGATACCAAAACAGCGTTACATAAAAGTGCATAAGGTTGCCTATCTTATTATTAGTCAATCAACGGTAGTAGGTACTAGAGATCGGCAAAAATATCCTAATCCGATACTAAGTTGTATAAAACATCTGATCGGATAAAATTGTATAAACATCTGAAATATTCATTTCCAGCTTTCAGTTATACGCTCTGAGTAAAAAAAATATGTAAATTACAATCCCACTCTTAATAATACTATGATAAAAAGTAATTACATAACGTTAAAACAAAATTTGTCTCTATAGTTTTTTTACAACAAAATTAGTAATTTAGTTTCATCTACAACGTAGATCGAATCGGATATTAAAATTTTCGAAAATGCTGATCTCTAGTAGGATCTTATTGTGGTTTCATTTAATTCGAACATAATTTTCTACGTAATCAAATTATTATACCCAAAAATTTTATTTTTTTTAACTTGTATTAAGCATGATAAAAATATTTAAACTTTCGAAACAAACGAATGTGACGTAGTTGCATCTTAGCTTAAAGAGAGACAGATAAGACAGAGATAAATAACACGTAACTTTACGTAACGTATGTGGTTGTCAGTAGAATCCTCAGACAAAACATAACTAGACGGATAACAACGGCGCTTGCATTGACTTGAATACGGCATAAGTCGTCTAGTATTATACGTCATTGGTAGAATCGTAGAATGCTGAATGCTTATTTCTTCTTCGTCTTCTTCTCAGTAAAATTGAGCAACGACAAACGTTTCAGACAAAGCTCTGTGATTGGCTTAATGCAACTACGTAATTGCAATGGGCGTGTTAAATTATTCAACTTTAACTTTCATATTTCAGCAATAAAGATATCATTTATGGTATGATTTTATATTGTATTAAATATGATGTACGGTCAAGAACTTATTTTAATAAATATATATTAAAAACCTCTACCACTTGAATCCCCCAAGAAAGAATGCAATTAAAGCAATCTGAAGCAGTCTGAACTACTAATATTGTTCAGGCAAGAGTCTACATTGCAAGTACTTACAATTAAATTATTTATAATTTTAGTGAAACTGTGAAATTTAGTTTATTGCTAAAATAAAATTATAAATTTTATTTGAGTAACGTACTCGTAATTTAATGTAATAATAATGAAAAAAGACAGAAAAATACATTTTTAATCTTTTAAAAGTAACTGGTAATTTATTAAAATTTATATTTTAATGTTTATAATTTTCTCATAAAACAATTAAGTTTATATTGAATAATAATATCTACCGAATTTTTTATTTAAAAAAAATTAATTGTGGTCTAATAATTTTGTAATAAAAATATGATATAAAACTGATAGCTGCGCTGTGATATAGCTATGATGTTCATATGATACATAGATTGTGTGTTGAATTGTAAGTGCAGTAGGTTAATATTTATTTAGTGTTCTTACAGATACAAACTACATAATGTGGAAATGGTGTATGAAACTGATTGTGCTGCCAGTAACAGATTGCTAAAAATGATCACTCAGTTTGAAATACCTGCTATTAGAATATTTTATTTGAAGTCGTTTCCTGTAATATAATTAATTAAACAAGAAACTGAGCTTGTAGTAAAAGTTATTGATGCCTTTCATAACTCTACAAATGTTTATAATTTATTTTAATAACTCGTATGCAGATCTATTTCTAAATTAAAATGATTAAAACTCATTTCTATTGACAAACGTCAAATTAGCATTTGAAGTATGACACTGTCTGACAGAGTTGTTCCTAGGCAAAATTCTATTGTACTGAAATCAGTGTTACCAGTATACTGATTTAAGCTAGAAATGTACTGACACTGACCAATATTCAATAAATTTGGGGGCTTTATTTAAAATCATATTATTAATGTTATATTTAGAAACGATTATAACATTTTCCACTTTCCGGTTCATAATTAACTAAAATAAAAGATTATTTTCTTAAACCGTCAACAAAGTGATTACATTCCTAACCAATGTGAGTATGGAAAGTAGATTTTTACCAAAACAGTCAAGTAAAATACGTATCCATGGTTACAACAAAAATAACAGTCTGCTAAAGATTTTACCTGACTGTTTTGTATTGTTCCTGACTGTTTTTTGTTGTTGTAACCTTGGATACGTAGTTTTCTGTCAATACAACGCATATCAAAAAATTAAACATTTTGAATTATTTATGATTAATTATAGATCAAATTAAACGGTTTCAGAAAAAATAGTATACATAATACGTGATTTTACTTAACACAACAGATTAAAATACTCGGCTTGCGGCCTTGTATTTCAAACAACCGCTTCATCAAGTAAAATGTCACTTACCTAACTTATTATGTAATATACTATTTTCTGTAGTTATATCTATCAGCAAAGTTTTTATGACATCGACTTGAATGAGTGACACATTATCAGTTGATAAATAACATGGTAGTGACATCTGCACTACATTAAGTAAAAATCTTAATTTTTAGACACTGTTTAGCTATAGATTCATTAGTTATTACCAGCCCTATGCAACTTGGTATATAAGCGCAGCTAGAAAACGTCCAACTTTGAAAGGGAGAGATAGCTTAAAGAGGCCGGAATTTACTCAACGCCATATGAACGCAGGTTACTTTTTTCAATCATTTGTGTTGTTTGGTAATAAATAGTTATAAACAATTAGTTTGCAATGGGTCGTAAGTGCTTTGCGCCCAATTGAACCAGTGGGTATGACTCAAATCATGACAAAATATCTTTGTTGCGTGCTCCAAAAGAGCAGTTGGAAATTTGGAAAAAAGTAGTATATATATATATATTATATTGCTTGTAAACAAAGAAAATATATGTCACATAAAAGAAGCGGAATTAACAAATGTTAAAAGTCGTGGTTTTTTAATCCACCCAAATATAAACATATTTAGATTATCCAAATATATTCAAGATAAATTAATATTATATATAGATAAACCTCGTGTATATGAAGAAACAGTGTATTCTGTAATTGAAAGTTATGCATTCTCTTTCTCTTGTAGAGATCACAAGAAAGAAATAGTATCTGTTTTTGTCCATGAATTTATTTTAATGCTCTTGAAGCAATATTTTAAACAGAATCAAAATAATATCAAAACTCAGTGAAAGGAAGATCGAAAAATCTAAATTAAGAAAGAATTGAAATATTCAGTTCGATCTATTTTTATTATTATAAAATTATAAAATGTATCGTATAAAGTACAAAAATATTAATTAAGAAAAAATTTAAATATTCGGTTCTATCTATTTTCTTTATTATTTTTTAAATAAAATGTCCTATTTACATTATATAAATTTTACCATTTTGTATTTTAAAATTAAAATATTTATGCCAATTTTACATTTGTGTAACTTGTCATGGTGTAATTAAATAGCAAAAATGTACTACAAGAAAAATGTGTTTATATATGGTTTTACATATTTATATTTGTCAAGCTAAACCTGATATAATTATAGAAAAATGTGTCTTTAATTTTAAATAATTGCAAATAACATTTTCTAAAGTAATTAATTCTAAAAGTAAAAAAAAACATGAATAGACTCGTAAGCACCATATATTCGCCAGACTCCCCTTCCTAACGCACTCACCTTTTTTGTCGCTCTCTTTCTACAACATTTCTGTGGATGCTTTACCCGCAAGACTCGCCTGTCCTTCAGTATAATAGTTCGTGCCTCAGACTAACCATAAGTAGACGGAGAACAACGGCGTTTGTTGTGAAGGAGAAAGGGTTAGAATAACTTGTTGATGAGACGGGTGCGCGGCAAAGAGCTAGTACCACTTGGTGTTATGCGGGTTGCATTTTTGTTGATGACAGTTATCAGACGCGAGCATTTTATTTATTTAAATACAAACGTGCGTATACAAAACACTTAATATGTCAAAAACTAACCTTCACTTTGATGTATGAAAAGTAAGTAATTGAATATAAAAATAACTACACAAATGTTTGCAACTCGCATAACATCAAAGGGTACTCGCTCCTTGCCGCGCACCCGCCTCACCACATTAAGTTACTCTAACTCTTTCTACTTCGCAACACTGCATTGACTTGAATACGGCAGAATTTGTCTACTTATGGTTGGTCTGAGGGTGAAACATACGGGCTGGAATTCGTTAACCAACAATTTGTTATCGTGTTAGTAGGATTTCTTGTGATCTTGACAAAAATGTAGACCTGCCCATTTACAGAAAACCGTGAAAGGATCTATTCAAAATAGTGGCCAGAATATTGGCGCGCGTTACAAACATTACAAATGTAAAGACTTTCTAGAAACGTATTTCAAATAAAAATAAATGTAATTATGTAATATGAAATGGCAATATAATATAATATCACATTTTAATTTAAATGATGCAACTTTTGTTTTTCAATTCTACATATAATATATAAATTATTTACAGATCAGTTAATTATGTAATCACAGAAAAAAAGGAAAACACAGTTAGAGTTGCTGGTGGTGACGGAGATGTGACATCTTCTCATTACAGAACATGCGTGTCAGACCTATGTTCGGGCAAATATAAACTTTGTTACTTAGTTATCGAAGTTGACATCCATATGTTTAGGTATTAGACGCCGTCAATGTTTATTTTTAAAAAATATCGTATTTTATTCACTGTATTCCATGTTGGCCACCTTTTAGTGGTACCGAGCATCATTATTGCAGAATTGAGAATGACGGATAAAAAAAAACCTGTGAAATAAATTTAGCACATTATTAGAGTTTACGTTATGATCATATCTAGGAATATGATAAGGAAAACATAATGTACTTTACCTCAATAGAATCACAATTCTGTTGACATGTGGCATAAACGTCGGTAGCGAAATATATCACCTTCAACTTTCCTCAGAAGCATCCACTTCACCTGAATCTCAGTATGTTACTGAATCTAGATTACTGCTTGTAGTCAGTTACATGTTATAAAAACTAGCGTATTAATAACATTCTCTATCCCAGGGACAAACTATAGTAGTTTAAAAAAATCAGTGTTGTAGATGATGTACAGCACCGTTAAAAGGATGACACCTTGGGAGATATTCTTGCTTGGTAAACGTGTTTAAGATTACTGAATCAACTTCTTTTGCACCAGCAGACCGCAAAGCTTGAGATCATTCCTATTGAGCATGGTATTCTAATTTATAATTTGCTAACCACCTGCACCTAAAAGTATAAAATAAAACGAAATAGACTTTATTTATGAAATATATTTATTCATGATCACCGTATGCAAACTTCTTATGTTTATTTTAGTAATAATTTTTAAAAACTTTAAAAAAACTTTAATTATTAATAAATAAACACTTATAAATACAAATCTACTTACCTTACATACATTTGACGTTTGAGGTTTAAACCATATCCAAAAACTTTATTATTACTTTATTATTTTGTAAAACTTGATTATTTTTCAAACAACATATAATATCATTATTATTATCATTAATAGTCAATCTTAAAACATTTTTACATGTCTGGTAGCCAAATTTAATTTAGGCTGAAATTTCGATACTTGAGTGTACATTACACGTCATCAAAAATCCGACTCACACAACGAAAACTAATGATTCCGAACACCAACAATAAATCTATGGCAAATTTGAATTTCAACAATTAATTTCTTACAAATGCTAATATATAGATAAATAAAAAGTAGTGTATTACTTTCATATTACATTGTAGTTCATGAATAAATACTATTCAAGAGCAAATAAATTATGAAAATATATGAAAAACTTGAGATAAACAAAGCGGACCAAATTCACAATTTTGAGTCCGATTTTCTCAAAATTGGGCCCAACGTTTTTAATAAAAAAATATGTATATTTAAAATTAATATAATCTATAACACAAAAAAATCAGACAAATTAAATACAACACTTTTGAGAAAAAAAAGAAAAACTCTGTTTTTCATTGTATTTTTGCCTATTTAATTTTTTTGCTAAAAATTGTCGTGTTTAATTTGGCTGAAAATTTCATCAGGCTTAGTAATATTATTATAAAACTTTGAACCTTTGACTACCAGAATATGTACAATAAATAATATGCTTCAGTTATAATAAAAAAGATATAGTATCATCGTTCCACCATTGTTCTGTTGTTATCTTCAGCCCGTATGGTTCACCTTAAAGCCCCTGGCACATATAGCGTCAAGACTCCGAGTCTGCCGTTTGACTGCCAAAAATAGAAACGCCTCTATTTTCAGCAGTCACGACTGCCGAAAACCAACTTCATTATGATGCTGATTTTGTCGCTATCTTCCTTTGTTGTTTGACGTATGAATTATTATTGTTTATGTTCTTGTTTGATATTTTGTACATTTTTATAGTTAAATTCATTTACTTTATACATAGTTAGATACTTTAAAATTTTCATATTTCATTTATAGTTCAAGTCAATTTTTTAAATTTATTTTTTTGTTTTATATATCCTAGTTTATAGTTTTTATATTTCTTAATAATCAACAAACATTTTAAATAATACATATAAGTTTTTATATTTCATTTATAGTTCATATAATTTTTTTTTCATTTAATTTTTTGTTTTATATTTCATAGTTTATAGTTTTTATATTTCTTAATAGTCGATAAAAATTTTAAATAATACAAATTAAAAAATAACACGTTAAAATTAACAAATATTTAATTCTTACTGTCAGAAACACCGACTCTATATGTGTCACCCGTTTTAGACGTGACTCTCACTTTTTCAGCAGTTTGTAGCAGACTCGGAGTCTTGACGCTATATGTGCCAGGGGCTTAAGACAGCTGTCATTCTTTCCGGTCATTTTAACACTGATTATACGTTAAAGCCTACATCAATTGTAAAAAATATGAATTTCGCGAAATAGCACTAACAAATTAAAATAACAAAAAAATATTTCATATATTTAATCTTATCCAAAATAAGAAACCAGTAGTAGGTTAGGTACTACATAATCTCTCAACATTCTGCTTTTTATATGTGTATGAACAAGAATGTTTAATCTTTATAATACAAGTAAATTGGAATTGAATTGTAGATCATGATATCAAAATTTTAGGTCTTTTTTCTAAAAAATGCCACCTACGATTTTGATTGAAAAAAATTGTATATTTAGGAATATGGTCTTCTATAATACGGTAAATTTTTATCCAATTTGATTGTGGGAGTTTTGAGAAAAAGCAAAAAATACACGAAAAAGTCTTGTTTTAAGCGTTACTTCGCATATTTTATTTTTTTCTCCAAAAATGCACAATCAAATTGAACAAAAATGTACCATATTATAGAAGACCATATTCTTAAACATAGAGAATTTTTCCATTAAAATCGTAAGTAGCATTTCTGAGAAATAAATTCAAATTTTGAGTGTAATTTCTCTCAACATTTGTACATAACATTAATAGTATCTAATTTATTACCATACTTTGAAGTTTTTACTTCAAAATTATATATAATACCCTTGATTATACAGTTTATTATTAGTCAATCAACGATAATACTTAATAAGTTTCATTCAAAATAAGAATATATTGTTTCAAAGAGATGAAGGCAGATCATCGTTCTGATACTAATTTCAGACCGCATGCTTGACCTTAAGGTTATGTTTTTAAATGTCAAAATATACCACTGCATATTTACCGTTCGTTTGCTCGCTTAACTTCTTCCATAAGCGAGCAAAAGAACTATTGAATGGTCTGTGACTAAAATATGAATTTGCGCGTTCGGCGCGAAATTTAAATGTCTCTCAATTAAGTTTTTTTTTGACAGTTGCGTAAGATACAAATTACTTTCGGCACTAGTGCTTTTTCGCTTACAGAAACACACTTGGTCTACATTTGTCTCCTTTCCACCAGTAACCAAGGCAATAATAGTTACATAATAACAAAAAGATCGTACAGTTGTAGGAAAAAGTTATTTTTATTACTTTTGTGAAGAATGGGAAAAAGAAGGCTGTTATGACACCGAATATCACAATTGAAAAATTTATATTCTAAAGCAAAATTGGAAAACAAAATCATTTTATAAAATTATTAGATACATAGCCATTATTATTAACCACATTTATTTCTTTAATCTAATTTTAAAAAGACAATAGCGAATTACTTTTGGAAAATTACACATTGCCGTAAAAATATGTACTATACTTACTACTTATAAATGCGCATTTAAAAGTTTGATAACTCCGACCAACAATGTAATAGAAAATAGAATTCTTTATGAAACTTTTATAAAATTTAGCGGAGGCACACTGATATTTTTTTTTCTAGGGACTAAGCTCCCTCTGCCCTCAATGCTCCGCGGCCCATGCAATGGGCCTTTCAAGACTTTTTTGAATTTTTTATATATTAATCTACGAAATAAAATAATTATACCCAAATTTTTAATTTTTTAAAAAAACTTGTATTAAGCATAATAAAAATATTTAAACTTTCGAAACAAATGAATATGACGTAGTTGCATCTTAGCTTAAAGAGAGACAGATAAGACAGAGATAAATAACACGTAACTTGTCGTTGTCAGTAGAATCCTCAGACAAAACATAACTAGACGGATAACATCGGCGTTTGTTGTGAGTCAGAAAGGGAAAGAATAACTGGCTGGTGAGGCGGGTGCGCGGCAAGGAGCAACTTGCATAACATCAAAGTGTACTCGCTCCTTGCCGCGCATCCGGCGGACCCACAAGTTATTCCATTCCTCTCTGCTTCACAACACTGCATTGACTTGAATACGGTATAATTCGTCTAGTATTATACGTCATTGGTAGAATCGTAGAATGCTGAATGCTTATTTCTTCTTCGTCTTCTTGAGCACCGACAAACGTTTCAGACAAAGCTCTGTGATTGGCTTAATGCAACTACGTCATTGCAATATGGCAGTGCGAACATTTTAAATTATTCAACTTTAACTTTCATATTTCAGCAATAAAGATATAATTTATGGTATGATTTTATATTGTATTAAATATGATGTACGGTCAAGAATTTATTTTAATAAATATATATTAAAAAGCTCTACCACTTGAATCCCCCATTATATTTTATTTCAAATAGAACACAATTTATTGTAATGGTGCATCCATATTTCTGGATATTTTTTATATTTTAATTTTTAACGCGAACTTCACATCGATTTAGTCTTGTTGACACTTGTGGCTGCATTATTTTGGATATTTCAAATTGATAAACATTTAAATTACAAACTACAGGTAAATTGTGTATGTATGATTTGAAAATATAAGATTCATGTAATTATGTATATTTGAAATACACAAAGGTACACAACAAGTAAATCATGTAATGTATGTTTTAAATACTTAATAATTTTTCTGATATAATTTGTACATTAACTTATATTATTCAAGGAAATGTACTTTATACGTATATTTTGAATGAAAATATAGGCAAATATTAAGTTATATCATTGGTACCTAAGGTTAGAATTCTCATTCTTCATGGGTCAATTATAATTATCATAAATACGGGTTAATATCAAAACAATTGTAAAAAAAATATAAACATTTTTTTTATTTTGTATTTAGAACATTTTATCAACAGCCATATATTTTGTAACCATCGTTGGATGTTATCAATTGTTAAAGGTCATTTGTAAACCAGTTGAACGAATTAACGTTGTAGAAAGCAAAATTCTAAGACCTTGAATAATCAGTTAAAGAATGTTTTATGCTCGAACAGTGTGATTAGTTGAATCATGTCGAATGAAGCATTATACTTTGTTGGAGTAGACGTGGGTACAGGTAGTGTTAGGGCAGCTTTAGTAGACAATGAGGGTACAATTTTAAATGTAGCTACTAATTCAATTACTACATGGAATCCGAAACCAAATTTTTATGAACAATCATCACAAGATATATGGCAAGCTTGTTGTATAGTAGTCAAAGTAAACTAATGTTCAAATACGTGAAATAATATCCTCATGTTATATATATATTTTTCAGAAAGTTATCGAAAATGTGAATCTGGAATTAGTTAAAGGAATTGGATTTGATGCTACGTGTTCTTTAGTTGCGATTAATAAAGAAGGGGATCCACTAACAGTTAGTACAACAGGTAAATCAAATGTTATTTATTCTCAATATTTTATCAAATCTGTCACATTGCACTTATAAGGATATCAAGTGTGTTATGAATTTATAGGAACCGTTGGTTACAGCGATCACATTTATCACATGAAATTCGATTCTAATGAGAAACATATTAAAAGAATAATAATATAGTAATAATGTTTTTCATAATTTTTTTTAACGAGAAACAAATATGCATTATATTTTGTTCACAGAATATGAGAATGAGCTACTTACAAGAATCAAAATTAGTCAGACAATCAGTGGTTACTGTATTTAAATTTTATTTCATGATAAATTAATTTTTTTGTAAATACTACATTATTTATAATAAATTATAGTTTAATATTAACAATTTATTAGCATAAAAATTTAAATATTTTACACATCACAGTTCGATGCGTTGCCAATAATATATAGCAGTGTTTCCTAACCGGTATATCGTGACAGTTTAGCGTATCACGATTATAGGTCTGTACCGGAATGTGCGACAATAATAAAATAAAATAACAAGAATTTCACAATGACACCAAAACAATTTATAACACATATATTGTTTTTGCCTTTTTACCATGTTTCCATCGATAGATGTTAATTGTTTTGATTGGGTGACAAATACATTTTCTAATAGTATTACGAATTTAGAGAAAACTGAGTTATCTTTAGAAGAGGAGCAAGAATTATTAGAATTAAAGAATTTAAATATGAAAATTCAATGTAATGATAATGATAGTTCAATTTTGGATAAAAATATATAAGGAATTACCAAACGTATAATAAAGTGTTTGCTATTAGTTAATATCTTGTACAGTATGAGCACAAAATCGGAATATGCTATTTGCTAAAGATAATTATATTAAAATGGGGTAATGGCTCAGTGGTATCAAGTCGGCCTGTGGATTCTAAGAACCCTGGTTCGATCCTCACACCCGACAAAACATTTTCACCAATTTAAAATTACCTCTGTGGCTTCCCCACCACTAACATCTGTGGGGGCCGTGATTTGACGGCTGGCAACCGCACTTCACGCGCATAAATATATCACTTACCGAGATCTGCTTCGGCAGAGTGCCACAACCCAGTAATGGGTAAAAGGCGTGATTGATATAGTTATTTATTTATTTATTTTGATTATATCAAATATTAGATTACAGATCGTGTTAACTATGGAAAGTAAATAAATTCAAGTTGATTTGTCATTGAAATGTTATATAAATAATGCTATATCTAGAACAACGAATTTATTTTGACCAGAAGTTTTCAAAATACGAGGTACAACTTTCTTATTTCAAATGGGAACCTATATTTTTTATTTGCTTATTCGATTCAGTATTTTTTCTGAATTCAACGACTATAAACTTCAGTACCCTCACATCACAATTTTTTGAGAAAAATGCATACTAAATTGACATTAATTTAATTAAAATCGCATAGGAATCAGCGTGCTATGAAAGAAACAAATGACTAATAAAATATATTTATCTATATTTTTACAAATAGTCGTATTAACAATTAATATTTAGTTATTTGCAGCCTCATATAATATCTTTGCATTATTTACTACAATGCATTCTATATCTATTACAGGAAAAAATGAACAAAACGTTATATTATGGATGGATCACAGGGCTGAAAAAGAAGCAGCTTTCATTAACGAAACAAAACATTCGGTTTTGCAATATGTCGGAGGTAAAATATCACTGGAAATGGAGATTCCGAAATTGCTGTGGCTCAAAAAGAATTTAAAACAGGAATGCTGGGACAAAGCAGGATTATTCTTCGACTTGCCAGACTTTTTAACATGGAAAGCGACGGGATCTGAATCAAGGTAACATATTTTTGTTAATGAAGTTTTTTATTTTAAATTATGTAAATTAGTTATATGGTGTAATTATGGAATTATTCTATAAAATTTACAACTGTGATTATGTGCTTGACTTGAAAGAATTAATTTTGATAAATTAAAATATTTCTATATAAATAAACTTATTAGATAAGAGTACGACTAAACGCTTTCACCAACTAAACTATATACACGAAACATGAATCCTCATATCGACGTCATTTTAATTTAACTACCAATTTTTATATATGAATATCCTCAAAAATGTTTTGTTCGGCAGTATGATGGTGTGGCTAGCATTACAGCCACTTTAAGATAAAATATGGATTTGAAGATGGAACTTGAACACCGTTATTTTTGAAACAAGATATTGAGCTCTTTCTGGTTCTACTACAATGTTGTTCAGTAACAAGAATTGTATACGTATCCATAACAACTTATAACCAAAATTGATATTCTCTAAACAGTAATGGGATCATGTAAATATGATAACGATATTCGGTATTCAATTGTTCACATAAATATAATCGCTCACTTCGTTTTCATTTTCGGACATTTTCGTCAACTCATTACGTTTTCCTTTAAACGATCAGGGGTGGGATTCCGTAACTCATAACAACTACAAATAACGATTTCTCTTGTTACGTAGCAATTACAAATCGAAATCGGTATTCTGTAACGCATTAGCAACTACAAATGACAATTGCTCACGTTAGTTTGGAATTGATAAATAACGACTGAAAATTGCCAACCGTTACAGCAGCCATATTGAATGTTTGTGTTTGACAGGTATCAGTTCGGTATTTTGATTGAAAGAAAACAGTAAGTACAAGCTATTTTTATAATAGATTATCAATGTAATTTATTTATTTATATAGGTAGTATTTGATCTGTGTAATAATCATAGCAAAATTTAGGTTTTTATTAAATATATAGAAATTTGTATATATCATAACCTATTTTTCAATGAGTAATTATTTGTATTTTTATTAAGTGTCAAAAAAAGGAACAGGAAAAACAACCAAGCTGCAATATGAAAAAATGTTGGCGTATATGGAACAGCATATGGAATTAGCCCATGGTCGATTGAGTGGTCTCAATGCTCGCAGTAGAGCAAAAGCAGAATGGGATGAATTGACAGCTATCCTAAACTGCGAACTAGGCCCACAAAAAGAAGCGAAGCAATGGCAAGTGGTAAAGTATTGTTTATTTATTTATTCGTTTTAGTTATCACTCAACAGAACGTAATCCTAGTTACAAAATAGAAGGGACCTACAACTTATTGATAGTAATGTCCAACAAATCGGACACAGTTGTATATTTTTAGATATAAATTTGTGTAAATTGGATTTTAACTCGCTACCTCTCGCTTATAATATGAACGTACTATCCAGTGAGAAATAATTACCGGTAATATTGTATTATCAAGTAATTAGTTAACTAAAAATTTAAATAAATATATTTAATCACATGTTTCATAATGA
Source organism: Pterostichus madidus (assembly GCA_911728475.2). NCBI lineage: Eukaryota > Metazoa > Arthropoda > Insecta > Coleoptera > Carabidae > Pterostichus > Pterostichus madidus. Next base: position 17,440,037 of record OU452314.1, on the reverse strand, counting down.
CATATATTTAATAAAAATATATTTAAAAATGTTTCTTATATACCTTTTATTAATCCTTCTTTATCCCAACATCTTAGACTTGGAATGATTGGAAATGTACGGTGAAAAGAAAATGGAAACAAATTAACGACGGACAAAAAAAAACTGGTGGCGGTCCTAAATCAAATGTTGTACTCAATTCTATCGAGGAAAGATTACTCGGAATTGTTGGATATTCCGCTTTAGTAGGAGATGGTGAAACTCCAGAAGCTGGAATACCGGTAATATTTTGTTTCCCTTTCGATTTGTTAAAAAAATAATACCTACGTCTTATTTATTAGAGCTCTAGTGATTTAATCTTTCTTCCACCTCCGGAAATTTGCGAAGACTTGGTTGAAAATAATTGCAGTGAAATAATAGTGAATATGGTACCTGAAAACCCATCTCAAGTTGTTCCACCTACTCCAACTCGGTCCAAGAAAAGAAAATTAGACGACCAGGAAATAATAGAAAATCAAGAAAAACTATTTAAATTGATGGAAAATATTGTAGGGGGAATAAATTATGTGAGGGACAGTGTACGTGACTGTGCGGCAGCAATACTTGCACAGAACACGTTACTGTCTGAATTAATTAATGTTATTAAAAAGAAAAAATAGTTATAAGAAAAGTTATTAATTTTATTTGAATACATATTAAGTTAAATATATAATTACCATTAGTAAATATTTTGATATTATTTATAAAATTATGTGGTTAGCGTTACGAAGATCTCAAGTTTGAGTCCCATTAAATAAAAAAATAAATGAATGACTTTCATTTATATATGGGGTGACTAGCTCAGTGGTATAAAGTCGGCCTGTGGATCCTGAGAACCCTGGTTCGATTCTCACAGGCGACAAACAATTTTCACCAATTTAAAATTACCCCTGTGGTTCCTCCACTACCAACATCTTTGGGGGCCGTGATTTAACGACTGGTAACCGCACTTCACGCGCAAAATATATCACTTACCGAGATCTACTTCGGCAGAGTGCCACACCTAGTAATAGGTAAAAGGCGTGATATATATTTATTTACTAATTAAAAAGCTATTTTTTTCCATTGTTATCCGATAAATTAACCTAATCAAGCCCAACTTTGTTCAGCCTAATTAAAATATCTGACCACACGACCTCGTACTCTTCGGCCTTCATCTAAAATTTGTAATAATTCTTGTTGTTCGTCGACATTTGGCTGTGCATCATTGAGCTCCTCCTCGTTATTTATAGGCACTTGATCATTATTCATTTTTAAATGAATACGCATATTATGTAACACGGCATATGAATTTATAATTGATCCCACAATTCTTGGTTTATATCTTAAAATTCTGTCACCTCCCAAACACCTGAAGACACTCTTCAGAACCCCATTATGTCTCTCAACACATACCCTACTTCTTACATGGCAGTTCGTGTATCGTTCTTCTGGACTACCCACTCCGGCATCTAATATGGGTGTTAGAAGCCAAGGCTCCAAGGGATATCCTGAATCACCTGTAATTATGTTTAAAAACACAAATTTAATATTTGGTGTTTTATTTATTTTATTCTTTTATTACCAAGAAGCCAGGAACCTCTAATACCAGCCTCATATTGTTGAACTAATAAATTATGTATGTTTGAATTACGCCATATATACGAGTCGTGTGTGCTGCCGGCAAATCTTGCATTTATGTTTAAAATTTTTAAATCAAAATCTGAAATCTATCAATGAAATTAGTTTTCATTACAGTATAAATGTGAATAATGTAATAACTACAATTTGAACATTTTTTGAATAAAATCCTTTTCTATTTAAATAATTATGACCTTCGTTCGACGGTGCAAGTATGGCCACATGAGTGCAATCTATAGCACCACACACTCCTGGGAAACCAGTTTTTTCCATAAATCTGTAATGTAAAATTTACGCTTAAATTATCAACTTTTTATGCAATGTCCACAAATCATTACCTTTGCTTGATTCTGGTTTTTTCCGCTTCGGTTTGAGGAAATCTTACCCACTCATTTAATAAATTCTGTTCTATTATTTCACTAACTTCGTGGATAACTCTGCTTAAAACAGATTGCGATAAACCAATGTGAAAATCTTGTCCCACACTACGCTGGTAGGAGCCCGTGGCGAAAAAGTTTAACACAGCCAAAAATCGTATTTCGGCTGGAACTCCTGTTATTCTTGTCCGCTGGGTCATGTGCGGTGACAACAAGTCAATAAGGTGTAGTGCCCAAAATTGAGGGATGCGAAATAATTCTATAAAATGCATTTCCGGTAGCTCGAAAACATTACTAGCATCTCTAAGACGTTTTCTTTCGAGAAGTAACGCCCGTCGCCTTTCAACCGCACGTCGACGTATAAAATGATAAAAAATTAAATTATCCATCTAAAATAAGAATTTAGTATAGGAAAATACATAACAAAAATGGTTCAAATATATATATATATAAAAATTGATGTTCACTTACCGTGGAATACGTAACTTAAATTAGAACTATTATAATCAGCAACAATACAATTTGTGCGATAATAAATAAATAAAAATGGAACTTAATTTAAAATGAACTACGAAATTTAACTTTAACTTTAAACAAATACAATAAACTTAATGAAATTGAACACGAGAATATTAAACGAACAACGAACACAATTATATAGATACTAAGAAAATTAATCAACAATATTTAACACACGAACACTAATTTTAAATAACAATAATAAATATTTAAGATCTTACTGTCGAAATCGCAAAATTTGTATTTACTGCTGGCATAAATAACAAATGTCAATTAATACAAATATCTATCACCAGATGTCTACATGGTAGGAATTCAAATTTGCATTGTGATTGGACATTTTCAATTCGTGTAAAGTGTACTTTATTTCTCTTGTTACGTAACAACAACAAATAACGATTAATGTTATAGAAAAGCAAGTTCACTTTGTAGTTGTTATTTTCAGTTGATATCATAACAAGTTCAAATGATAGCAACCGAGTTACGGAATCCCACCCCTGGTTTTTTAATTTTTTTATGTTAAATGTCGCCATATTTACAGTGACTTTGACAAGTACAATATTATTTCACATAATTATAAAACATAATTTTTTAACAATCAAATGTAATAATAATAATAATTTAATAAGTTTACCAATATACCTATACGTTGTAGGTATAAAATTATATTTAGCCTTTTTTGTATAATGCATCCCATTATTATAAAATATGATGAAAGAACACATGCAAGTAGATAACTTTTTGGCTACACCTTGATATTTTTACCTTTTCTTTATCACTGTCATTAATTTCATTAAATTCTAAATGTGAGTGAAAATTTATAAAAAAATATGAATGAATTCTGAAACAAAGAGCAACTTATAGGAATATAAATGAATAAAACAAAGATGTAATTAGTGAGTAACGTTTTCACCCACAATGAACATTGCGTTTAGAAATAACATTTTACCTAACGTAAAACAATGTCGTTTTTGCTATTCATTTTTACATAATCATGTTTGACGTGAATCACTATTATTCACTTCTAGTTATTTTTACATGATCCCACTTCTGACGCATCTATCATAAGAAGTAAAATAATTATCTGTCAAAAAGATGCTAGTTCTATTTCAACAAAATTACGTTTAACATTAACAGTAGAACATAATTTGAGTTTATAGATGAAAATACGTGCATAACTAAAGGAAAATTGTCAATAATTTTAATTGCCATTAGTTGAAAATCAGAGTTTAGTAAACTTTTGCCACAAATTCTTATACCGAAGTCATTTAATTTTTACTCTATTTTTTTATGTATCTAATGCAGTCTCCAATAAAAGCTACAATGAAATTAGGCAAACTAAAAAAAATCAAATGATCGGTTTTGAATCGAGAATCTGAGACTAAATATTCTAAAAGTGCATTAGGACAAAAATTATCATCACGTATCTACAGTGCCGGATTAATAACCTTGGGGACCTGTATGCAGTAAAATCAACGGGGGCCCTTGCATTGATATTGTTTTGTGTAGGTACGTGCGTGTGTCAGTGGGCGCGGTCGTGTGTGTTTCTCTTGAGTAGACGTTTTTCTTTTCAATATTAAGCTTTGTACATTTATGTCTATTTTAACTATCTATAATAAGTAAGGCAACAAAATAATCAAACAAAACAATAGTACATACACACATTGTTGGAAAAATTTCAAGGTGAAACATTCGGCCTAAGTTCGGTAACAAACAAATTGTTATCATGTAAGAAGGGTTTCTTGTGGTTTCGAAAAAAATGTAGACCTGACCAATCACACAAAACCCAGAAAGGGTCTATTCAAAATAGTGGTAGGAGTATTGGCGCGCGTTTTTAGCAATGCAAACATGAATAGATTTTAACAAACATATATCAAATCAAAATATATGAACGGATGACACAATAAAAAATAAAAGATCATTTAATTATGCAATCACAGACAAACCGTACATACTAGTTAGAGATGCTGGAGGTGACGCGGAAGGAATTTATCTTCCCTTCATTACAGAACACACGTGTCAGTCCATTACTACGTTAAATATATAAAAAAAATTGTTACCAGTTGCCAAAGTTGATACCAATTTAACTTTGTATTAGATGCCGTCAAAGTTTACTTTTAAAAACATCGTATTTTATTCACTGTATTCCATGTTAGTCGCATCGTAAATAAAACTAACTGACAGGCACCATATGCATTCACTGTATGATGACATCTTTTAGTGGTACAGAGCATCATTATTGCAGAATTGAGAATGACGATAAAAAAAAACCTGTGAAATGAATTTAGCACATTATTAGGGTACACGTTATGATCATATCTAAGAATATGATATGGGAAATGTTATTTACAGCTTTACTTCAATAGATTCACAATTCTGTTGATTTGTATGTGGCATAAACGTCGAAATATGTCACCTTCAATTCTCCCTGGCGTATCCATTTCATCTGAATATCAGTATGTTTCTGAATCTCGGTTACTGCTTGTGCTCAGTTATATGTTAGAAAAATTAGCGTATTAATAACATTCGCTATCCCAGGGACAAACTATAGTAGTTTTCAAAAATCAGTGTTGTAAATAATGTACAGCGACGTTGGAGGATGCCACCTTGGGTGATATTGTCGCTTGGTGAAGGTGTACAAGGTTACTGAATCAGCCTCATTGACACCAGCATACCACATTGTTTGAGATCCTTCATATTGTGCATGGTGTCTAATTTATGATTTTCGGCATGACTGCTAACCACTTGCATATAAAAAGTATAAAGTAAAACGAAGTAGACTTCATTTATGGAATATGTTCATAGTCATCGGTCCCATACTTCTTATGTATATTTTAATAATAATTTGTCGATCCAATCTTTCTAGTTTTGCGTCTATTTCAAAACTGTTAAATAAAACTTTAATATTAATAAATAAAAATATACACAGATTAACACCATAGTACATAGCATTAAAAAAAAGAGTCAATTATCCCGTAGTAGGCATTACCCCAAAAGTCAAATGAAACTAGAAAATAATTAAAAATGAATATTAAACCACCTGAAATATCCATTGGAGTGACATCAGTAAAAAATATAAAACAAGGTGGCTAGCTCAATGGTATGAAATCGGCCTGTGGATCCTGAGAACCCTGGTTCGATTCCCACAGGCGACAAACAATTTAATAATTTCAAAAGCTACCCCTGTGGCTCCTCCACCACTAACATCTTTGGGGGCCGTGATTTGACGACTGGTAACCGCACTTACCGAGATCTGCTTTGGCAGAGTGCCACACCCAGTAACGGGTAGAAGGCGTGATGATATATTTATTTATTTTTATTTAAGGTAGTTTAATGGTAAAATATCAATAATCAAATGATATTAATAAATTAAATTAAAATTTATAAGAAAAAAGTCACTGGATTTTTTTTTCTTATTAATAATTAAAATTAAGTTACGTTGTGTTTATTTAATTTTATATTGACCATAATCTTTTATTTGAAGTCGTGAATGTGCTAGGTTATGAACAAGTAGAGAAATTAAACAGTGTAACTGATTAAATGTTATTAATTTCGTATGTAGGGATATATAATCTTCAGGTATTTACCTAACACCTGAGGAAAACCACAGAAAACACACAGACAGAGGAGTTCATATAAAAAATAATAAATCGGATATAACATGACATGACACAAAAATATAAAATATGTACTGATTACAACGCAAAAATAATTTTTCCGAAATTTGCAAAAATAAATGCACATTACCTGGAGCAAACATTTTTCGTGCCACTGGACTAATAGGTTAACGCACTGTTTTTCAAACATTATTCAACCGTGACCCCAAAATGACTCTAAAAAGCTCTTGCGACCCCCGAAGCTTCAAACTCCTTAATAAATGCGAGATTTATACGAGTATAATGTCGCAATTTCATTAATTAGTTGCGCTTTAAAATTAATAATAACATTTTAAATATTGTAAACGAGAATGAAAAATATATGTTAAATGAAGATATTTCGATGAAAAGAACTAAAAAGAATTTATTGATCAATTGATTTTTTGTATATAAAAAAATCGATAATCCCATTACTTGAAGATGATCCACGTGTAGGACGACCGAAATTTGCAACCACAAATGAAAATATCGACCAGGTGCACAATATAATATTGGACGATCGGCTTTTAAAGATATATGAGATAACTGAGACCGTATGCGTATTAGAAGAACGGATACGGTATATTTTACATGAAGAATTATATATGAGAAAGCTTTGTGCAAGATGGGTGCCCCATTTGTGAAATGCTGTCCAAAAACAAACGAAATACGAATTTCTCAACAATATTTGGACCGTTTAAAAAAAATTCAACCGATTTTGTGCATAGATTTGTTACTATGGATGAGACGTGGGTCCACCAGTGTACGCCGGAATCGAAACAGTAATCAAAGCTATGGGTGGAAGGCGGTGACTCTGTACCAAAAAAGGCGAAGTTGATTTCATCTACTGGAAACGTCATAGCCAGTGTTTTCTGGAATACAAAAGGAGTTCTTTTTTATTGATTACGTTAAAAAGGATCAAATAAAAACTGGCAAATATTACGCATGCCTTCTGGACCAACTGGATGAAAAAATTCGTGAGAAGACGGCTGGAAAAGGAAAAATAATCATCTTTCATCAGGACAATGTACCTGCCCTCAAATGTGCTTTGGCAATAGGAAAACAGGGATTTAAAGTATGAATTGTCAACAACCACTTTATTTACCAGATTTGGCTCCCTGTGACTTTCATCTGCTCCCGAAACTAAAAAAATTTCTAGTTGGGCAAAATTTGGGTTCATTTAAGAAGTCATCCAGTTGATCTACGATTATTTTGATGAACCACTGCAGGGAAAGAATCGGAAACCTGGAGAAACGTTAGGCCAAATGCATTGAACTAAAGGTGGACTATGTAGAAAAGTTAATGCATTTTTGAAACTAAAAACATTGTCACGAAAATTCAAGGAGAATCTTTTGGTTCCAGATAAAAGGAAACATCGTAAATTCGTACACATTCCGCAAACTGTCAGATACTATCATTTCCGAAAATATCGCCAACAATAATATTGTTATCAACAGAAACGAAAACAAATTATGTATGAGTTTTGTGTTAATATAAATGTAAATGTTAATATTAATAAATTTGAATGAATAGTGGCCATTATTTTTTCATTCCTTTAACAGTGGAATAAAGTTACTTTATTCCATTAGTACATTATAGGTGTCACATAATACCGTTGCAATGAACATAATTAAAGGCCAATTATGTGTTGATTATGGATGCATAAAATTATTATTGAATTTTGTAATTGTCTTTTGTATTTTCTTTATTATCCGGCGATTGGCGAAAATCAGATCACAATCCGGCATTCGACCATATAATAATAAAGTGATCAGATGTCGAATAATACTCAGATATCCGTTGCAGTTCTAATAACTATCAAAACATCCTTTTAAAACGACAACTTTGGCAACTATTTTTTTTATAAACATCTAAATTGTTTTCGTTATTGAGTCGATCGTGCAAAAAACGTGAAGAACATTGTGGTCAGTAAGTATCCTACCGGTATCGGATGTACTGGAGATCGAGACGAAGTCATCCTTAACAGCTGAAGCACTTACTGTCCTTAACAGTTACATAACTCTTGTGGATCGAAAACCTATCGAATAACCATTATTATGTCGTATCACTATTTATTTATTTACTTTATTTGTTTTTGTATACCTCTGTAATTAGGCGTGGGGTAATACCGGTTTTTGTATTACTAATATGGGAAATTCTACTTTTTCTCCGTCTGAACGTCTGAATAATCACACTCGTCTTTTATATTGAAACAAGAACAATAATATTTATTATTTTACAATATACATGTTTTTATCTGTCAAATAACTGTTAACTGTTCTCTTTCAAGTGACCTTCCCTCTTCTCTAATAACTTCTCGAACTTTTTTTATCGCTCCCGCGCGCCCTCTGTCGCTTCGCGCGCGAAACCTTTGAATTCAAAATCGGTTGGTTCCCACATTCGGCCATCCCGCGGTTCATCTGACCCAGATGAACAATCCTCGTCGCTCCAAGGCTTTATGTATTCAGCACACGTGGATGTTCAGTTGAGCCCTTCATGGATTCCTTCGCGGATGACGTAGTGTCCGACGTACTTGGTTCGGAGCTTGTGTCCTGAACCCAACTGATTTCGCCTGATGGCTACAATGCCATCTGCTCGAAGCAATCCCGTTGTAATCAGCAGATGGATGATTTTCTCGGTATGGCACTACTCTTCAAACACGTTCGAGATAAAAGCGGTGCTTCTGTCAGACACAATCTGTGCCGGGTTTCCAAAGGCGGCCTTCTGTACTTCCAGTTTCATTATAACCTCACTAAACGTCGTGGATTTCACCGGATACAGCCATGTAAATTTTGTGAAGCTGTCCACCAGGCAAGGATGTGTTTATATCCTTTGTGCGTTGATTCTAGAGGTCCTAAGTGGTCTACATGGTAAGTGTGGAATGGCGAACTCTCCTTAAATAGCGGGCGAAGTAGTCTCTCCTGCTTTCCCGTCTTCCTATTGACCAGCATGCACTTCACACAGGTTCGGCTAACTCTCTTAACGATCTTCTTCACTTCAGGGATGTAGTAGTGTTCTTTCAACTTATCTTCGGAACGTAGAGCGCCGTAATGTCCTTCCTCGTGAGTGTTTCTAACTAACCGTGCTGCATCGAGCGAGGAATGACTAAAGTTTTGCGACCCTCGAAAAACTTGATCAGAACTCCGTCCTTCAACATGAAGTCTTTGTACGGCTTGTGCTGCAGATGATCCTGAATCTCGTTCAAACCATCGTCTGCTTGTTGCGCCTGTTTGTTCCGAGCGATAAGACCTTCAACGGTATATAGTACCTGAGGGTGACGGCTGAGAGCGTCTACGTGGGGAAGCCTTGACCCACTCCGATGCTCGATACTGTAGTCGTATTCCTCCATCAGCATACCCACCTCGCGATTCGAGGAGTAAGATCCATCTTATTCATAGTCTTCTGCAATCTGTAATTAACTTGAATTTAGTCCCAAGCAAGTAAACACGAAACTTTTTCAACGCGGCGACTACAGATAGAACCTCGAGCTCATACGAGTAGCTGCAGTAATATTCTTCCTGGTGCGTTGTCTTCTTGCTCATATAGTGAACTGGGTGAAGCTAGCCGTCAGATGACGAACGTTGCAGTAGCACCGTAACGTAGCCCAGTGCATTAGCGCATCCGTGAGCAACTCAGTTTCGCTCGCCGGGTTGAAGATGTTTAATACTGGCTCCCGCGACAGTCGATTCTTCAGTTGGATGAATGCTGACCTTTGCTCCGATCCGAACTGGAATTCCTGTTTTCCTTTCAGTAAGTCACTGAGCGGCTTAGCAATTCTTGCATAGTTAGGCTTACTTACGGGATACTTTCTGAAGTATCCCGTCAAACCCATAAAGCTATGGAGATCTGCTAAGGTTTTCGGCTCAGGATAATTCTGGACTGCTGACACTTTCCTGGGTGAGGGCGAGATTTTTTCATCCTCGACCATGTGGCCTAAGAACTCTATCTTCCTTTTAAAAAACTGGCACTTTATCTCAAGGCAGTACTCCTGAGCTATCCCCAAAACTCGTTTCGGTCGTTGCAGGACTTTCTCCTCGTCTCGTCCTGGAATAACTAGGTCATTCATATAAATAAAGACCACGCCCTCAACTGCGAGCACTCGGAAGACGCAATTGATGTGTCTTTGAAAGACTGCCGGGGAGTTAGTCCGAAGGGAACTCTTAAAAACTGGTAGTGGCCGCTGTGGGTCACAAACGCGGTGTACTTACGGTTTGGCTCGGCTAGGCGGACAGGAAATAAACCATTCTTCAAATCCAGTGTGCTAAATACACGGGCGTCGCAGAGCTTATCGAGTATATCCTCCATCAGTGGTAGCGGATAACGATCCTTCACGACGTTCCTGTTGACTCGACGGTAGTCGACGCACAGTCTCCGCGATCCGTCCTTCGACGTGACCACCACCGGACTGGCGTAGTCTGAACTGCTTGGTTCGATGATTTCGTCTTCTAGCCATTCTCGAACCAACTTATCAACAACTTCCTTCTCAGCCGGTGTTAATCGTCTCGGACTGCAATACAAATATCATCAAAATATTCATATCAATTTGGGTCATCTTTTCTGCGATGGGCTGGTAATTTGCAATAATCTCTTTAATTTTTGACACTAACTCATTTGATGATCATGTTCCTGCGTGACGTCGATTTTCATGAGAACTGCTTCTTCTTGCACCTTCTTGACCTTTATCCCGTTTTTGTTCATCAAGACTTCGGCCTGGTCCAGTAAATCGTTTCCGATTATGACCGGCAACTTTCGGCGAAACTTTGCTCTTCCCAAAGCTAGTCAGAATGATGTTGGTATTTCTCAGTATCGGCCTTCCCATGTTCACTTAGACGTCGTCACGAACCAGATTCAAATGACAATCGGTGTCCAAAAGAGCGTCTACCTTGTAGCCGTCAATCATCACCTCCTTAATCTTTGAGTTGCTGTTCGTCTTCGCTGCAACATTTACTCCAGCTTCTTTCTTTGTATCGCCCTTGGCCTCTTTTGCTGTGCACCTTAAAGCAATGTGACCAAATCCATTGCATCGGAAGCATTTTGGTCCCTTTTCCTTGCATTTACATTCATTCGACTTGTGTACATCTTTAACACCTGGCCAGCGTAGAGGTCTTCGCTGGTGTGCCATCCTCAGATGATTTGGGCTCTTTGGAATGAAGATGAATTTCGGTCTTCGATTTCTTAGCGGCTTCTCGTGCTTGATCGACTTGAAAATACTTTTCTCGGTAGATAACTCGTAATGACGAAGCTTCTCTTTAAAATCCTTGAGATTTTTCGCCCCGTACATCGTGAATTTGGTACCTGTATTGTCCTCAGTATCGTCAATTACGTACTGTATTAGCGACTTGTCATCGAGGTCCGCCCTGTTGGCGATCTCTCGCATAACCAGAAGATATTGCTGGTAGGTTTCGTTTCTTCTCTTGCTCCGCTATCCCAGGAGTTTGTGAATTTCAGCTGCAGTAATCTTGACGTGAAATTCTTCTTTTAGTGCCCTCTTCAATTTGCGCCACGATGTAATGCCTCGTTCCCCCTCGATGAACATCTTTGCCAGTCACGTCAACGATTTCTTTGCGAAGATGAATTTTTGCATAGCGTTTCAATCCATCAGCTCTGGTGTCTCCTAGAAGTCGTCGATCCACTTCACGATCGAGTATCCATCCTTGCCGATGAAGGTGCGGATAGAATCCTCGAGGTCGCGGAAGGTCAAAGCAAACTTATGGGATTTCTCTCTTTGATGTCGATAGGATCTTCTGCGTCATCCTCTTCTTCACTTGAGCTATCGTCGCTGGAGCTGTCCTCACTGGAAGTGGCCTCGCTGGATGAAGTCTGCAATGAGTGTTCACAGTGCTTGTACTCAGTATTCATGTTGGTCGTCTTCTCCTTCTTTCAGTTTCTTCTGTTATCTTCACATTTTTTGAGGTTATGTAGGATCCAAGATGTATTCAAGATGTAAAGGAAGGCCTTCAAAATCCAGTATTGGTAAATAATACAAAGACAATAATTGAACTATGTATTCATAATTATAAAACGTGGACGTTTCGGTCGTGGAACAAGACCATTTTCAACACTACAAACAACATAAAATTTACATTTATACAAATGCGTCACAAAAAATTTAAAAAACATAAAACTAAACCAAACCAACTCACCAATTGTGAAAGACGTCAATGTTTAAAATTTTGAACTAAATAAATAGGCCAAAAATAAGCCAGAAAAACGTAATTTGTTCATAATAATATAAAACAAAAAGTTTTAACGAAGTAGCCCAACTGGAAGTTGGAGCAATTCTGACGAGCAAAAACTTAAACTTCTGTGAACTGTCAAAACCTCAACATACAAAAAACCCTAACTCTAATCGGGCCAAAATACTATTTGAACCTTTCAATAAAATTATTTATATATTTCATATTATTTTTAAAATCAGTTTGTGAATTAACATTTTTTGACGTATCCAGATTAATGTAAAAAGTTTCTTTTAATAATCTATTGTAATAGTTAGGTTCGGAATCTAAGATGTTTACTTCGTTAAAATTAAATCTGTGTCCTTTCTCTATAGAGTGCCTTGTTAGTGCACTGTGGTCAGGATTCAAACGTCGACAATGATAATTATGCTGGTAACATCGATTTTTTAAAGGTTGGGTGGTTTCACCAATATATGACTTCCCACATTCACCACAATCAATCTTATAGATGACATTTCTAAGATTTAGCACCGGAATTTTGTCTTTTAGATTTGAGAAAAGATCCTTAGTCGTAGATACAGCACTACTTGCAATTTTAATATTTGAATCTTTTAGTATTTTATGCAAGTAAGTATTTAATTCAAATTCGTATGGTATTTTCGCATAAATTATATTACTATTTTCACTACTATTTACTTGATGCTGGTTGCAACTGATATTATTCTGTCTTTCTATTAATTTATTGATTCTAATTTTAAAATATTTATTTATAAATTGTAATGGATAACCATTTCTGTGCAGTAGTTCGAAAATAATGGTAAAATTTTTATGGTGAAAGTGTCTGTGTGAGAGTAGAAAAGCTCTGTCTAACAAGGAATTAATTACACTAACTTTGTATTTTTGACTTGTGTACGAATGAAAATTAAGGTATCTACCACTAGCGGTGTCTTTTCTGTACCAATCAGTAATCAAAGCATTCTGATACTTAATTAGAGTTATATCAAGATAATTGATCTTGTTTTCTACTTCTTTTTCTATGGTGAAACTTATTCTTGGATGGAAGTCATTGAATTTGGAAAAAATAAGATTAACTTTATCTACTGGTGCAATAATCAGACAATCATCAACATAGCGCTTGTAAAAAACTATCTCGAACGTTATATCAGGAATAATCTGCTTTTCAAGTTTCTGTAAGATTAAGTCTGCTAAACTACTAGAAATGGAAGACCCCATCGGGGAACCGTCTATTTGCTTATAAATGATATTATTATGACAGAATACAGAATTCAAGAAACACAGTTTAATACCTTCTATAAAGGTGCATTTGTCTAAGTCAGTGAATAGTTCGATTTCGTCCCAACGTTCTTCAATGCATTCAATAACTAAATCTTGCGGAATGCTAGGGTATAGAGCTACCACATCCAAACTGAAAATAGTATGATTTTGTTGAATTTCAATCTTAGAAATGTCATCTACAAGTTCAAAGGAATTTTTTACAGCATAATCTGATTCGGAAGTGACTTTACTTATAACTTGGTTCAAATATTTAGATAATTTGTATGTTGGGGTGTCGATAGTTGATGTGATCTGCCTGAGAGGAATTCCAGCTTTGTGAATTTTTGGATTCATGTACATTCTGCCAATGTTCGGATGTTGAACGATCAGTTCAGGTTTTTTTATTTTCTTTAAAAAACATTTACAAACAGCGTCCAACTTATTAATCGGATTTTTGTTTAATTTTATGTACGTATTGTTATCATTAAATATCTCAACTGCTTTAGTATCATATTCAGAGCGCAACATAATAACCGTCTTCGCCCCTTCTTCACATTTGACAACTTTCGCCAGAGTCTCAGATTTGAACTTCGTTTTGACTTCAGGCTTTGATACTTTTTTGTTCTGATGTTTTTCCTCCTTGATTTTTAGCACCTTTCGATCATCGTCCTCGTCGTCGTCATCATCATCGGATACGCTGCAAACTCTCTTTAGTGCGTCAGATTGCACAAGTACCCAAAAATACGTTCTGCTTGCTCCTTCTTCGGACCCGTGTAATCAATGGATAAAATGTTCACAACTGTAATTAAATCTGCTTCGTCAAATTCCTCCTCTATATATTTTTGCTTAACAGTGCTGTCCTCTGAATCAGGTTGAATTGTAAACCCAGAAAATTCGCGCAATCTCCTACGGTTCTTTCGATCAAACAACTCCATCTCAAAAATCAGCTTGTGAAGTTTTTGAATGGCGCTTACTGACGCTGATCCAATATTTTGCTTAATTTTTCCGATGTCGCCTAATTTTGTCATTCTGTCTAATATTTTCACTTTACTTACTTTTGAGGTTATGTTTAACGTTGTGTGTCTTTTGGCCCGCAATTTCACTTCACTTGTTCCCCGTCGTATGTCTTACACTTTGTTGCACATGCCACGTTGAGGTTATATCGAAGTTGCCTATCCACGCCGAAATCCGCTGTTGATTCTTAGCAGTCTTCTTCCCTCGCATTGTTACGTTGTGTTGCAAGTAGAAGTACAGCTTTCGTCCTGGTGCGTCTGATCCTCTTTAACGGAAGGTGGCGGATCCAATAAATTATGGGAAATTCTACTTTTTCCTCGTCTGAACGTCTAAATAATCACACTTGCCTTTTATATTTAAACAAGAACAACAATATTTATTATTTTACAACATACACGTTTTTTATCTGATTAATAACTTTCAACTGTTCTCTTTCAAGTGACCTTCCGTCTTCTCTAACAACTTCTCGAACTTTTTTAATTGGTCCCACGCGCGAAACCTTTGAATTCAAAATCGGTTGGCTCCCACACTAATTATAATTCTTGAGAGCTCCATGTGTACCCATCTCTTACTTAGGATAATTTGTGTAACTACTAATAAGATTTCTAATTATGTTTCCAGATCTTTGTGTTCCCTAGTGTGCAAGTGGACCTACTGCGTGCAATCAGATGGCACGGATGGCTGGAGCGAGTCACTGTTTACAGCACTGAACCTGGAGGATCTATTAGCGAATGATGCGCGGCTCATCGGACGTGAAGTGTTACCGCCTGGTGCACCCTGTGGTGCGGGACTAACGGTGGCTGCAGCGCGTGACCTAGGTCTCCGTCCCGCCACCGCTGTTGCCACTTCTATCATTGATGCGCACGCTGGTGGTCTTGGAATGATTGGTTGCTCCGTCGACTCCGTGCCTACAGATTTTCACACTAGATTAGGTAACAGACACACTTAGGGCGCTTACACACGGCGCTATATATCGCGGACGATACACAGCCGTAATATCAAAAATATGTATTTCAGAAGTAGGCTTTTCACATGTTCGCCATATTAATAAATAGTATGTTAACGCCGACGCTCTGTAGCTTGTGAACGCATTTTGTTCTACTGGTAATGCACTATATTCTGTTGCTGTGATTCTACTCATTTTTGCAAGTTTATATCTGTCTTCACACGACTCGCCATTAATTGTAGTTAGTTGTTCAAGCATCGTTGCATTTCGGTTCACTGTTGTGTTTTCTTTTCGTATAGAGTCCGACAAACGATCTACCAAAAAACAAGGTAGAAGAGTCAACAAAAAATAATTTTATAATTTTCTTAATGTTGCAGTCATTTTTCGAAAAGCGCATAGAAAACACCGTCGACATATTTTGCTCTTAACAAGGGATGAATCCAAAAACATTTTTGCACTATCATCCATTTCTTAAATTTTTTATTTTTATCGATTTAAAATACATACATACATATACATATCATCACGCTATATCCCAACAAATTACTGTCAATAGTAATACTTTACGCTTTTCCTCCATGTTAGTTCACAACACATTGGGCAACGCAGCTTATTTTTATTTTATGCGTAAAATTTTATGGTACTTTATTATTGTTTCGTGTGAAAAACTGTCACCATTTACCGTCGACAATATATCGCTATAGCACCGTGTGAAAACAGCCTAAATTATATATGTCAGAATATCGTACGTAAACTTTGTTGTAGACAATTAATAATTAAGTTTTTATATTTTCTTTAGTTCCCGGAATACTTTAGATAATCTAAATCAGACTACACATTTATATATTTTTTTCATTTATATATAGAAGAAGTCAGATTTTAAATATTTGTTACACATTTGCATTTATTTCAATTACATGGCACCTGCATTAGATCCATTATATTTTATTTTACCGAGAAGTGCTCAAAGTGCTGAAGTAATATTGTTTTGGGGATTTTTCTACTTATGTCATTTTACTGTCAGTTATATTCACGGTCTTACTTAATTTTATGATTGTGATGATATTTCTAAAGTTTTCAAATTTCTTTATAATATTCTTTCGTTGTATAAATCAGTCTACTATAAAATTAAACACACTTTTATAAATTTAGCCATTTAATTTCATTGGTACTTCATTAGATGATAATTGACAACTTCAGCGATCTGATACGCCAACTAGCGGTAAAAAAATAACTCCTCTTGGTGGGACTGTTTCATTTATTGTGCATGTTTGTATGGTATAAGTACATGTTTTTATAAGATTATTTTTTTATGAATTAGGTAGCACAGTGGTATCGTGTTGGCCTGTAGACCCTGGTTCGATTCCCACTGCCGACAAACATTTTCACCACATTAATATTACTCCTGTGGCTCCCTCTGCATTAATATCTGAGGGCCGTAATTTGACGGCTGGTAACCGCACTTCACGTGCAAAAATAAATCACTTACCGAGATCTGCTACGGCACACCCAGTAATGGGTAGAAGGCGTGATGATATATTTATTTAATTTTAATTCTTTTTTATGAAAAACCTAAAAAAAGAAAATCTAATACGAACTGTTACTTTTACGGATGTAAATCGGTCTAAACTTTTGCAACATATGATAAATGAATTGTTCTCAGTTAATAATTTGTAATACATGCTCCGGTAGCAAATTTGAACTAGAAACATTACACTATTAATTTCATACATTAATAAATTATCGTAGTAGAAATTTAAAATTAGATTTTAATTCGTCAGTTAAATCATGTTCTTGTACTTTTATATGCCGGCCTGTAAAATAATTGTAATTCGGAACCTTTAGAACATGCAATTAATAAATATTGTAAATCGTTGTCTTTTGCAACTTTCATCGGTAAAATCAGGACATTCTAGTTTAAATTTCTAATTGGTATAGGAACATATTTTGTTTCCGAATGCTAATGTATTGGAGTCAACAAGCATTTCAAGTGAAATGAAAATTCAAGCAGAAACAAGATATTTTCTTATTCCAGTGTTGGTTACAAAAACAAATTTTTGAGTAAATAATCGGTAGCAAAAAATTCAAACATTAAAAATCTTCACATACAATATTTTCACACCAGAAAGTTCACTCTTACAATAGTAGTAGTAGTTGTTGCGTAAATATTTGTTGCTTACATTTCTTAAGTCTAAATTTTTGAAACTTGAATGCGTACCTCCATATTTAGTATGTGTTTTAAAACCAGAAATCAATATCTATGCGCAAATATATATATATATATATATATATTTATTTGCGCATAGATATTGATTTCTGGTTATAAAACACATAATAAATATGGAGGTACGCATTCAAGTTTCAAAAATTTATATATACATATACATATATATATATATATATATATATATATATATATATATATATATATATATATATATATATATATATATATATATATATATTATCACGCCTTCTACCCAATGCTGGGTGTGGCACTCTGCTAAAGCAGATCTCGGTAAGTGATATATTTTTGCGCGTGAAGTGCGGTTACCAGTCGTCAAATCACGGCCCCCAAACATGTTAGTGGTGGAGGAGCCACAGGGATAGCTTTTTCAAATTATGAAATATATATATATATATATATATATATATATATATATATATATATATATATATATATATATATATATATATATATATATAACAGTTGCACAATACTTCATTTCATATATATATATATATATATATATATATATACATATACTGCCGCCGTCTTGGCGAGAGGGTGGGATGCGCAGAAGACCAAATTGAGACCTTATCCCTGCTCAAGAGTGTTAAGCACAAAATTATGTATGAATCAGTGGCGTTGCATTGTTAAGTAGCATTTAAATTTTCTTTAGTGTAATTACTTGCTTTCTTTAAATTTTGTAAGAATGTCTAGTCCAAGTAAAAGTGTTATTCATATTCAATCACGTGAAATTATTTATCGTGTGTTTAATTATTTTAAGAATAACAAAAGTGATACGGATATCTTGCAAGATATAAAGAAAAGAACAGCAGAAGCTACAGGTTATTCTACAAGAAGTATTGAGAGAATAGTGAAGGAGGGTGATTGTACAGCGTTAAATTCAGGCGAAACTAAGTTTTCAACCCCGAAGAAGAAACGTCCAAGAACATGTAGTGTTACTGAAGTGCCAGAGTACCAGTTATGTAGTATTCGTCATATAATTCATGATTTTCATAAAACTGAAAAGTGCCGAGTTTCAATAAGAAGTTAAAGGAAGATTTGAGCTGGACTGGATCAAACTCATCCCTTGGCAAAATTATGAATAAAATAGGATTTAAATGGCGGAAAACTGTAAACAACAGAAGGGTTTTAATTGAAAAGTGTGATATAAGAGTCCTTAGAATTTCTTATTTGCAAAAAATTTAATACTTCTTCCTAGAACTGGACATATTTTACTACTACGAAAGGTCTATGTAGCACCATATCTAAAGGTCAGCGACTTATAATTGTACATGCTGGAGGAGAAATGGAATTTATTCCTAATTGCCTGCTTATTTTGAAATCTGGAACGAAGAGCGGGGATTATCATTCGGAAATGAATTCTCAATATTACGGTAAATGGAGTACTGAGAAATTTATTCCAAATCTACCTCCGAATTGCGTGATCGTTAAAGACAATGCACCATATCATAAAGTACAGTTAAATCCTGCGCCTACATCAAATTGTAGAAAGGTGGATATGATTCGTTGGCTGACAGATAAAAATGTACCATTCGAACCAAATTTACTAAAACCGCAATTGTTCGAAATTATAAAAAATTATAAAAGGCGATATTTAACTTATAAATTCGATACGATTTTTCATGATCATGGACATACTGTGTTGCGCCTACCACCGTATCACCCCGATTTGAATCCTATTGAATTAATATGGGCTACAGTAAAAAATAATGTGCGCGTAAAAAACGTTACCTTTAAACTAGATGATGTTAAAAAACTTACAGAGAACGAGTTTCAGACAATAACTGGCAAAAGCGATGTCAACATGTGGTAGACGTGGAGAAAAAATATATGGCTGATGAAATCATGATTGACATTAACAATGAATCTAATAAAATTATAATTAATTTGGAAGATAGTGACAGTGAGACTGATAGTAAATATTACAGTGACTAGGACATTTATTATTTTGTGTTAATATTGTATTATTATTATTTATTATTTTCACTGTGATATTTTATCAATATTACTATTTGAATTATGTTAAGTATATATATATTTTTGTGTTGTTTGTTTCTGTGATAATAAAGACATATTTTCATTATTATTTACTTCATATATATTTTTTTATTAACTGTCATTTTGGAGTGCTATATTAATTATTTTTCTGTTTATATTTTACTAGTTAAGTTCAATATATTGCGCGCCACTGAAATTCCTAGCACCAATAGCGTTTAAGTAAGGCGGGGTCTAGTATGCGCGACCGTTCGCCAAGTTCCATGACGGTGGCAGTGTATATATATATATATATATATATATATATATATATATATATATATATATATATACTAGCTATTACCCGCGACTTCGTTCGCGTGGTCTACAATTTAATGCGAGTACCCGGCATGCGTTGGATTGCAACTCAAAGAATGTGTTTGTGTACAGCTGTCCATGTGAGAAGCATGGATTTTCCAAATTTAGTTCACACAATTGTAGCGATTGTTCCCCTGTGCTTTGTTGATGGTCATTGCAAATGCGAGTCGTACCGAAAACTTTGAATCGAATCAGTGCAGTACTTTTCAGAATAGCTAGTGGCTATTTTGTTTCAAGATGGCGGACTGAAGCTTTATTATACCTATATGTTAAGATTAGTTTTCGTCTGTACCTATACCAAATTTAAATCGAATCAGTGCAGTACTTTTTAGGATAGCTAGCGGCCATTTTGTTTCAAGACGGCGGATTGAAGCTTTATTATACCTATATGTTAAGATTGGTTCCCGTCTATGCTTACACCAAATTTGAATAGAATCAGTATAGTACTTTTCAGGATAGCTAGTGGCCCATTTTGTTTTAAGATGGCGGACTGAAGTTTTATTACACCTATATATTAAGATTGGTTCCTGTCTATGTCTGTACAAAATAAGAATCGAATCAGTACAGTACTTTTTAGGATAGCTAGCAGCCATTTTGTTTTAAGATGGCGGACTGAAGTTATATTGTACCTATATATTAAGATTGGTTCCCGTCTATGTCCGTACAAAATAAGAATCGAATCAGTGCAGTACTTTTCAAGATAGCTAGCGGCCATTTTGTTTAAAGATGGCGAAATTAAGATTTATTATACCAATATGTTAAGATTGGTTTCATTCTATGTCTATACCAAATTTGAATCGAATCAGTGCAGTACTTTTCAGGATAGCTAGCGGCCATATTGTTTCAAGATGGTAGACTGAAGCTTTATTATACCAATATGTTAAAATTGGTTCCCGTCTATGTCTATACCAAATTTGAATCCAATCAGTGCAGTAGTTTTCAGAATAGCTAGCGGCCATTTTGTTTCAAGATGGTAGACTGAAGCTTTATTATACTAATATGTTAAGATTGGTTCCCGTCTATGTCTATACCAAATTTGAATCCAATCAGTGCCGCAGTTTTCAGAATAGCTAGCGGCCATTTTGTTTAAAGATGGTAGACTGAATCTTCATTATACCAATATGTTAAGATTGGTTCCCGTCTATGTATATACCAAATTTGAATCGAATCAGTGCAGTACTTTTCAAGATAGCTAGCCGCCATTTTGTTTCAAGATGGCGGACTGAATCTTTATTATACCTATATATTAAGATTGGTTCTCGTCTATGTCTATACCAAATTTGAATCGAATCAGAGCAGTACTTTTCAAGATAGCTAGCCGCCATTTTGTTTCAAGATGGCGGATTGGACGTGTGCTAAGTTAGAAACCTTCGCGGGCGTGCACTCAACAACTTAGCAAAATTTCATCGCAATCGGATGAATGGTATAAGAACGCATAAGGGACAAACAAACAAACAAACAGACAAACATTAATTTTTATATATATATAGATATATATATATACAGGGTGGTCCATTTAAAGTGTTATCAGGAAATATCTCGGAAACTATAAATTTTACGCAAAAATGACCTAGACGAAAAACAATCGTACAAAAGGGGGCCATAATAACGAAATATTGGTTTTGTCCTAGATGGCGCTGTTGTCGCTAAATCATGGTCAACTCAATTTTTTTAAATGAAAACCCCTATTTTTTATTAAAGAATCAGATTCCTCGTTAAAAAAAGAAGAATTTATTTAGTTCACTTTTTCGTCAGCATGATAGATGACGCTGTAATCGCGAAAAATGATGTTGCTTTCGAACGTTCCTGTATTAGAGCTTATGCTTAATTTAATTAAAATCTAAAATAAAATGCAATTTAAATTTACAGCATATGATTTTAGACAGAATGTAAACAATCAGATGAACCATATTTTATAAAAATGGCAATTGAATGTAATGAGACTAATTGTGATTTTAGATGTGCGTGTTAGTGGATGCGCTTGCAAGCACACAAACAAAAACTAACAAACTCACACGCACACAAACTCAAATAATACACACACACACACAGCCGCGCGCATAAGCTCTAATACAGGAACGTCCGAAAGCAACATCATTTTTCGCGATTACAGCGTCATCTATCATGCTGACGAAAAAGTGAACTAAATAAATTCTTCTTTTTTTTTAATGAGGAATCTGATTCTTTAATAAAAATAGGGGTTTTCATTTAAAAAAATTGAGTTGACCATGATTTAGCGACAACAGCGCCATCTAGGACAAACCCAATATTTCGTTATTATGGCCCCCTTTTGTACGATTGTTTTTCGTCTAGGTCATTTTTGCGTAAAATTTATAGTTTCCGAGATATTTCCTGATAACACTTTAAATGGACCACCCTGTATATATATATATATATATATATATATATATATATATATATATATATATATATTGGGGTGGCCAGCTCAGTGGTATGAAGTCGGCCTGTGGATCTTGAGAACCCTGGTTCGATTCCCACAAACGACAAACAATTTTCATAATTTCAAAAAACTACCCTTGAGGCTCCTCCACCACTAACATCTTTGGGGGCCGTGATTTGACGACTGGTAACCGCACTTCACGCGCAAAATATATCACTTACCGAGATCTGCTTTGGCAGAGTGACACACCCAGTAATGAGTAGAAGGCGTGATGATACATTTATTTATTTATATATATATATATATATATATATATATATATATATATATATATATATATATATATATATATATATATATATATATATATATATATTGGGGTGGCCAGCTCAGTGGTATGAAGTCGGCCTGTGGATCTTGAGAACCCTGGTTCGATTCCCACAAACGACAAACAATTTTCATAATTTCAAAAAACTACCCTTGAGGCTCCTCCACCACTAACATCTTTGGGGGCCGTGATTTGACGACTGGTAACCGCACTTCACGCGCAAAATATATCACTTACCGAGATCTGCTTTGGCAGAGTGACACACCCAGTAATGAGTAGAAGGCGTGATGATACATTTATTTATTTATATATATATATATAAACAGTTGCACAATACTTCATTTCATCGTCAAAATTGACAAAATGAGTTCTACATGTACATATGTATTCTAATGTAAACAAACTATTTATCCTACCAAAGCTAGGTGAACGCAGTGCCTCTATAATTGATTTGAGTTGTCAATATCGATCGTTGGTTGAAAGGACACGTTTATGTTAACATCACTAACAATATATTTCGTCTGTTGCAGGTCTGATCTGTGGTACATCGACATGCCATATGGCGGTGAGCTTGACGCCCATTTTCTGCGAGGGCGTATGGGGTCCGTACTACAGTGCCATGATTCCCGGCATGTGGCTCAACGAGGCGGGCCAGAGCGCAACCGGCCGTCTCGTAGACCACATCATTGACTCGCACCCTGCTACGCCACACATTCGCAACAAGCTGCCGGCGGATATGTATGTCATTAATTAAGATGGAATGCATGAAAACTAACTCAGCATTATCATCCATTAACCCAAATATTATTAAATTTGTAATGGACTTTTTTTATTATTTTTTGAAATTTTTCTTTTTATATATCTTGATAAAAACTTGCCCACCCGAAAATAGGTTGTGCCCACCCAGGTGCCCACCCGCTAGAAATTAGATTTTTTGATACAATATATTAATATATTTTATATACGTACTTAACGAAATAAAGACAATAAAACTAACAAATATATATTTTACTTGCACGCGTACGCAAAGACAAGTTATAACTCTCAATTCTTACCGCAGCGAAGAGAGAGGAAGGAGGTGCTACCGTGCAACTAGCCGACTTGTGTCGACTTGTATATTGGTTTATGCTGTACAAAACTAAACTCGATTAAGCATTATTTGTTGCACATTTGTAAATTGTAGCAGTGAGGTACGGACGTGTTGTGTTGAAAATTATTTATAAAATGAGTAGAAAACGGAATTTATTAAATTGGCTAGTTACTAGCAATAAAAAACAAAAATCTATGAGTGTAGAAGGCGAAAATAGTACTGCTTCAAGTAGCGAACGTAGTGAAAATGTGAGTGCAGCCCAAAGTTTAATCCAGGACCAAGATAAGTGGAAAGACAAAGAGGATGCAGATGTAGACGAATCGTATGCTGAACACGCAATTTCTGCAGCAAGTGATAGTGACAATAGTGAGTGTGATGATGAACAATCAGAAGACGGATGTACATCACTGTCATTTGCTGATGAATCATCAGCAACAAATTATTCATTAATTGAAAATCAGGTGTTGAAAACTGTTGTTGGCCCTCAAGACATCGCGCAGAGTATAACAACAGGACCAGTACAGCCGAAATTATCCAAGTACCCACAAAAAAAAATTGGCAACAAGTGGCGAGGATTCAAAATGTCTTGGTTCCATCATCATAAGTGGTTGGAATATAGTATATTAGACGATTCTGCGTTTTGTTTTCCATGTCGGTTCTTATCTAATGCAGCATATGAACCAAATAAACCATTTGTGACAGTCGGGTTCAAAAACTGGAAACGAGCAATGGAAAAAGATTCAGGCTTTTTAAAACACGCAGCAAGTGATCAACATAAACGTTGTGAAGTGGCATGGAATGACTTTTCAATAACTTGCAAAAATAACGAGTCTGTTCTTTCACAAATTAACAAGATATTTTAGAAACAGGTGCAAGAAAACCGAGAATATTTACAATTGATAGCAGAAGTTTTGCTGTTTGCTGCTGTGCAGAGATTTCCATTGAGAGGTGACAATGAAAGTGAAACTAGTGTAAATAGAGGTAATTTTATTGAATTATTGCATTTTGTATCTAAGCATAATTTATTTTTACAATCTCGATTGTTAAATGCTCCGAAAAATGCAAAATATTTACATCACAGTATACAAAATGAATTATTGAATATTATTTCAAATTTAATACTAAATAAAATTAGCAATGATATAAAAAGATGCGAATATTTTGCAATAATGGTGGATGAGACGAAAGATATTTCGAAAACAGAACAAATTTCTATTGTTTTAAGATATTATTTAAATGGTACTCTGTATGAAAGATTTCTGGGTTATACGGCAGCAGAGTCATTAACTGCTCAATCTCTATTCCTGTATATAAAAGAAAATCTGGCCAAATGTAACATAGATATAAACAAATGTGTGGCACAAACTTACGACGGGGCTAGTGTCATGAGTGGCAGACTAAATGGTGTACAGGCATTATTCCGAGAGGAAGTGCCACAAGCTATCTATGTACATTGCTTCGATCACAAGTTGAATTTAGTTGTAGTAGATGCATGCAAATGTCTTACTGAAACCGATTCCTTTTTTTCTTTATTAGAAAAATTATATGTTTTTTTTTTCTGGTTCTGCAATACATAATAGATTTATAAATTTACAAAAAGAAATATATAAAGACCGCAAACCTGTGGAATTAAAGCGAATATGTTTTACGCGTTGGACAAGTCAAGTACACGCATGCATATCTTTAAAGAAGGCATTTGAAGTAGTCTTACTGTTATTAAATATTTTAATCACTGAAAAAGACGAACGAAAGATAGAAGCGTCTGGTCTTTTGAAACAATTGAATTTCATGTTTATATTTAATAACACTATGTTTTTCCATATTTTATTTATGTTCAAAGGAATAAGTGATTATTTACAAGAAGTTAATTCAGATGTATCTCATGCTTTATTGTTAATAGAAGGAATTAAAAATGTATTTAGCAACCAAAGAGACACTTTTCACACTTTTGAGCAAAAATTCTGTTTTGAAATTGTTTATAAAGAAGCAGTAGCCATTACCGACGAAAATAATATTAAACTGCAAATTTTTCAAAGAAAACGACTGTCGAAAGTCTCTAAAAAATTTCAAAATTATATAATTACAGAGAAAATGCATTCTCTTGAGCAAGATATTAACACAGAAATAAAAGAACATTTGAGGACGAAAATATTTCTACCTGTGATAGACAGGATTTTAGTTGAACTAGAAAACAGATTTTTTGCTAATAAAAATATTTTAATGAGTATTTGTAGTTTGAATCCTGAAATACCAGAGAAATTTTTAAATTAGGATACTATAATTCCACTTGCAAAATATTATTTATGTGATTTAAATTTACTAAGATCAGAATTAAATATTTTACCAAATACAATTTCAAATTACGAAAAAGAATATAATATAAAAATTTTAAACATGCTACAATTTGCTGATATGGTAAATAAATATAAAATTGCATTTTCGGTGATACACAAACTTTTAATAATATGCATAACAATTCCGGTTTCAAGTGCTGCATGTGAGAGATCCTTTTCATGTCTTAGAAGACTGAAAACATATTTAAGAAATAAAATGACTAACGACAGGCTGGCAACTCTGGAAATTATAAATATTGAAAAATATATAGCAAGATCAATAAGCATGGAAACAGTAGTGAACGAGTTTATTAAACGCAATCCAAATAGAAGAATGCAATTAGTGTAATGAATACATAATTGTATTACAATATTGAAAAGCTCATTTAGTAAGTTATATTTTAATTTTAATTTTTTGAAGCAATGTTCTACGTTCTAAGTTTATTTTTAAGTACTTAATATTGTTTTATATATTTATGTACAGCTGTTTATATTACTAATTTCAAATAAATTTATGTTTTCAATTAAAAACATCTATATAATGTTAATTTATATTATGCCATTTTAGGAATTCCAGATACTACTTATACCGAATGTATAGAGAATAAAAAATATTTTGAGTACCATATCGCATTTTTAATGCAGGCCCTCAGGCCATGTCCATATTCACTTACATCTAGGTGCCCACCCAACAACTTATGCGGCCAATTCGTGCCCACCCATCAATTCAATCCTGGCGCCGGCGCCGTCCCTGTCTGGTTGTAATTCAAACTCTTCTTATTCGTCCTGAAGATGTTGTGTCTGGATAATTTTCGTACCCAGTGTTACCTGGATATTAACATTATTTCCTGCAGTGCTTCTTCGGATATTTCCTTTTTTTTTTTCAATAAACCTCTGATTACATAGTTGCATATATTTTAAATTAACGGTAAAAACTGTTGTAATAAGTAGGTAATGAGAAGTACGGAAATAAAAACACATACACTGGTATGCATAGTCGTTCGCCCAGCGACGCGCTGAGGAAGCGCCCATAAGCGATACACTTGGCGAAACGCTGGCGAACCGCTGGCGAATGACAATGAATACTAGTGTTAATTTGTTTAGAATAATCCCACAACCCTTAGGTATAATTAGTTTATTTAATTTCATAATAATGAAATGAAAGTAACTTAATAACAGACGGCGACTTTAACGCAAGAATAGAGGAAAAAAGAAACAATTAGAGAAAGAAAATACACTCTAAAGACAAAACAATTAATAGCCAAGGAGAAAAACGACTAGAATTTTTGGAGAAAAAATTAAAACATCTCGATGGACAAATGCAATGTAATGAGGTGGGTCATTTCATATACATAGGCCCAAATAGAGAATCAGTTATAGACAAATGAAGAAGCAAAAAAGTGCAAACTTTCAGTATTATTGACAGAATAGCAATCAACAATCAGCCATCAAACTAGAAAGCGCTGAAAAAACGAAGGAAACAATAAAAGACGAATTGTGAATAGACTGGTCAGAAGAAAGGTAAAGATACTAACGAACTTCGAAAATTCGAATTTAAAAGAAACTAACCGTGTTTCGTATCATACGAACGGGCAAAGCGATAGACGAACTTATACACATATACAGAGTGTTAATACGAAGTTGTATCACCCGAAAACGACAGTTAGAACTCATTCAAACAAACAACTTTTCTTAGTTAAAATTTTTTATTTGGAGCCCCACTTCAAAAATATTTTAAATTGCCAAAAGCATCAGTTTGATAATTTAGAAAAGAATTTCGATGTAAATTTATGTAAAGAGTTTCATGAATTAGATGATGATATAAATGATTGACAGTACTTATAACTTTAGAATAATTTCAAAAACATTTATAGTGTATTCCGAAAATGAACCACACTAACCATGGTTAGTTTTTTCAGTAACTGGTTTCATTACGGAACACGGTTTTTGAAAATTGTGATTAATTTTTAATAACCAAACTAACCGTGCTCGAGCGGCGGTTAGTTTGGTTACTTCACAGCTGTTGTTGACAAGTTTGAAACGTGTTTGGCGGCTTTTGCAGTGTTTGTGTTTTTTTGTCTTATAAAACTATATTTTTATGATGACTGATAAATAAACATGTGATACAAAATGTATTTTTATTATTTAACAGTATATATTCATATTAGATGAATTTATTACTTGTTCTGAAGCTAATATTTACTTTTTTCTTTGTGTTATTTTTTTATCCCTATATTTAAGTTAAAGCAGGTGTGATATTTTTATAATATAAACATTTTTCCATATTAAATAAATTTCACATTTCGAAACTCATCTGTCAAGTGACAACTGTCATCATGAAAGTGTTCCGTTATGACGTCATTCTAACCGTAACCGTGGTAAAATTGAACCGCACCGTGGTTCATTTTCGGAATATACTACTAGTAATTTTAACTGTTGACGCCATTTTGTTTTAATTTTGATTTATTTATTATTTTGACTTATTTTGACATTT
Organism: Pterostichus madidus; assembly: GCA_911728475.2. NCBI lineage: Eukaryota > Metazoa > Arthropoda > Insecta > Coleoptera > Carabidae > Pterostichus > Pterostichus madidus. The sequence continues at coordinate 17,411,208 of OU452314.1, read as the reverse complement.
TGTATTTTAACTTCTGTTATTTCGTATTGTTTAAAGGTATTTTATATTACTTATTTGTATATTATTTTGTTTATTTATATTTTCTATTTTTTTAGCTGATGATGAGTTTTGTGTAGACTCGAAACGTCCTATTTAAAATATATAATAAATTATATTATTGGATTTCCGAAGCCTGATTTGAATAATAATATTTTTTGGATCCTAAATATTTTTATTATATATATATACCTCTATGGTGGGCCCCATTTTTACTAATAATACCGTGTTTCGTATCATACGAACGGGCAAAAAGGACATTCAGACAAAGTTGAAAAAACTGTATATTTACGACTGTCAATTGTTTTAAACAAAAGTATTCCGAATCATTCCATGTTTGGTGTCATATGAAAGGGCTTTAGAAGAACTTTCATACGAAATTAAAAAAGGTGAAATTTTACGATAGGCAATTGTTCAAACAATTATTAAGTTCAAATTCATCATTTTCGACTGAACTTGCATCGTCGAATCCTTCTCACTTTTCAATGACAAAATCACATTTGTAACAAATTCTTCCATAAATAAAATACAAATAAATATAATAACGCCTTTTAACCAATCCTGAGTGTGTCACTTTGCAGTACCAAATCTCAGTAAGTGATACATTTTTGCGCGTGAAGTGCGGTTACCAGTCGTTACATTACGGCCCCCAAAGATGTTAGTGGAGGGAGAATCACAGGGGTAGTTTTAATGGGGTGAAAATTGTTTGTCGGTTTTAGAAACAAAAATATATATATATACTCGTATTTACAGCTGTGAAAATGACATTTTAAATACACAACTCGTATAGTACACTGGGCATACAAAACAAAAGTATAATTTACCACGGATGAAAAAACAAAAATTATTATTTTAGGGACTTAAATTATTACTGTCTCTTTTTGTAGTATATTGTAAAACGCAGTTGTAACTAACCGCCGCGTGTTACAGTAACCGCCACGTAGCGAAACAAAGCTATTGAGTCAAACATATCCAAGGTTACATTCAAAATAACAGTCAGGTAAAATCTTTACAGGACTGTTATTTTTGTTGTAGGCTTAGATACGTATTTTACTCGACTGTTTTTGTAAGAACCTACTTTTCATACTAAAATTGGTCAGGAAATTAGGCACTTTCTTGCCGGTTTCAGAAAAAATATATAATTACCTATTAAATCGTAAACAGATTGAAAGTTCTTTTAAATCCAATAAACCTTAGCGTAAGTAAAGTAAGAAAAATAACAACGGTTTATCTGTCAAAATAAATGACATAATAAATAAAGAAATTATTTTGACAGATTATACGTCAAACATTTGTTTAATTTTGTTTCAATTTCATGGCTATCGATAGTTTTGCGCCTATTTTTGTCATTTTCAGATCTAATTTGTGCCGTTACGAAGCATGCAAAATTAATTTAGATGCAGAATTTTATGCCCTAAAACTTTTGTCTGAAGCTTTTTTGCTTAAAATAATTAGGGAAGCAGGAAATTACAAAATTGTGATTTTACATGTTAAATCCGTATGTACGAGAATCGCATTCACCATCCTGTATATATATATATATATATATATATATATATATATATATATATATATATATATATATATATATATATATATATATATATATATATATATATATATATATATTACCTAGGCATTTTGTAAGAAAATTTAATTATTATCTTTAGGGGTATATGAGAAGACTACAATTAAACAGGATAATAAAATATATTTTTCATATGGTTATTTTCAAAATAAAAACTAATAAACTAATAAATAATTACCTAGACAACAGAATAAATAGAACTCACCCGTCAAGTGCGAAATTTATTTGGGTTTTTGACTGGGTTTTTGGAGTTGGATTAAAATATACTGTTTGTCACTGGACTTCTCGAGTATCGTTTTATTAAGATAAGTGTTATCTTTCATTTTTATAGTAGTTTAGTTTTTTATATATATATTTTCTTTCATATCGTTATTTGTTTATATTGGTTACGTGTATAGAAACGCTGAGTTATGTTTTGTTTTTAGGTGTGATTGACGTTTGACAGTTGACAGTTGACGTTTGACAGTTGTGTAAATGTAACTGTTTTCTTTTTCTATTTATAGTTAAAGACAAGCCTGGTAAGCTACCTTAACTTCTACTCTTCTACCGAGAGAACCCTTCTTTTATTTCTTTTGGATAAATGAAAAATAAATGGGTGAAATTTGATGAATGTAAGTTTGGTACGTGGAATGTTAGGGGTATAACTGGTAAAGAAAATGAATTGATGAATGTAATGCGTATGTATAATGTAGATGTTTTGTGTGTCAGTGAGACTAAAAGGAAAGGATGTAGTGAGGAAGAAGTGGATGGATTGTTTTGCTTGTGGTCGGGTGTTGCTGAGAATGAACACGCGAAGCATGGTGTTGGTGTGCTTGTTAGTGAACGAATGAAACCGTTTGTGAGAGAATATGGTTGTACTTCATCGAGAATTATTTGGCTGAGATTAAAGGTAGGCTTTCATAGAATCTTCGTTGTGTCAGTTTATGGTCCAACCGAATCCGAAAATGATCTTGAAAAAGATAGATTTTGGAATTTGTTAGATAGTGTTATTGATTCATGTGATTCAGGTGAGAAAGTTATTGTATGTGGTGATTTAAATGGTTGGGTGGGAGTTAAGAGAAGCATGTCTGGGAATGTATTGGGTAAGTTTGGTGATGCAAGAGCGAATGAAAACGGTAGGAAAATAGTTTCTTTCTTTGGTGACTGATTGTAATGTTTCGGTGAATGGTGTGAGATTGGGTCAAGTGAATGAGTTTTTATATTTGGGTAGTATGTTTTCAAGGGATGGACGTATTGATTGTGAGATTGAAAGAAGAGTATCTGCGGGACGCAAGGTATTGGGTGCTCTGGGAACCTTTGCTCGAAATGTGAATGTATCCAGAGATGCTCGATTGAGTGTGTATAATGGTGTTTTAGTGCCTACATTGATGTATGGTAGTGAATGTTGGGTGTGGATGAAGAAACATGAACGTCGTATAACTACTGTGGAAATGAGGTATTTGCGTGGTGTGTGTGGTTATACTAGAAGAGATCGTGTCCGAAATACATTGGTGTATGATGAGTGTGAAATTGAGAAGAATGTAGTTAGAAAAGTAGGTATAAGTCAGTTGAGATGGTTTGGGCATGTTGAACGTATGTCGAATGAGAGATTAGTGAAACAGGTATATATTGGTGAAATTGAGGGTGAAAGATTGCGTGGGCGACCTATGAATAAATGGATGAATATGATAGAAGGATTGTTGCGTGAACGAAAGTTTCCGAGTACGAGGAACAAACGTGCTTGTATGAAAGGAATTATGAATGTGGATGAAGCAAAAGTGGTGTGTCAGGATAGGAACGTTTGGCGAAGATTAATTGCGGAATGAATCTGATGATTTCAGAAAACCGCAGGGTTTTAGATTTTAGTTTCGTTGTTTAGTAATTTCATTAGAGTGTTTACCTGTAATTGTGTGAAATTCACTTTCAAAAACAAGCGCAGGGACGACACTCCCTTCGTTTCTTATCTTTTTTTATTCTTTTCTGATCTTACATTGAGTGTTTAACTGCAATTGTGTGGAATTCACTTCCAAAAACAAGCGTAGAGCGACACTCCCTTTCTTATCTTTTAATTCGTTTTCAGTTATTACGTAGTGTTTAACTGCAATTGTGTGAAATTCACTTTCAAAAACAAGCGCAGGGCGACGCTCCCTCCCTTTCTTATCTTTTTGTTTCATTTTCAGTTACTGCTTTGTGTGGTCTTTTCTTTCATATAAGTGCAGACTATCGCTTTCATCTTTTCTAATCTTGTAGAGTCGTTGTTAGTTTCGTTATTAGATTCGGTGTTAGGAGTAAGCGTGAGTGGTTTGAGATTTTTTATGCATACGTTGTGTGCGTTGAAGAAAGAAAATGACTGGTAAGTGAAAAGGAATGATGTGATTGAAGGTTTGTTGTGTGATAATAATTTCGAGTGTATAAATGAATGAGTTTATATGGAGTGATCTTTGAAAGTGGTTGAAGTGAGGGTGGTATGTCTGGATGAAAATGTTTGATGATGACTGGTTGTTTGATGGGTGTGATGAGTGAATGTTTTATGAGTGATTTTAGGGTTCGTGCTACCCCATTTGTTGGGATATAGCGTGAAGATATGTATGTATGTATGTATGTATTTGATACCATTTTGATAATAGATCTATTTTCGTAACAGTAATAATATTAAATTAAACAAAAGTTTCTACAGGCGACATCAATTTTTATTACATTATAATTACCCCTATGGTTTACCCTCCACTTTGGAGGGCGTGATTTGATGACTAGTAACTGCACACTCAGCAATGGGTAAAGGACGTAATGATATATTAATAATATAATAATTTTGATTCTTAAATAGTAGAATAGTAGATAACAAAAGTTTCAAATAAATATTGTAAATTCTAAAACCCTATTTACAATGGAGAACTAAAATTATTTTTTTTCTTTAGTTTAATGAATAGTTGAAAATTATATACTTAAGGTGAACCACTCGATCTGAAGATAACAACAGAACAGTGGTGAAATGACGATCTGTCTTGATCTATTTGAAATCAAATATCTTTTTTATTATAAATGAAACATATTATTTATTGTACATATTCTTGTAGTCAAAGGTTTAAAGTTTTATAATAATATTACTAATTTGAAATATCTTTCATATAATAAAAGAAAATAAATTATATATTACACCAAATTTAATTTGAATTTATTTAAAAATGGGCCCTACGATATCAATATAAAAAATACAGTATAAATTATAAATACGACAGACTAAGCCTGATGAAATTTTCAGCCAAATTAAACACGACAATTTTTAGCAAAAAAATAAAATAGGCCAAAATACCATGAAAAACAGAGTTTTTCTTTTTTTTCTCAAAAGTGTTGTGTTTAATTTGGCTGATTTTTTTTTGTGTTATAGACTATCTTAATTTTAAATATACGTATTTTTTTTATTAAAAACGTAGGGCCCAATTTTGAGAAAATCTGACTCAAAATTGTGAATTTGGCTGCTTCATTTATATAATTTTTTTCATATATTTTCATTATTTATTTGCTCTTGAATAGTATTTATTCATGAACTATAATGTTATAAGAAAGTAATACACTGTTTTATATTTATCTATATAATGACATTTGTAAGAAATTAATTGTTGAAATTCAAATTTGCATAGATTTATTGTTGGTGCTCTTGAATCATGAGTTTTCGTTGTGTGATTCGGATTTTTGATGACGTATGATGTATACTCAAGTATCGAAGTTTTATTCAAAATTCAATTTGGCTGACAGATATGTAAAAATGATTGACTAATAATGATAACAATAATGAATATATATATTATATGTTGTTACAAAATAATAAAGTAATAATAAAATTTTTCGATATGGTTTTAACCTCAAACGTCAAATGTGTGTAAGGTAAGTAGGTTTGTATTTATAAGTGTTTATTTATTAATATTAAAGTTTTTATTTAACAGTTTTAAGTGGACACTGCCTTAATAAGATTAGGCTGACAAAGTAAATACATCAGAACTATCAAAATGTTGCCCAGGACTAAACTATACATTCCATAAATAAAGTCTACTTTCGCTTTATTTATATTTTTATATTGCAAGTATTTTGTAGTTAATTATATTATAAATCAGATTATGATACTTAAACGGAAATAATAGTTTCCTAACTAAATCAGAAGATTCCAAATTGGGTTCAAAATTATAAACTTCTTGAAGGATGACAGTTTTAAAGAATTCAGGCTATCACGAAAACTTCCAGCAGGACCACTTGTAGAAAGAATGCTTTACGTTCGAAATATTACAACTGCAGCAACTGATTGGAGTAAAACTAGATAATCTGTGACAATACAAGTTTATGAGCAGGTAACTGGAGTTACAGTAAAACTATGTGGTTTATTTGTAAATTTAGAACGTAATGCAGAATATTTAGCTGCTTCGCCAGATGGTTTAGTTGATGAAAATAAGATAATTGAAGTGAAATGTCCATATACAGCTCGACATTTGTCACCAAAAGAAGCTGCTGTGAAAATAAAAAACTTCTGTTCTGTGTTAGATGGTGATAAGTTAAAATTAAAGACGAATCACAATTATTATTACCAAGTACAAGGCCAGTTGTTCATAACAGGACGAAAAGAATGTGATTTTATTATTTGGACACACATACATGTTCAAGTAAATAGTTGATTGTCCTTCAAACTATTATTTTAAAGAACAATACATTGGAGGAATTCATTGAGAAGGTATATTTGATGTCTGTGTTCATTTAAACATATCTCATTTTATATGTCGTATTTAGTGGCTACATAACATTCGCCTGCAACATTGTTTTCGGAGCGCAAAATATATGACTATTTGCTGCAATAGTTGCATTCAACAAATGCGTTGATGAATTTAAAGCTGCCGTATTCTGGAACATATACCACTTGCAATAGTGGCATAAGCTCAAGCTGTAACGGTGTGCTGATTCCAACCAATGAAGCTGATTAAGCAACCTGGCACATCTTTACCCAGTGAGAAGAATAATATACAATTATATTGTTTTTATTCTGTTAATGAAAATATGTCTTATGTATAAATGTTATTTAGCTTATAATTATAATTTTGTTTTTACTGTTTAGGTATCCATAGAATAATGTATTTTTTTGTCTGACTTATCCTATATCATTGTATATGATCGATGGAAATAAATTTATTATTAATATTATATGATTATGTATAACTGAAATAAAATTGTAAGTAAAATTTTTTATTTTTATATTATATCAAATAAAATACTATATTTTATTAAATTTTAGATTTTATGTTGACATGTGGTTTAAAATCATTTTCTTGAAGATCTTCAAGTTTGTTTAGCTTTTAAACGCGCGCCAGTACCCCTTCCACTATTCTATAAAGAATATTCCTGATTTTCTGTGATAGGTCAGATCCACATTTTTGTTAGGACCACAAGAAACCCCACTTACGCGATAACAAATTGTTGGTTAACGAACTTCAGGCCGAATGTTTCACCTTAAAACACTTATTTTTCTCTTTTTTTTTAGTGATGTAAAGTTTGCTTGATTTAATTCAAATGATCAATAAACTATTAATTATTAAACGTTATTCAAGTAGCCTATTAATTCTATTTTTCTTTAGTCAAGTAAATAAAGTATGATAGTATAATAGAAACAATAAACATGAAAGTTAAAAGTTATTTAATCTCTTCTTATCAAAATTTGTTAAACTACTATAAAACATATTTACTAAGAAATTTAAAAAAAAATTAAAAATAAATAAAACACGTTTAGCATTGTTGAAAGGTTTTCTCTCAATCTACTACTATTTAAGAATTAAAATTACTTGAAAAATTAAATTGTGTTACTAAAGTGACAACTTTTGTCTAATTTAACCGAAGTCGTGGTTCTTATAGTTCTTGAGGTCCCAATGGTGTCCCTCATATATAGGGGTCACCTTTATATATCTGTATATATTGTAAATGTAATTATTTTTATTACTTATTACAGATATTAAATATAAATCCTGAAAATGAAAAAGTTACTGCCAAATGTCAATTATGTACACCAAAAGAAACAATTTTGAAAGGATCTGCGAATGTGTCTTCAAATTTTGTTCGTCATTTAAAAAGAGTTCATCCAAAATACGTTGATGAATATACTGCATACAAACAATCTAAATTGGAAACCTCAATGCGCACACGATCAATAAAAAAACAAGAATGCGAGAAATATAAACAACCTAGTATACCTTCTTGTTTTTCAAAAGCTGTTAATGTAATCAATCAAAATACATTTGACGATAGGATAATTCAGTTTATTATAAATACTATGACTGCACCCTCAATTATAGAGAATCCAAGTTTCGTAAATATTTTTGATGCAATGAATGTAAAGGTGATGAGTAGAGCAACTGCAATGCGCCGTATTAATCATTTATACGATAAAACTTTGGCCGAACTAAAAAGTAAAATTTCAATTCCTAATTACATTTGCACTACAGCTGATGTATGGTCTGCGAAAAGAAGAAGTTTTTTTGGAGTGACATGTCACTGGATAGATGATAATTTAAAAAGACAATCAGCAGTTATGGCTTGCAAAAGGTTCCCTGGAACTCATTCGTATGATAGGATTGCTGAAATGTTTGAAGAGATATATACTATTTTTAATGTTAATAATAGTAAAATTATTGGAACTGTTACTGATAACGGTAGCAATTTCGTTAAGTCATTTAAGGAGTTTGGAATTAATCCAAATTCTAGTAGTGAATCGGATGACTCAGATAATGAGTGCGAATTTATGGATTTGAATGACAACTCCAATAATCAAGCAATCATTTTACCGAAACATGTTAGATGTGCTACTCATACGTTAAACTTGATTGTAACAACAGATTGCAAGAACGCTATTGCAAAAAATCAATCTTTTAGAACACGGCACATATCTATCATGAGTAAATGTTCTGCTTTATGGGCCAAGGCTGGAAAACCCAAATCAGCAGAAATAATACAAAGTGTGCTAGGGCATACTCTTAGCTATCCCGGTGTGACGCGGTGGAACTCCTACTACGATTCAATTAAACAAATTATAAAAGATAAAGCTAAATTACCTACATTATTCGATAAGTTGAGCATAAAAAATACTCTTAAGGAAAACGAAATTATATATTTGGAAGAATATTGCACAATTTTGCAACCTCTAGCAACTACATTAGATATCCTTCAAGGAGAACATAATACATATTATGGATACTTACTACCCAGCTTAGTGTCGTTAAAAATTAAATTAGAAAAAATTAATGATACTGAGATATCATATACAAAACATGTTCACTCTGCGTGCATCAATGGATTAATGAATAGATTTCAAGGATATTTTAATCTAGGAATCGAAGCAAGAGAAGCTATATTTGCTGCTTGTACTATACCTCAATTTAAATTACGTTGGGTATCTGCTCTAAGGAAAATAACGGAAAATGCTGACATAAATATAATTCAAAATTCTATCATTGATATTGCGGAATCATATCAAGATCAAGGATCTATGAATAAATTAAAATTTGAATGTAAGCCGAATGATATTTTTTTTTGATTTCGGAGACAGCGAACCTTCTTCTATCAGTGATACAGGAAATGTGATACAAGGGAACAGGCATAAATTAGAACTAGAAATTTTACAATATCTAGAAGATCCAAGAACTGACATAGATATGTTAAATCAATATCCAATTGTGAAAAAATTATTTGTTAGATATAATACATGTCTTCCATCCTCAGCACCCGTTGAACGTTTATTTTCGTTTGCTTCAATAATTAATTCGCCAAGAAGACACGCTCTATCCGACTCAAATTTTGAAAACCTTGTTATTTTAAAAGCAAATAATGTATCAGCCCAAACACCCTAGATGTAGAAATATTAATAATTTAAATTATTATTATTAAGTTACAGAGAATAATCCGACTTATCGAAGATATATTTTTTTAAACATATATTTTTACTTAATTTTTATTTTTTTCAATAAATAGTAAATAAATTGATATTTAGTATTTGTAATTGTGATTTAAGCCCCAAGCCCCAAGCCTCAAGCCCCAATTCACAAAAAGAATTGTGATTTATAATTCACATAAATAAAACACAAATCACTTTGATTTGTGAATTAATTCACTTTGAAAATGAAGTGGAATTGTGAATTGTCACAAAAAAATAATTGTTTGAATTGTGAATTGTGATTTAATTCCTTTTGTTCGTGATTTTGCCCAGCTCTGGTTCAGATGCAGAATATTATGCTCTAAAACTATTATTTCAAGCTTTTTTGCTTCAAATATTTAAGGAAGCAGGAAATTAAAAAATTATAGTTTTACATGTTAAAGTCCTATTTTCGAGAGTCGTGGTTACCACCCTAGTTAATATCCAGAGGGGGCGCGCGCCCTCCTTGCCTCCCCCTGCGGACGCCCATGCTACATGTCCAGGTACCCACATAAAAGTTATGAACATTCTGTTCATATAGATGGAAAATTACTTTATCTATTTTTTGTACAAGAGGATCAAAATAAAACAATTTGTTATGCTCAAAAGAGCACCAAGAGAGTCAGAACACAGAATAAAATTCTTAAGCTCAACTTTTAATACACAATGTTGTACAGCAAATAGGATTGTATACAATTCTGCACTAAAAACAGAACAAGTTGAGGATAAAGAAAAAATAATTTTTCATCACTAAAGATGAAAGAACATCCAGTTCTAACATTTGTTTTTGATCCATCAGTATAAATAAAATAGAGTTAGGGTACTTGTTCATCAAACAGTAAAACTCCTGAACATAAAGGGAAGGAGGAGTGGCGTTTTTCTGATATAACCTGTGGTAAAATATCTTCCATTCTCTGTGGCAACTCATCAAATTGAAGTACAAGTTTCACAACCAATGTACAAAGTGAAATAGTACTATTATAAAAGAGATCAACACTATGATCATCTTGAAAAAGGATATTAAATAAGAAATGCCAAGGTTTCGACCTCATTCGAGCAGTATATTTTATATAGTGTCGAGTTCTTCGTATAGAAAGTGCAGGTAAACCAGATTCACAGTGTAAACTGTTGACAGGACTTGTACGATATGCACCTGTTGCTAAACGAATGCCAGAATTATGTAAAGCATCCAAACGCTTAAGGTGAGACTGATTTGCTATACTAAGTACTACAGAGCCATAGTCAAGTTTGGACATTACTAACGAAACATAAATACGAAGAAAGCAATCACGATCAGCTCCCCATTTTGTGCTTGCTAAGCATTTAATTGCATTAATGACTTTGCGATATTCTGCAGCAAGATTTAAAATGTGATATTTCCAAGTTAAGTAAGGATCAAGCATTAAACCCAAAAATTTTATTCTATTTTTACACTGAATAGGAGTACCATATAATAGAAGAGAAGGATTATTATGTGGTGTACGCAACCGACAGAAATGAATACATTTAGTTTTCTCTACAGAAAATCTAAAACCTCTAGTAGTTGCTAAATCAGAAACAGAATTAATAGCATTTTGAATGCGGAATTCACATTCATGAATGTTAGAGACAGAAGTGAAAATAACCAAATCATCAACATAAAGACAATGATGTACGGCTGGAGCAAGGTTTCAAGCAATCATAAATAAAACAACACTAATGGTAGAACCTTGAGGAACTCCATTTTCTAAAGGGTGAGAAGAAGAATAATCATCACCAACACGTACTCTAAAAGGACGATTTTGAAAGAAGGAAGTAAGAAAGTTGGGAAGATTTCCACGAAGATCCCAATCATGTAGTTGTTTTAAAATGCCATATCGCCAAGTCATATCAAAAGCTTTTTTCTAAATCAAAGAAAACAGCAACTAAATGCTGTCGAGCAAGGAAAGTACAGTGAATAGCATTAGTAAGATGAACCTGAATATCAGTGGTGGAATGAGATTTTCTAGAACCGCATAGAAGAGGATCTAGAATCGACCGGTCGATCGCGGCCATAATTTCAGTCGATCGCGACGACTTTTAAATATAAAAACAAATTAGTCAAAACATATATTTTTTTATTGTTACTATAAAACCATATTATTATTCCTTGAACTGATTTTTGCATAATATTGTAACATAATTGGCCTTCAATGTTGTACCATAATGACAACTCAAAGCCTCATTCGTATAATGTTTATCTTGTTAATACATTGACAGTGCTTTGATATAAAATGAATACAACGGAAAAAAGTAATATTTATCATTTTTATCAAGAATAGGAACTAGATTATTTTTTTGTAATGTTTGTATAATGTTTCTATTTAATTTGCAATGTTTGTGTCACAACACCTAAAAAGAGGAAAATTTAGAAAGACATTTCAACCTAAATTAAATTATCACTGTTTAAACTCGTATCAATAACAACAGATGGAGCTAAACCAATGACGGAGCATCTTAACGGATTTACCGCATTGTGATGAATGCTCAGATTTTTGAGTTATCATTGTATTATCCATCATCAAGTGTTAGCCAGCAAAAGATTAAATACTAATAGCTTTCAAAATTGTAAATTTCATCAGAGGAAAATTTCTCCAAAGAAATCTTTTCAAAATGCAATATAAAGTGGCTGAGTCGAAGTGAATTCCTACAGAGATTTCGAAATTTATTGGAAGAAATTAAAAAAAAATTGTTCTACAAAAGGGAGATGATTGTCATAAGCTACAAGATCCGGAGTAGTTGTGTGACCTGACTTTTTTGGCAGATTTTACCGGTAAATTAAGTGATCCGAATTTGGAATTACAAGGAAAAAATAAAAATGTAGGTAATATGTTTAGTAGTATTTCCGCATAAAAATTAAAGAAAAAAAATTAGATTATTTTATAAATTTGCAAGACCATTTACAAAAATATTCTGTTTTTGTATTTGACAGCGCGAAATCTGTATCTGAAATTGAGAATGCTGTGAATGATTTTGAAACAAGATTCAGTGATTTAAAAAAATTCGAAGCAAATATCAAGTAAAATCACTAAAATATTTCACATGGAAAAGATATGAATTGAAAATGAAATAATTACATTGTAAAATAATCAGAAAAAAACTTTTGGAAATATGTTTGCCCAGAAAAGTATCCAAATGTAAAAAAGAACGAACTTTTAAATTCTTGTCTCTGTTCTACATATTTGTGTGAATCGGCCTTTTCGTATTTAAAACAAACAAAAACAAAACATCGTTCTACTCTTACTGACTTGTATACAGAAGATTATTTACGTTTGGTTTTAGCACAAAATGTTCCTGATTTTGAAAAATGTCATGAAGTTACAAACTTCACATTGATTCAAATTTGTATACGAACCCTAATACATAAATGTTCGGACAAAATAAATTTTTCTGTAAATATTTAATTATGTGAGACGAGGACACTTTAAGTTTTGTTTTTTTTTATAATATCAATATTGAACAAATTTTTGTACATATATTTCTTAATTATTAACAAACTAACTAATTAAATGTATTTCTTATAATTAATGAAACAAATTTCTTATATTTTGGTTGACACATAAATATTCGGACAACCCGGTTCAGCAGGGCGCTGCGTCATCTGTAGCTTTTGTAACTATTTTTATTCGTGTCAGCATAGCTTAAACAAGGGCTTCGCATTGTTCTGGGGTAAAAGAATTCCATTTGGCTTGTATCTTCCCGCAAATCAGGAATATTTCATTAAGGATTGTTCCTCAATTCTTGCTTCATTTTATGTCATACAGTTCCAATTATATTTAAATTAGGGTTACTTGAGGACCAATCGAGAAGGCAAATATTGTGATCCTGCAGCCATTTTTTTGTAGTTTTGGCCGTATGGCACAATGCTCAATCTTGCTGGAAATTAAAATTTTCTATATGTGATAATAAAGCCGGAATAGAAGGCAATAAGCAGTTTTCAAGAATGGCTTGATATTTTTGAGCATTGACGGTGCCTTCAATGAAATGCAATTTTTCTAAACCATATGCAGACATATTGCCCCAAACCATTACACCCGATGAAAACTTAATTGTTCATTTCAAGCAGTCTTTGTGGAATGCTTCGTTTTTAAATTTAATAACTCTCTTACAATGATCGCCGACGCTCGCATCAAATTTTGATTAATCGCTAAATATATATTTTTTGTCTTCAAATGTCCACGATACCATTTCCCTTGCCTAGCCTAGTCGTTTTTCTTTTGTTTTTCTGTAACCAACGACTTTTATTTTGCCTAAATCAACTTGTATTTAAATCAAGGAAATAGTTATTTTTATAACAAGTGCCGAAAAAGGCTCGTTACGTGCAAGTGTAGAATTTAACGCACGAGGCTTGCCGAGTGCGGAAATCTGCACGAGCATGTAACCTTTTTCGGCACGTGTTATAAACAACATTTTTCCTACAACTGTGCGATTTAGTAAATCACTAAAATATTATTAAAATTTATAAAATTTTAATGATATCGTATTACATGAGAACGATGTTTTACGGCGTTGCTATGGTTTGTTTGTTGATTGCTTGCACATTGTTCTACGTTATTTTAAAAATATTTCACTAACGTCAAAATAATTTCTTCAAAATCATCTTGATTGGAATAGTACAGTGAGTGATTCTTCTTTATCATTAACACCTCCAAAGATAATTGAAGCTCCGGATCATACTACGTTGGATCTATTTTCGACAATGACAATCAATCTGCTGCTGGTACTTCTGAAGCTTCCGAAATTGTTACCAATAATATTACTGGTAATAATATGAGCAGGTACGGAAGAAATCAATGTTTCTTTAGACACAAAAGTTTCCACTTTACATTATGTCAATATAAGCAACTGTAACAATTGTATTAATAATATACACAAACAATAAATATGAAGTATTTCACTTACTCTTTAAATAAAACCATTTATCGATATATTTTACTTTGTTCGGTTCTTTTTATTAATTGTCTACAGATTAGATATACTGCAAATTAAGGTTACGTTTATAAACGTCAAAATATACTACTGCATATTTACTAGCGCTGGTTCACCGTATCTTCTTCTTCCATCAGCGTCTGTGGTCAAAATATGAATTCCGCGCTCGGCGCGAAATTTAAATCGCTGTCAAAACAATATTCTTTTGACAGTTACGTAATGAAGCACTTTCCGCACTAGTGTTTCTTTGCTTTCGGAAACGCACTTGGTCTGCATTCATCTACTTTCCATACGTAACCAAGACAATTATAGTTACGTAATAACAAAGAAATCGCACAGTTGTAGGAAAAAGTATTATTTACACTGTTATGTCCCGTAAAGTGTCTCTACGCCCATTTTTACAAATCCGAACAAGAGATCTCTGTATTCTGGGACTAACTTTACATGGTCGATGTGTATTCTTTTCCGATATTTCAATGGATCCGGTCTCAACGAATTTTTTAATGATATCTGCAACTGTAGACTTGACTACGTTCACTTGTTTTGCAATATCTCGGAAACATTTTCCTTCATGGAACATTTTAATAATGAATTGCCTAATAGTTTTATTTGTTGATTGGCCGCGCGGCATATTGCTGACTTTATCTCAGAAATATCAGATGACATACTCATAATCAATTGTTTTCAAACGCAATCTGATTAAACAAAGTTATGGTTTTCTTGTTTTAATACATATGTGATCATATATCCGATTATTTTTGTGTCAGCAAAATTTTACTATATTATGATTCAAGATTTTTTATTCAGAACTTTTCATGTCAAATTCACTGACGAATTATCAAAAAGGTGCAAATATATCACAACTTCATGATATCAATAAATACAATTGTTAAGATAATTCATTTTAATAAAATTTAAGAAATATATGAAAAATTTATTTTGTCCGAACATTTATCTGTTATGTAAAAAAAAAAATACTTTTACTAGTATTTAATTTCAAAATTAATAATATTTTTCATTATAGGTTTCTTCACTTTTTTAACCATATGCAATTAAATTTAGGAAATGGTGGATCATGCCACATTTTCAAGAAAAAAAGTCGATCGCATATCAAATTAAGTTGGCCACCCCTGATCTAGAAGACGATGATGTTCTAAAAACCAAACAAGTCTATAATTTATCATGCACATATAATTTTGATAAATGTGAAGTTAAAGAGATAGGTCTATAATTCGTAGCTTGATTCGCATCTTTATTTGGTTTAGGAATCGGAACAATCATGGCTTCTCGCCAAGCATCTGGGTAATCACCAGAATGCCAAAGAGAATTAAAATAATTAAGTATATGAGATTTCATCTCAAATGGTAAATGCTTTAGCATAATGTATGATATTTGATCAGGTCCAACAGAAGTGTTTTTAATTTTACTAAAAGCGAAATTAATTTCATCATTGAAAATGAACGATTATATAGTTCACCACTTTCAGATGAAAAGTCAAGGGGGAAATTTTTAATATTAAGAAAGCGTAAAGAATAATTGTCAGTACTACTGACAGACTCAAAATGAGTAGCTAGACATTCAACAATATCCTCTCTAGTACTTGAAGAATTATCAATATTAAGAATATTGATAAAAGATTATTTTTTTATATCCATGCATATATTTAATTTTATTACACAATTCATTTGATGGGCGATCAGATGAAATAGATGAGACATTAGTCCTCCAAAACATGGTTTTTGCTTCTAAAATAAGACGCCGCGCCTGAGCACGAGGCTTTTTAAATAAAATTTGATTATCAATTGTTGGATATTGCCGATAGCGTTTAAAAGCTCGTTTTTGTTAGCAATAGCCCTGCCACTTGTAAATTCCACCAAGGAACTTTTTTCTTGTTAAATTTAAATGAAGATAAGGGAATATTATTTTTTGCTGATATTAGGTCGTGTTCGAAGTAGCCTTTTGACATTTAGGAATTGAAGAAAGAAATTAGGAATTCACATAAGTACAACTTCGAATAGTATACTACTAATGACATCTGCAGTCGGTAGGTTGAATTGTTTGACGTTTACACGTTTAAGTATTAATAATATTTTTAATACTTTTTATACTTACACAAAAAATACGAAGCCATTTTTTTCTTCAAAAATGCTACAGCAAATTTGACAGCCTTTAAACGTCAAAAAATTATTCTTGATTGGCCGTAACACGCATGATTTTTAATTTAGTGCTTACCAACTACAAATCCTAAAATCTAATTGCTAAAACCCTAAATTATGACGTCATTTAGGGCACATAAATTTAGGATTTGCTATGTTAGGGTGATAAAAGTGCAACTCCGAACACAGCCTCAGGAAGTGATTTATTTATATCATTTGAAATAAATGGAACGGAAATTTCTTTTGAAAAATTTTCCTCTGATCAAAGCGCCATCTTTGAAGAAAAGAAGGCTCAACAGAAGAAAAAGAAGTAGAGATTAATATGGGAAAATGGTCACTGAAATGTGCATCATCAAGTACTAAGATAAATGCGCAGCAAGAGATGAGAACATATGGATAAATCAATAGCAGAGTAAGGGTTAGAACGTAGATTTGAATAAGTAGCTTCTCCTATATTCAGAAGAACTACATCATTATTTTCTAAAAGATTTTCAATAATACGTCCTCGTCCATCTGTATGAGCTGAACCCCACAAAAGATTGTGAACAATAAAATCACCAACACGAAGAAAAGGTGGTTCAGGCTGATTAATATACTCAAGATCATGAACATTCCAATTAAATGAAGGTAAATAGATGTTGCAAATTGTTATCTTTCTAGGCAGAAACAATTGAACTGCAACTGCCTGAAGATGAGTTTGAAGAACACATGGGATATAAGGTGTACTAAAATTGCAGTTATCAGGGATTACATCATGACGGATAATATTAAATCCTTTTAAAGAAAATGTTTCATGAGATTTTAAGTGAGTTTCTTGTATACAAATACAGTTAGGGTTAAGTTCAGCTAACAAAAGTTGAAGTTCAGGAAGGTGATTGACAATACCATTACAATTCCCTTGTTGCAACATTAAGGATATAAAATAAAAGAAATAATAAATGCTAAAAAATTTGCTGAAAAGAAAGAAGAAGTGAAAAAGATAAATTAGGAATTGGAGGGTTTAGATTATAGTCTTCTACTCCTACCACTAATCCAACCTGCTTTTGATTTTCTTTTCGTTTCACAAACATCACTACCTTCTACAAAGATTATACTATTTGGTTCAGATTCATCATTTGAATCTGAAATAGTGTTATTTTTATCAGAAATATTTGTTACCTGTGTTGAACTAATAGGAGCAACAGATACATTTTTTGCAGATTTTACTGATTCATTTGGTTTCGTATTAGACGAGGCAATTTTCATTGTAGGTTCAGAAATTACTTATTTTGGTGAAATTTTAATCACAGGTGCAATAAGTTCTTGAACTTTTTTTTTTTTAATTCGGGTTAAATTATGGAGCTAATTTCAGCTGTATTAACAGCGGATGTTATTGGTTTAGTGGTTGGTTAGTGGTTAATGAAGCTGTCAAACCAGGATTATTTTTTAAAACATATTGTCGGGCTTCCGGAAAGCTGCATTTATTTTGAGCTTTATATTCCAATATAGCATAATGAAACTTATATTTTGGGCATATTTTCGAAGAAGAAAAATGATCACCGCTGCAGTTGACACATTTAATATTGGAACATTCCACATCGTCATGTGGGACATTTCCACAAACACAAACTTTATTCTCAGTGCATTTTAATGACGAATGACCAAATTTTTGACAATTGAAATATCATAATGGATTAGGTATATACAACCGTACAGGCAATCAATACATAGCAGCATAAATATAAGAAGGTATATTATTCCTTGAGAAAGTTAAAACTATGCAAGTATTTTCAACTAAACCGTTCTTTTTTGAAGTAATACGACGAGCGTCGATAACACCTTGGTCCTTTAGTTCATCTGTAATTTCACCTACAGATACATTTAACAAATCTCGACAATAAATAATTCCTTTGCATACATTTAAAGTTTGGTGAACAAAAACAGTTACATCATATTCTCCAAACATAGTAATATTTTTCAACTTAGTTTCCTGTTTGCTACTTAAAATTTCAACTAATAAACCGCCACGATTTTTTTAAATATATTTAACTTCTACTGATTTTTGTATTAATTTTGAAATTAAAAAAATGATTTGTTTTTGAAAAATTATCGTTATTATGCTTAATAACATAGAATTTGGCTTCATTATCCTCACTAGTAATAACTGGATTGAATGAAAAATCAGTTTTTCGTTTTTTACAATTAAAATCATCAATTAGTGACATATTTTCTTTAAATATTGAAGGCCGAAGCCCTCAATAAGTTGTACCTGTGAAAACAACAAATAAATAACACGGAATTAAAACAACAAATCTGAAAAAAATTACAATATATTTACAATTAAAAAACCAGAAACTTAAATTATATTAAAAATAAGTTGCAAAAAACAAACAGAACAAAATGATTAAAGAGGCCGAAGCCCCACAATTCAAAGATACCTGTTAGAAAAGGTAAAAATAACAAACTTATAGACTGACAGGAAAAAAAACGCAGCTTGGCGTAACCAAGAAGAGAAGCTGGTTGCTATGAAGATTGTTGATAAGTGAGCAGACGATCAAATAGAAAATAGAACTGTCAAATTGAGATGAAATTATGGAAAAAGAGATGTGGGAACTTACTTTTCAGCAAAACAACTTACTGAAATCGAAGAAACAATACTTTTACCACCCAAGGAACACAAATTCAATTCAAAATTGATAGTTATTACCATCAAAAACATCGATTTTATGGGAGCAATTTTCAGTACGTGATTAGCTTATTATGTAACCAAGGCTAACTGAAAAATATTATTATATTCCTAATTGTTTATTACAATTAAAAAAATAACACAATGTTTTATACTTATATTATTTATATTTTTAAGTAATACTTCTACTTAACAATTGATTTCATATCATTATTAATTACGTGTTACTTTGGCATGGTACATGAAGACGATCTTTATCATCTACTCTAAAGCATCCCTGTTTTTCTCGCGATTGTGGTATACCGAAGATTTTGTATTCCACAGGCAACTTATTTTCTGATACACTTCGAGTAGTCCCATAACAGGACATCTTTAAAAATTTGATCATTACAAAATTAATATTAACTTACCATAACTTGCGAATTTCAAATGGGAACCCCTATTTTTTATAGCGGATTCGGATTTTCCGCAAAAAATACGTACATTTTGTTTGAAACATTTTTTTTTGTTTTCCAGTAGATGGCGCTGTAATCGTAGAAAATACAATTTTACGCAATTCCGGTGAAATTGCACCAGGGGGTGAAAAAACATGATGGTGTTTTTAAGAATCTTATCTATTGATAAGAATGAGCATCCCCCAACCTCTGATAGAGAGCGGGGGGAGGGGGTTACTTTTAAATTTTAAATCAAACAAATTTAAAATTGCTATTACAAAAAAATTTTTCGTTTTATGTATCATATATGACAGAATCACACATATATGACTGAATTTTGAACCAATATTTATACCAGGCATTTATCGAAATTAAAATATTTTTAATAAAATCAAAATTTAATTATTTCTGTTAATGAAAAATATAATTATAAATAAAAATTAAGAAGGTCATGAATGCTTCTCTGCAATACTGTGTAATGAGTGACAAGTACAGTTTCAAATGATTTTTTTTTTAATGAAAAATAGCGGATATTAAAAAATTCATATGAATCGGGTACGTTTTGTTTTCATATGACACGTATAATAAAATCATACAAATGTGCTCACAGCTTTACAGGCTTTACTATACTTGATAAATTCAATATTTGCACTCCTTTGGTAGTTCGAATATATCAACTGATTAAACTATTATTATTTTTAACAATAATTTGTACAATTCATACGGCAAATAAATTCTTTATTACTACTCATCACTATAAATAGCGAAATAATTATATATCATGTTGCTTATGTTATATGATAGTTAGGTTAGTCGTTCAATAATATTATGTTATCATTTCATAGATCTTGACTTGCTTAATAGTAAAATATGAATTTTATTCTTCAAGAAAGTCAAAATTGGTAATGAAGCAAAAAAAAACGGGACACATTAATCACATGGTTATATTTCGAATGCTGCTTATCGCCATCTTCAGCTACACATATAAAGAACGATAATATAAAGGTTGTTAATTAATTTAAAAAAATTACAAATGAATAATATAAAAAACTGACAGATAAGTGTTGATAAATGAGCTATGAGTGAGGATGAAAAAATTGGACTACTAATAATTTATATGAGGTAACGATGAGAACAAGAATGATAAAATATGAAAGTTGGCGATAAGTCAAAAGATGTCGGCTCCGTTAGGTATTAAAGTTCGCTGACAAATCTGTCGATAAGTAACTTGTCCCATTTTTATTCCGGTTCCAATATTGACATTCTTGAACATTAAAATTCATTTGAGTCTTATTATTTACTACAAATACAAAGATTTATGCTGGGTTGAAGGAAAAAAAAAATAAGAGCTCTTTAGGTAAAGAATTGTTTACCTAGCAACAGTATAAATGTGGATTTTCTTTAACTTATTAGTTAGTTGTTACTGAACCGATAAAACTTTCATGCAACATAGTTATAATTACATTTTTCTCCGAATCATGTTACTTGAGTTTTAATTGCAGACTCATGCAAATAAAAATATATTGTGTATGCATTTTAGGCACATACAAGAGTATTTAAATAAAAAAATATTAGAGCTGACTGCAGAACAGAAACTGTCGCATTCATCATTTCTCTCAAAAGATATTCATATATGGCCGGATTTCCACGGAAATAGATCTCCAATTGCGGATCCCAACTTAAAAGGAATGGTGAGATAATAAAAAATCTCTGAATTTTTTTTTTACTTGTACATTGAATATAATTTCAGATAATGGGTTTGACTTTATCTGCTGACGAGAACGATTTGGCTATATTGTACTTAGCTACGTTACAGGCTCTAGCGGTAAGTAGAAACTTAATTATTTATTAGTTAGCAGTAATTATTATTATTTAAATTCAATCTGGTTTATAAATATGTACTTTAGTTAACCGACGCTTCGCACAATGACCAGTCACAAATAATGAAGCAATAGAAACTGCTGTCCTTCTATTGCCCACAACTCTAATGCCTCCACATGTGAAATTGCCCGTGAACATTTTATTTCTAAAATATATACGGCGATTTATTTTTTTAAAATATATTTTTTCCACGACTACGATACCAAAATCATGACAGAAACAGCATATTTTATTTCATCGAAAAATTTGAAAATATTTTCTTCCGGCGCACACATCTGGATTTTACTGTTCAAAAAGCGTATAACTGAAAGCTGTGAATGAATATTTCATCCGAATTTCGGTTTAAAAATTTTATCCGAACTTCGGATCAGATATTTTTTACGACTTCGGATCGGATTAGTATATTTTTTACCGATTTCTAATACCTACTATTGCATCATCTTTAAATGGACATTGAATGTGTGTTTCAAATAAAATCACATACTTCAATCGTAGCATCTCGCATACTATGTATATGTTTTACCGACAAATTTGGTATATTTTCTTTTATATGATTATTTACTTTTTAATATAGTTTACAGAAATCAATTACAAAGGTTTGCGTACTGTTCGCTTCAAATACGAGCAAAGTGCGCCTTGTCAAAAATAATAATAATAGATTTTTTTAAATATTACTATTCACAACAAAAATTACAATTATATATATATATATATATATATATATATATAAATTCTTACTTATTTATTGGTCTTATGCCAGGAATTATCAAACTTTTGAGCATGCTTATATAGTTAACTACAGTTTAAATTTTAACAGCAATGTTAATTTCGTATAAATAATTCACTGTTGTCTTTTTTAAACTGAATTTAAGAAATAAATGTGGTTGGTAATAAATGTCTCCTTAATCTATTCTTAAATTGCCTGAAATTAAATTTCTGAACTCTATTGGTAATTCATTAAACTCTTTCAAATCACTCATAAATAAAGATAATATACATTTGATCAGCAACCACTCCTAGAATATCCAAGTCACAACCTTTCCTCTTTATATTTGTTACTGTTCTCTCCAATATAATAATGGTAATAATAATAAATATTTATTTTCAAAAGACCGTAGTACAATTGGTACAGGAGAAGTTAATACATAAATATAATAATAATTGTTACAGGCAGTTATAATACAATATTTTTACAAGTCATGTACAGTGCAGTAGCATTAATCAATAAAAAAAAATTTACAATAAAAAAATAATGTATTTAATAATTTAAAAAAGTTTGGGCGAAAATAAAATGTACACATTTTATCTTTTTAGTTGCATCTACTATTGCTAAGGTTTGAGAAATGCGGCAAATTCAGTCTAATTTAACAGGCCGACAAATATATGTGCAAGAACCAAGAAAAAACAACGATACATAACTGTTAATTATATTGTATTGTTCCAGTATGGTACCCGGCATATAGTAGAGCAGCTGAGGCAGGCGGGCCACCGAGACTTGCAGTCCGTGGTGGTGTGCGGCGGTCTGAGTCGCAGCGGACTCTTCGTGCAAGCGGTAGCAGACGTGCTGACACTACCGGTGCTAGTGCCCCGTGCATGCGAGCCCGTGCTTCTAGGTGCCGCCGTGCTGGGCGCCGCTGCCGCGCATGTTTTTCCCAGTGCGCGTCATGCTGTGCACGCCATGGCTGGCGAAGCCAGCGTTGTACGCCCGCACGCCGATCATCGTCTACAGCATTTCCATCACAACAAGTACCGAGTGTTTCTCAAGATGCTGCAGCTCCAGACAGAATGTCGCGATATTATGAATTAATATACCGTGCGTCCCACGTAAACGTTAGCATAGGCAGTTAACATGTAAAATTAGTTTTTTGTAAATAAAACGTCTCCGGCGAAATTGATGGGACCAAATTTTATATTACAATACTGCCAATATCCCTACATCTTATTTAATACAGATTATTCCATTGTGATAGCGTAATTGAATGAAATTAATAAAATAATTATGGGTCCAGTCTCGTCGCACTGAACGGCCATACTGAGAAAGTTGCACGCCAGTCGTCACAGTCAGTCAAAAAGGTAAGTCGTCTAGATCAATCAAACTTGCATGCCAGTCATTACAATCAGCCTACGCAGCTAGGCAACGTCGCACACCAGCCTACGTAACCGGTCAACACCGCAGTGAGTTGACGTCAGTCAACGATCTCGTATAGTTATCACAGATTTACTTATTATTCAGATGTCCATCTCCTAGGTTACAAAAATTGCGCGCCAGAGCTGCACTCTTACATGTGTTCCATAACTAATTAGACAAGGATAGATATATGCAGCACACTAGATTATTTTTATTTTATTTCAATTATTATACTTTTTTAAATCATAAAATAAATATATTTTTAGTACATTTATTTAATTAAATAAAGTTCATAAAACATTACGAAAACATAATAAACATAAATTTAAAGATTTCTAGTATAATTTAAATTACTATTCTTTATAAAATATATCTTTTTGAAAATAAATTAGCAAAATATTTCTTTTTGATTTTAAATTGAAAATAATTATATAACTTAAACGTATTATATTAGAAATCTTGCACATTATTATATACAGTATAATCAAATTCTAATGGTTAATCTGACACAAAAATCTACATAAATAATCTAGTGTTTTTTAGAATTCAAATTACAAGCAACAAATTTATATATAATGTCGAATTCGATAATATTCTCTGACATATTTAGATGAATGAAATATAAAATAAACATAAAAGTAGTCTCTCTTTTGATATATTTTGAGCCAAACTTAATCCGAAAAAGGAAAATCATTATGTAGTTACTTTACGAGATGCTATCCACAAGTTTCCGAACCCATTTTTTTTTAAAGCTGTATTTATTAAAACTTCAAACCAACAAAAAATCTTCTTCAACCATTGAAAGGCTTGACTTCATCACCAAATACTTTTCAGTCGCCGTTTTCCCGAGCTTGAAACCAAATTTGATGCAAATGCGTTGCTCTCAAACAGTAACACAGATATCACCACACTGATATAACAAAAGAACACAAAATGTTGTGAAAACCAAAGGAAGGATTTGAGAGATGTACTAGTGCTGAATCTAGCGGAAAATCGGTGCACTACAGTAGTTAGAAGAGTTTCACAGAGTTCGGGAACTTTTGGGTAGCACCTCATATTTGTAATACACGTGAACACTTTTACTCTGTCTGCTTGCTATTCGCGAAAAAATTCAACTATAGGTGGCACTGTCGTCGCGCACTCTAATCGGGAAAACAAACCGATACCGCCATTGCTTTGTATGTTTTAGTTTCGTTTTTATTATAAAGTTTGGACTTTTTATTCGTTTTGAGTATGGAAATATCATTGCCCCATTATGTTTATTGTATCGTGGAAGTAATTTTGAGCTGTTGTAAATAAAATTTTAAACATAACAGCCAAAACTCTGAAAGATAAATCAGTTTTTAACTTTACGAAAACTAATAATGTTCTTTCTTTTATATTTTTATTGTGCAACTTCCATGTTGAAGATGCTATTTGCATGCAGTGTTCTATTTTCACAAATGTTTATTCGCATATATGCATACATGTTTTTATCTGATTGGAATAAACAGTGAATTAAAGTCTCTTTCATATCACATATCCCTAAATTAATTTGACATTATCACATCTGATGGCGGATATTTTGTCAGGCACTGACTCCAGTGATATTTAGGAACATGATGGCTGTGAGGAAATATCTGTTTCTACAATGGAGGAAAGCTCCATTCTTTGTGCCGTGCTTGTTTCTGTCACTAAATCCGCTTTTAAGTTTGATACTGTTCTGCAAATATATGAAAATTACTAACATCGACAAATTTTCTAACTCTATATTCGGTATTTACTTGTTAATATTCCGCTTTATTGTTCTATCATCTCTGCTTGAACTTTTCTTTTGTTTCGGAAAACTACCTACTGGTAATTTTTGGGTTGGAACAGCATCCGGTTTTCATTTTTTCTTCATCAGCTTTGAACGATACCCTTTTAAAAATATATGTAATAATAATAACAATAACAAACAATTAATTACACATGTTTCACAATTACATACCCGGTGATACTAAATCTGTAGGACTGAAATGTTCAGAACATACATTCATGTACTTACTTACTGGTTTTCCTATTTTTAATGCATGAACCCATGCATGTCGGATTTTTAAGTCTTTGGGAAAATAATGCAAAGATATTTTTTCGCTAATATAATTGTTACATTGAGGAACTGAGCAAAATCTCTTAGATTTGCTCATTTTTCTGTTCAAATTTCCTATCTTGTGCTATGTAAACAACGCGTTGTTTTCCCAATCAGGGACCTTTCAAATTTTGCCACCAGATGTCAGCCACTATGTATTTTTTCGCCAATAACTCCTTGGCTTGCTCACTGTACATAAGCTGCGTTCTTTTGGTTGCTTCTGGAAGAAGATGTGAGTTGTAGCGTTCTTTTGTAATACTGAATTAATATAGGATTTGTTCCTTTTCGTCTGTTTAATAATAAATCATTTTTCTTTTTGTAAATTATCAAATTTAATAATGATACACCTACAAGTACTTGTCTACTCATCGTGATGTATACATATTGCCTATACTGGTGATATGTGTGCAATATTCATAAAGAAATAATTTTTGAAAAAGCAATGAGCGTTCGCCGGGATTTGAACCCAGAACCTTTCATTCGCATGATGACTGCTCTAACCAATTGAGCTACAAACACTCGGCGAATACTCATGCTTTTTCGTGCAATATTTAGTTGAAGAAATGTAAAGTGACATAGGTTGCGTCAATTCGTTACAAGTCAACAACCTAGTATGCAATGGGTGAAATTATTATAAGGTTCTGAGTTCAAACCCCGGCGAACGCTCATTGCTTTTTCAAAAATTATTTCTAATAATTAACAACAGACAAACTGTCATTCAACAAATTCTTATAATAATTTCACCCAGGGAATTCACCCATTGCTTACTAGGTTGTTGACTTGTAACGAATTGACGCAACCCATGTCACTTTACATTTCTTCAACTAAATATTGCACGAAAAAGCATGAGTATTCGCCGAGTGTTTGTAGCTCAATTGGTTAGAGCAGTCATCATGCGAATGAAAGGTTCTGGGTTCAAATCCCTGCGAACGCTCATTGCTTTTTCAAAAATTATTTCTAATAATTACCAACAGACAAATTGTCATTCAACAAATTCTTATAATATTCATAAAGGTTATGTTTATAGACGTCAAAATATACCATTGCATATTTGCGGTTCTTTTACTGGCCGAATCTTCTTCCAGAAGCGATCAAAAGAACGCAGCTATTATAATGTTGAATTCTGTCGTTAAACATTTCTCCTTGTCGATCAATCAGCAATCTGCAAGCGAATTTTCTTCGAAATATCTGAATAAAATCAATTATTCATTAAAAGAACAATATTTTATTAAATATTTTTGTTGTTACCTTGCTTGGGCGATCATTTTGTCTCTATCTGCGTTAACCCATTATGACCTAGCGTTGCATATATGCAACAATTACAGACATCTACAAATCAAGATTTTTATAATTGAAGAAACAAGTTAATCCACTAGATGGTAATATGTATTTTAACAGAAAGGTCTACTCTTTGACATTTGAGATTACAAACGACAACAGGAATAGTTTTGTAATAAGAACCACAGAAATAATTTTTGTGAAATATGGACAGGTCCGAATGCCATGGTCTCCGTTTTGTATAAGTAACTAATATATGTCAATTGTTTTTAAATATTAATTTATATTGCAATTTCATAGTACCAATATATTGTATTTTATGATCTTGAATAAAATTTTTGGTTAAGTTTATAATAAATGAATTTTTTGAAAGCATTTTTACAGGCGTTGCATATATGCAACGCTAGGTCAGTAAATGCTTGTTTTATATTTTTTTTTTCAAAATATATATTTAGGGAACTTTTGACTAATTTATATGAATTTCTTTCTTCAAGCGGAGGATTGACTCTTCAAAGAGCGCTCGAAATGTTTTTTTCTTAAGATATCGACGAAATTTTTATAAAACCACCTGATCCAAATACGGTCATTGTAGAATATTCTGCCGATGAAGACGATGGTGGGACAATAGATAATCTAAGTGGATCGCAACTTCGCGCGAATGTTGAAGTAATGTTAGTAACTTCCGAAAGAATCAATCACAGCGATATTGAAGTTCGAGATAAAGAACCAGGTAATAACAATGAAGGCCAGCAAGAAGAGCAGTTAGTTCCACATATGGAAAAAATCTACGCGACAGATAAAATTATCTGGATAAGTGGCGATCTAGTCGAAAATGAAACAAGAAGTATTTTTCCTGACAGAGATTATACTAAATATGAAAACCTAACACCTATACAAATTTTTGAAACATTCTTCGACGATGAAATTATAAATTATTTGGTACAAGAAACAAAGAATGCAATTTTTAAAAATTGTTCGGATCCCAAAGTGTCTAGTGAAGACTGGATGGACGAGGGAATTTTTTCTTACCGAATTGCAATAAGATCTAAAAAGTGGTGGTGGTGTATATTTACATGGCTGAAAGATGCTGCTGTGTATAACTTCTCGATTCTTAAAAAAACAATCAGGTCATTCCATAAGTCAATTGAAATTCAGACGTTATCTAATGCAGACCTATTTGACAACGTACAAAAATCAACCTAAAAGCTCCGGAAGACCTTCCGTCTCAAATTTCAGCGTATCTCTGAACCGAGTATCTGATGAACTCCACTATGATGATCGCGAACATTTATTAATTCTAATTCCAAACTATCTGCCGAACAATGTGTAACAAGTGCATAAGAAGCACCCCACCCTCAAGGAGTGAGTGTGTCTTATATTTTAACGTGGCGGCACCTGCCTTGCGGCTCTATCCGCCACGGCCCCCATGGGCTCGGGATTGAGATACGCCCAATCAGCGCGGCATCTGAGCGTACACCAAGTATACGACCGATGCCTACCAGAACGCTTTGGAGTGCAAGCCCCTCAGCCTCTCTGGTGGGAGGGGACCTATCCAATCCCTACTGACTATGCAGGCCAGTACCCGAGCAAATCAACGCTGCTCACCCGTCGATGCTGTCGCCAACATCTAGCCTGCGTAGGCTTTCAACCACTGCCAGCACGATGTTCCAACCCACGACTGGCCAGGGTTTCCCCTGGGGCCGCCAGTCCCCGTGCTACCAGACAACCTCTGGTCAGGTGCCGGTAGGTTTCTTGCACCCTTAGCACCGGCAAGCGGGCATCGAGGACGCGGGTTCGCTATACCCGAAGAATCCACCCGTCCTACTCTCGCAACGGCGATTGTAGTCGGGGCTTCATCACCCTCTGCGTGGCTGGAGAGCGTGAGACCGCCACAGCTCAAACAGCCCGACACCGAGGTGTCTGACTGCTCCCCTGCGCTGCTGGAGACGTGGGATTGCCACACCCAGAGTTCCCCCAAGTTAGGTCCGCATAGAGCGCGTTCCCTTCTTGAGGGTCCTTACTCCTGCGTAGCTGAAGGTACGTGGGGTTGCCAAGCCCAAAAGTTCTTCCCAGGTCAGGTCCGCAAAGAGTGCGTTCCCTCCCTAAGAGTCCCTTCCCCTGCGTGGCTGGAGCCGTGGAGTTGCCGACTCCAAAGTTCACCCTAGGTTGAGTCCGCCCAGCACGTCCTCTCCCCAAGGATTGTAACAAGTGCAATGTTGGATTATGCTTAGAATGTAATTTTATATTTCATACTCATACATAAATTATGGATTTTAATTTTTGTCATGGTTTCTATAGCCTAATAACCTAGCGTTGCATATATGCAACAGTACATATTATGGTAATAGCAACATTTCTTTTTTAAATTTTTGTTAAATATTGTTAATTATATTTAAATAAAGATATTTATATACAAAAAAATGTTTTTTTAACAAAAATTTAATTCCGGCCATTATGGGTTAAATTAATTAGTTCAACCATCGTGATATGTTCATCGTCGGTAAAGGCATCATCTCATAATACAGGCCGTACATCACATTGAAGTCCGCGGGTATTACAACCCAGAAAAGGTGACGATATAATTCAGTTTTAACATTTGGATCCGAACGGTCTTTCCCTTCCTCCACAACTCGGCACAAAAATATAAGGTAAATATTTCATTATTGAAATAAAGTAGAGATAGAATATTGCCAGTAAATCAAATAATCTAAATATGTATTTATTTTATGCATTTGTACGTATTAATTGCTGTGGATCCTGAGGTCCCTGGTTCGATTCCCACAGGCGACAAATTTTCATAATTTGAAAAAGCTATCCCTGTGGCTCCTCCACCACTAACATGTTTGGGGGCCGTGATTTGACGACTGGTAACCGCACTTCACGCGCAAAATATATCACTTACCGAGATCTGCTTCAGCAGAGTGCCACACCCAGTAATGGGTAGAAGGCGTGATGATATATTTTTATTTTTTTTTTAATTGCTATTATATTTGCTGATATTTTTTTTTCTTTTCAACTATATTTCATTGTAATTTTAATAATATCTAAAATTAATATATTATGAATATTGCTTACCTTTTATTTGGAATTATACTTTACTATTAAAAATAGTTACTATAAGTATATTAGAAATCGAACATTGTGATCGTGTTGGTAAAAAAACCCGTAGAGCACGCCGATAAATTATCAAAGAAGATTTTACAAAAATGCGGCTTGATATATTAAAATCTCTTTTAAGCAAACGCGGCTTTAGAAATGTATGGTCAGTTAATGGAAGAATTTATTATAAGTCTGTTGGAAATATTATAAAGGCAAATCTCTTTAATAACGATCAATAACTCAATGTTTTTGTTACTATTGTGAATCCATTTTACGTGTATATGAATTAAATGAAATTTTGTTATACTCCTTAGATATTTAATACAATTTCTTATATTTAAAATGGAGCAGCACAAATTTTTGTACTTTATTTTTATTTTGCAAATTTACTTGCTTAGATTTGTTTATCCACTTAGCAAGTTCATTGAACTCTTCTCAATTAATTTGCAATTCTTGTCACTGTTAATTACTATAATGTTGTGCCTTATTTTTGAACTTTTAACTATTATTATTCTACAACTGGTACGCTTACATTTCACTCATGAATATTTATTTTCAAAATGCGCGAGGATTGAATTCTAAACTTCTAGATATATAATTTTTTTTTTTCGGATCATAATGTAATTGCTCTTATTGAAACTTGGCTCACAGATTTTGTTCATAATAATGAATTGTTTGATTCCAATAATTATCTTGTATACAGAAATGATCGTGATAACATTCGTTCTTGCAAAGCTCGTAGCGGTGATGTTTTATGTGCTGTTAATATCTTTATATATAAAACAAAGTCGGGTTAGTTACACCATTTATAACTCAAGAACGGCTGGACCGATTTTGATGATCTAAGATTTGTTGGATTCGTTTCCGCCCCGAATAGCAGAATAACTATTAAAATATCGATCTGCGTAATCTTTATATATAAAACAAAGTCGGGTTAGTTACACCATTTATAACTCAAGAACGGCTGGACCGATTTTGATGATCTAAGATTTGTTGGATTCGTTTCCGCCCCGAATAGCAGAATAACTATTAAAATATCGATCTGCGTAATCTTTATATATAAAACAAAGTCGGGTTAGTTACACCATTTATAACTCAAGAACGGCTGGACCGATTTTGATGATCTAAGATTTGTTGGATTCGTTTCCGCCCCGAATAGCAGAATAACTATTAAAATATCGATCTGCGTAATCTTTATATATAAAACAAAGTCGGGTTAGTTACACCATTTATAACTCAAGAACGGCTGGACCGATTTTGATGATCTAAGATTTGTTGGATTCGTTTCCGCCCCGAATAGCAGAATAACTATTAAAATATCGATCTGCGTAATCTTTATATATAAAACAAAGTCGGGTTAGTTACACCATTTATAACTCAAGAACGGCTGGACCGATTTTGATGATCTAAGATTTGTTGGATTCGTTTCCGCCCCGAATAGCAGAATAACTATTAAAATATCGATCTGCGTAATCTTTATATATAAAACAAAGTCGGGTTAGTTACACCATTTATAACTCAAGAACGGCTGGACCGATTTTGATGATCTAAGATTTGTTGGATTCGTTTCCGCCCCGAATAGCAGAATAACTATTAAAATATCGATCTGCGTAATTTTTATATATAAAACAAAGTCGGGTTAGTTACACCATTTATAACTCAAGAACGGCTGGACCGATTTTGATGATCTAAGATTTGTTGGATTCGTTTCCGCCCCGAATAGCAGAATAACTATTAAAATATCGATCTGCGTAATCTTTATATATAAAACAAAGTCGGGTTAGTTACACCATTTATAACTCAAGAACGGCTGGACCGATTTTGATGATCTAAGATTTGTTGGATTCGTTTCCGCCCCGAATAGCAGAATAACTATTAAAATATCGATCTGCGTAAACACTATTTTTTCGAAATAAAAAATTAAATTAAATTAATTAATTAATTAAATTAAATTAATTAAAATTAATTCCACTTTGAAATGAATATTCATAGTTAAGACAGGACAACGTCTGTCGGGTCAGCTAGTTAAGTATAAATCGTCACTGACCAAAATTTATCATAATTCAAACTCTTTAGCTGATATCACTTGTGTACGTGTCAAAATTGCTTGTAGTAATGATCGCTTTATTGTCGTACTATATTCTCCACCACCTACAACTTTTATACAGCATGATGTGTTATATGTTATGAGTCTCTTGAATTTTGTCATTCATTGATGTATTCTGATTTTTATTATTCTTTGTGATCTTAATTTGAACGAACTGACGGAACACTACAATAATGGATACAATAATAAATGTATGTCTAAATTTGAAATATCTGTCATTTCTTTAATGCCACTCAACTTAATACTGTTCTAAATTGTGATTCACGTCTTCTCGATGTTGTTTTGTCAAATATAGTCTGTTTGTGTCTCTTATAATACATGTCAATTAGTTCCTGTTGACAACTACCATCCAACCTTATCTGTGGCCGTCAATGTAAATGTATCATTTAGTCGGAATGCAATAGCTAATACTGATTTAAGTTACAATTTTAGATTATCAGATTTTAAATTTATGTATACATACACTCTTACAAAATGTAGACTGGGATATTTTACTAACTTATAATGATGCTGATGCCGCATTTGTCAAATTTTATGCAATCCTAGATGATATATTTAAAAATTGTGTTCACTTACGCGCAGCAAAAAGTCGAAATACACTCCTTGGTTCACAAAACAAATCATGTTAGTTATAAAGCAGAAAGACCAAAAATAGAATTCTTTTTAAACGTTTTGATGATGACTGTTATTACACCGCATTTAGATAGTTTAGATCCAAGGTTAAACGTGATATGAAAGAAGCCTATAAAAATTATCTGATAAATACTGAAAATGATATTACGAATAACCCAAAACAATTTTTGTATTTTTTAAATAAGAAAAGAAAAATTTCCCGTATACCTGGAGATATGTAGAGGGATAATAGCTTATACACAGATACTTCTTCAATTGTGCAAGGATTTGCCGACTATTTCGCTAGTGCTTATAACACTAAAAATAATACTATTAATTTTTCAAACATATACAATAAATCTGTATCTTCGAATTATGTGGACATTACAAACATTTCTAATGATGATATCTTTCACAACATATTACAGTATAAGCTTCAGTATCAATTCAACTTCTCTCCTGAATTAATTCAACTCATGCAATTATACTTAAATGATCCTAAGCAATATGTTTATTATAATAACTTTAAATCACATCAATTTACGCCGATCTTGGGTGTACCTCAAGGGTCTAATTTAGGCCCTTTATTATTTAACTTATTCGTAAATGATATTACTTATTGCTTACAATGTTCCAATGCTTTATTATATGCCGATGACCTTAAACCGTTCAAAGTTATCAACTCAGATTCTGATCAAATACCACTTCAATCTGATATTGACAATCTATTAGTTTGGTCTTCATCTTCACTTCTAGCCTTTAATGTTAATAAGTGTAAAATCATGACTTACTCGATGAAACAAAATCCTTGTCCTTATAGTTACAAAATAAGAGATATGAGTGTTGATAGAGTTATTAATTGAGGACGATTCTTTTATCATATGTTATAATTGACAACACAAATCAACTATAGAGGCGCTGCGCTCGCCTAGTTTTGGTAGGTTAAATGGTTTGTTTACATTAGAATACATATGTTAATGTAGAGCTCGTTTCGCCAATTTTGACGATGAAATTAAGTATTGTGCAATTGTTTAAAGTCTTGGACGTTTACACATTCGTAGGAAAATTTTTTAAATTCTGAATAACTCGCGTAGAATTATAAAATAAAAACAGATTTTTTTCTCATGATCATTTACTTTTTGCTTGAATAATATTATTTGTGGTTACAAAATACATACTAAATATGGGGTAGATATTCAACTATCAAAAGTTTAAACTTAAAAAATGTAAACATGGAATATTTACTCAATACAAAATTATATTAATTTAATGTTCTGAAGATTCTGAATTACATTTATGTTCTACAGGTCGGCATACCAAATTACAAGAACATGATTTAACTGACGAATTAAAATCTAAATTTATATTACTTATTGACCACCGCTACGATAATTTATGAAATTAGCAGTGTAATGTTTGATTTAAAAATTGCTGCCGGAACATGTATTACAAATGATTAACTGAGGATGATTATTTCATCATAAGTTCCAATAGTTTAATTTAAAATCAACGTTATAGAAATACGTATGTTTACCATACAAACATGCACAATAAATGAAACAGTCCCACCACGAGTAGTTTTTACTAGTGCTGTGAGGATCCGACAAAACTTGGATCCGAGTACCCGGATATCAAAATATCCGGATCCTCGGATATCCGATGTTCGGATCTTGAAGCGGATATCCGTAAATTTAATTCGGATTTGGATCCGGATCCTGATTTGGATCCGGATCTGGATTTGGCTCCGGATCCGGATCCGAATTCGTTGTTTTGCTTACGGATCCGGATCCAAATTTTAATTCTAGATCTGATTCTTCATTTCGAATGTAAAGGCAAACATTTGAAACTGTGTTCAAATTGAAACCATTGAAGTGGGCCTGTTTATCTTTACAGCGGTCTGTAAACAGTAATAAATTTTATAATACCCCTCTAAAATATCCAACCAGTTTGTACATATATAAAGAAGAAAAGAATTTACTTTGACAGAGTCATATTTAGTTAAATGATGAATAAAAAATACAAATTTGTATTATTTCACATATACAGCAACATATTAATATGACATTAATTTCATTAATTTATTTTGTCATACTATGAGTATGAAGTTTGTAGCAAAACTCATTGAATGCTTTTTAAGAAAACGATTCTAATTTCTTTTTACTTACCGTATAATTTTATGGGAGTTAGTATATGCGATATATGTAAAAAGTACTTGCATGATAAGATTTATTATTGCTCATTTAGAAAAATATATGTTGTCATACTTTTAAACATACGAGTACAATAAAGCTAACATAAAATTTCGAATGTAAAGAGAAGAAGGGCGATACTTCTTTGAATATTGAAAATTCTGCAGATCTAAGATTTTATAACATTCATTAGAACAAATACTTCAAAGCAAAAAGGGATTAAGGTGAAATTTGAGAAATAATGGCCATAGGTTCTAATGCTGTGAGGATCCGACAAAACTTGGATCCGAGTACCCCGATAATAAAATATCCGGATCCTCGGATATCTGATGTTCGGATCTTGAAGCGGATATCCGTAATTTTTTTTTTATTTGGATCCGGATCTGGATTCTGGTCCGAATCTTGATTTGGATCCGAATCCGGATTCGTTGTTTTGCTTACGGATCCGGATCTAAATTTTAGTTCTAGATCTGATTCTTCATTTCGAATGTAAAGGCAAACATTTGAAACTGAGTTCAAATTGAAACCATTGAATTGGGCATGTTTATCTTTACAGCGGTCTGTAAACAGTAATAAATTTTATAATACTCCTCTAAAATAGCCAGGTAGTTTGTACATATATAAAGAAGAAAGAAATTTACTTTCAAAGAGTCATATTTAGTTAAATTTCGCATGTACAGAAAAGAAGGGAGATACTTCTTTGAATATTGAAAATTCTGCAGTTCTAAGATTTCATAACATTCATTAGAACAAATACTTCAAAGCAAAAAGGGATTTAGGTGAAATTTGAGAATTAATGGCCATAGATTCTTTGCAGGTAGCGAATACATCGAGCACGTGTTTCACATAAAAGGGATTGTATTTGTTACCTACTTACCTACTAGTTCTGTGAAATTTCCTTATTAGCAGACGCTAAAAGTTGTTTAACAGAAATTGAAACATCAGAAATATGCCGACTGTTAACTATATGAAACGAGAATGCTTTGTGGATTATTTCATAATCACATTTATTTGGTTTTACTCAGAATATTTGAAGAGAACCCATCCGGATACTGAAATTCCATATATAAAATTCCATACTTATACTCACATTCGAATCTAAGATCATATTTATGCTCAAATCCGTTTCCAAGATTCGACATTTGTATCCGGATTCGAGATCCATTACTGAGATTCGGATCCAAAATTCAATACTCAGATTCGGATCCAAAATCCTATACTCAGATCCGGATTCAAAATCAGATACTCAGATCCGGATCCAAAATCCGATACTCAGATCCGGATCCAAAATCCGATACTGAGATTTGGATCCGAGATCCGGATAGTTCAACATTCAATTATCCGGATATCCGGATATTTTTGGATCCGGAACCGAAACTATTCGGATCCGGATCCCACCACTAGTTTTTACCACTAGTTGGCGTATTCGAGCGCTAGAGTTGTCCACGGACCAAATATCTAACGAGAGACTAGACAGAGCAAGCAAATAAATTGTGATAGAAGTTCAGCGCCTCTACATTTGAATCCAAGAATTAAGGTGAACCGTACGGGCTGAAGTTAGTATCACAACGATGATTTGCCTTGATCTCTTTGTAATGAAATATTATTCTTATTATGAATGAAACTTATTATACATTGTACATAATTTTAAAGCCAATACTTCAAAGTATGATAATAAACTAAATACCATTAATGTTATGTACGAATGTTAAAAGAAATTACACTCAAATTTAAAAATTAAAAATCATGTGTCAAGATGTACTTCATAGTGATATATATATATATATATGAAAATATATAAGAATTTCATAATTTGTGGATTGAAATATGTCTAGTTTTGTTTTTCGTGTTATATTATATTATAATATTCAAAGTTATGGGTACTTTTTTATAATAAAATATTTCATCAGTTTTAGATGAGCATACTAGTAGAACAGGATAATTTTAAGTACTGGAATATATTATTTATCTCTCAATAAACGATATTTTCAACAAAAAAGTTTTTAATTGTACGGTTTTCTAACATCAAACAATTTATCAAAATAAAATTCATAACAGGATGAAAGAAATGTGGTTTCATTATTTGGACACCTCAGAATATAGAAGTAGAAACAATAAAAATTGATGAGGAGTAAGTTCAATGGATGCTTCCAATATTAAAAAAATTTTATGTAACGGAACTTGCTCCAGAAATAATTGATTCACGAAAAGAAAGAAGTATGTCGATCAGGAATATGCCACAGAATCCATAGAAACAGTTAAAGTTTGATTTTTCTGTCAAATACTTTTTCTGATGCTCGTTAAAATCTAAGAATTTCTTTGGCAGAAAGATATTTTCTGCCGCTCACGTGAGTCAGAGAAATTATATGACAATGGATAAATATTCCGGCGTTTGAAGAAAAAATAGCATATTTTATGTGCAGTGAAAGTGACGTTTTGTGCTTCATCTGTAGTTAATGGGTGAGTGCACAAAAAGTATCATTTTAGCTCCTTATAAAATAATATATTATTATATATAATTATGTATAACTGAAATAAAAATGTAAGTAAAGGTTTTTATTTTTATATTATAATATCAAATAAAATAATATATTTTATTAAATTTTAGTTTTTATTGTGTTGACATCATATAGAAATATTTCCTGTGATTTAAAATAATTTTCTTGAAAATCTTCAAGTTTGTATAGTTTTTAAACGCGTATATTCAAATTTAAATAGCAAAATTCTGTCGTACACATCGCTAATTTTTAAAGACTACTAAGCATTTTACTATATAGTTGGCTACAGATGAAATACTTCACATCTTTAAAAATTAATGGTGTGTCGACATATGTTAAATAAAAAACAAATTAGATAATACTCAAAACTATATTTTAAAACACAGAAAATATATCATCATACATTAAATCAATACATATATACATAGTTTATACAAATTAAGAACATAAAATTCAATAAATAAAAAATAGAAATAGACTGCTGATTGGCGGATTTCTGATTCTGCAACAATAACAAAAAAATGATGATAGTACTAAATGCTGAAAAAATCTGTACAAATAACATGTGGTGAGATATAAGCTAAATTGTGAATCTGATTGTTTTGCAAGCACATTTTTTATTATCTTTAAACCTTCGATATATGAAAATAAATTTGAACAATAGTTATATGTATAACAAGTATTAATTAATTTTTTACAGGTGTTATATATTATACGATTTCTTGTAAACAACAAACAAACATGAATCATCATCTAAAGTATATAATAAAAAATGATACATACCATTCGTGGCACGTAAAATCGTTGGAATTGCCCCACGATTCAACTTCTTCCTGAGTGATGTTTGAAAGCACGCAGTTTCAAAATGTAAAGTACATAGTCGCATGTGCATGAGCGTGGAAGCAGGTTTATCTTTTAAAAGCTCAGATAAATGCATGGTACTTGCCCATTTATCTAATAGAGCAGACTTCTTAGGCAAGCAAAAGAAGTCAACATCTTCTGCCGTACTGTCACTCTTGCAACCAGAAACAATACACTTGTAATGTCGCATGGTCTGAAACAATTTGAATTTTATGTTGTTATATTATTATTTTTTTTATATAAATATTAATAATACTTACCTTTCAATACAGTAGAAATTAACTGAATTCAAAATATACAAATTGCACAACAGAAGAGCTATGGACGAAGCGAACACAAGAACAGCAGCGAACAAAGTAACCGAAAATTGTTTCTAGTTTAACTGCCAGTTTGAAATTCCAAACAGTCATTTTACTGCCATCTAGCGTAATAATACGTAAATACGCTGTTTACAGTGTCATCTCTCTTTACAACCAGTAACTCAACTTACACCCTCCTCCCCAACACTTCTATCACAACGAATCCCATTTAGTTGTCAAGCCCCTGGAGTTGTCAATAGTTTGCATCCGTAAAAGCAACAGTTCGTATAATTTTATTTTTTTTAGGTTTTTCATAGAAAAAATTTAAAATTTAACGTTATAAAAACACCTACTCACAGATCATAATATACTACTATAGATAAGAAACTGCCGTGTTACGTACTGGGACTGTTTTTGCGCCATCTGAATCTAACTAAAGTCGTGTATATAGGGAACCCGATATGCATATTTAGACAGCTTGTAATTTTTATTGTTATTTTATATTTATTTAAATAATAACATAAAATACAAATTCATAAATATTACATAAACATTTATTAAACTATTCTCGTGTATACAATTTATTTATAATTTGAATTGTTTCAATCGCAGTTTTATCCAATCCTTGTGAACTTGAAAATATATTATGCCTTTCTCATCTAAATACAGGATGATTAAAAGGGATTGTTATAGTTGGCAATCTTTGAATATAAAGACACAGGAAGGAGGATACCCCATCTGCTAGCATTGAAGTACGAGCGACGGAAGTCAGTCATATTGAGACACTGAAATTACGCGTTCTGATTGGGTCAAAACGAAGTCGGATTGTTTCCTGTATGAGTGTAACTCGTGTTCGCTTAAATTGGGGTCTCATTTCTGTTCTTCTGTTGAAGCTGTTCAGTTCGTGGTTGTTTAAGTGAAAATTGTGATTTTGTTGTTCGTTAATAATAATAAGACAGTATTTAAATTAATTTGAATACATTGTTGTTCTCCATATTATTTATTGAACATGGTTAGCTGTGCCGCATGTGGCCGGTCACAAACAAGAAATTCAAAAGAAAAGAACATAACTTTTCATCGGTAAGTTTTAAAAACCATTTGTAATCATTTAAAAAAAAATCAAGGATGATATCTGTTTGATATATTTGCATGAATATATTGTAGGTTAAGTTTAATGTAGAATTTTGAAAGTATAAAATATATTTTTATTTGTTCTAGATTTCCCAAAAATCAAGAAAAACTAAATCTGTGGATTGCTTTCATTGCCAAAGCAGATTGTAAACCATCTACAAGGTGTTTTTTATGTAGCTTTCACTTCAGTGATAATTATTTTGATCGAAGCTCTAGTTTTAAAGTTCGACTTAGAGACGATGCCTTGCCTTCAATTAAGGTTGAAAGAGTGAAATATGTAAGTAATTGTTTTATTTAAGTAGTTTTTTATATTACCATATAAAATTAGAGTATAATTTAGGACAACGTGCCACTCATTCAAAATTATATATAATTTTTTATTGCAGACTAGATCTATACAAAAAAATGAACAGATTTTAATTCCTGGAAATATTGCTGCCGCTCAAAGCAATCTGATTGTATCTTTAACACCATCATCATCAACTACTAGTAGTTCAAGTCCTTTTATAAGGCAACCAAGCAGTCCTGATAGAGGTAATATGGAAGTCCCAGCTGTTGCGGATACACCGCGAAAAGTTACCTTAAAAAGAAGAATACATGACATCTGATAAGGTTGTACGAAAATATAAAAAAATCAGATATCTTCAAAAAAAGAATTGGGCACAGCAAAAGCAAATTTCTTCTCTCAAATCTATAATATTAGAAACGAAAAAGAAGAATCTATTAAATGAAGAGTGTGGTGAAGCTTTGTTAGAAACATTCAGTGACAACAAAGAAATAATCAAACGTTTATTTCGTAAAACGAATAAGAAGACGACAAGCAAGGAGTACTCACAGGTAGAGAAATCATTTGCAATAACTTTACATTTCTTTTCTCCGAAAGCATATAGATACGTCAGACAAAAATTTGTCAATTCATTGCCGCATCCCAAAACCTTATGCAAATGGTATTCCACAGTAAACTGTAAACCTGGATTTACATCCGAAGCATTCGATATTTTAAAAATTAAAGTTGAATCACAAAAAGAACCGGTAGTTTGTTCTCTGTCATTTGATGAAATGGCTATTCGTCATCATGTAGAGTATGATGGCAAAAATTATTATGGATATGTAGATTTTGGTTTAAATATTCAGCACGAATACATGAAAGTTGCTAAAGAAACTTTAGTTTTTATGGTGGTGGGAATAAATGGGAGATGGAAATTACCGGTAGGCTACTTTTTTATTAATGGTATAAATAGTGATCAAAAGGCTACATTATTGAATGAATGTGTAAGTAGATTACTTGGTTGTGGGATTTTTCTAACAAATGTTACTTTCGATGGTTGTCCAGCAAATTTTACAATGTGTAAGAATTTTGGGTTCACATTTAATGGCACATATATACAGCCAAAACTACGCATTGAAAATAAATTTTTATATGTCTTTCCAGATCCCTCTCACATGATTAAGCTCGTTCGGAATACATTCGGAGAGAAAATATATTTTTTGGACGAGGATAATTGCGTAAAAGATTTTAATTATATTAAAAAACTTAACGAACTTCAAGAAAATGAAGGGATTCATTTAGCAAATAAATTAAGACGTAACCATATTCTTTTCTTTAAGCAAAAGATGAAAGTAAAGTTAGCAACCCAGTTATTAAGTAGATGTGTAGCTGATTCTTTATTATTTTGCAAAAATAAATTGAAATTAACAGAATTTAAAAATAGCCAGGCTACTGCTAATTTTATTATATTTATGAATGACGCATTTGACATTTTTAATTCTAGATCATTAAGTGGTTGCAATTTTAAAAAGGCATGCTGCGAATATAATATTGAAAAAATTAAAATATTTGTACATATATTTAAAAAATATATTTTTAATTTAAAATTGCAGAATGGCTCGACGGTTTTACAGTCAGGTAGAAAAACAGGGTTTTTAGGATTGTTAGTTTGTTTCGAATCTTTAAGGTGAAGCATTAGATCTGAAGTTCGTTAACCAACAATTTGTTATCGCGTAAGTAGGGTTTCTTGTGGTCCTAACAAAAATGTTGATCTGACCTATCACAAATAATCAGGAATATTCTTTATAGAATAGTGGAAGGGGTATTGGCGCGCGTTTAAAAGCTAAACAAACTTGAAGATCTTCAAGAAAATGATTTTAAACCACATGTCAACACAATAAAATTAAAATTTAATAAAATATAGTATTTTATTTAATATTATAATATAAAAATAAAAAATTTTACTTACAATTTTATTTCAGTTATACATAATCATATAATAATAATAATAAATTTATTTCCATCGATCATATACAATGATATAGGATGTCAGACAAAA
Organism: Pterostichus madidus; assembly: GCA_911728475.2. Classification (NCBI taxonomy): domain Eukaryota; kingdom Metazoa; phylum Arthropoda; class Insecta; order Coleoptera; family Carabidae; genus Pterostichus; species Pterostichus madidus. Next base: position 17,368,947 of record OU452314.1, on the reverse strand, counting down.
AAAATACATTATTCTATGGATACCTAAACAGTAAAAACAAAATTATAATTATACGCTAAATAACACAAGACATATATTCATTAACAGAATAAAAACAATATAATTGTATATTATTTTATAAGGAGCTAAAGTGATACTTTTTTGTGCTCGTCCGTCAAATACAGATGAGGCACAAAATGTCACTTTTATTCCACATAAAATATGCTATTTTTTCTTCAAACGCTGGAATATTTACTTATGTCATAATTTCGCTGACACTCGTGAATGGCAGAAAGACATTTTCTGCCGCAAGTAAACTAATGAAATTCCTTGATTTGAACGAGCGTCAGAAAAAGTATTTGACAGAAACATCAAACTTTACCTGTATCTATAGATTCTGATATGTTATAATTTTCTAACGTTTGAAGAAAAACTATTTTATATATCAAGGGTGAAAACAGATATTTTCTGCCCGTGGCATTATTATTAGCACCTGGCATTTTGCGCCTCGTGCTAATAACATGCTCAAAATAAAAAAAATCTATTTCACCCGTGGTACACAGTATTTTATGCACAACAAAAGAACATTTAATTTTTATATTTAAAAGATTGAAACAGGTATATTTGTATGTGAAAATGACATTTTGCAAAATCAAGTATTTACAATAAACAAAACTTGCTACTTTATTTATGCATCCGTCGGAAATTATTTTATTATGGCTTTAGGGCCAAAAACAAGTGTTTATGCCCGATTTTCATGACTAAAACACATTAATTTTGACCTCGTACAATTTTGTCAAAAAAGTTAATTAGGAAGTGTTAACATTTATTGGTAGGTAATATTATTTTATCATCTGTAATAGTAATTTGTTACAAAACTGAATGTGATATTTTACTGGGTGAGAGCAAGCATATTCCAGTGTGAACCGTAGGCGAGCTTTGTAAGCTTGAAAGTCCAGTAAAGACACTTTCAGGATGTGTTATGTACATACTCATACGGTTGCCGAACTAGACTTCGTCTCGTCCGGAAATTTCCTGCATTCGTTCGAAAAACTGCATTTTTCGTCCTTGTGTAACAATTATTTTCATCTTGGTACACAAATAGTTATTTTTTGTATGTAACTTCTTGGCGAACCAACAACTCAGGTCATATGCCGCCATTACGCCTTGATCCGCTTTTAGGTGTTGACAATAGTTATTAAATAGATCCTTTATGTAATCATAAACAGATCGTACATCTTAGTTAAAGCTGTTGGTAGTAACGCAGAATACACTTGATAGAACGGTACTGTGACGTATTCTGCCCAATACAGAACACGTATGTCAGGTCTACACTAACACAAATTGAAAGAAATCTATTTGATACTAGTCGCCGAAGTTGACATCTACTTGCTTTGGTAATTAGACACCGTAAAATGTTACTTTTACTTAATTTTTAAAAGTCTTATTTTATTCACTGCGTTCCATGTTAATCGCATCATAAATGAAACATTAACATTCAGACAGTCTGGTACTATGTGACAATTTTAAGATCATATCTAGGTATATAATATAAGAAACGTATGACTCGTGTGTCGCTTAAGCATCGGTAGCGAAACATGTCACATTTAGTTTCTCGCGATGTATTCACTTCACCTAGATATACTATTGAATCATGGTAACTGTTTGATTCAGTTACATGTGACTATCTATAGTGGTTTTCAAATATCGACGCTATACATGATGTACAATAATATTAGAAGGATGACATTTTGATAAACTTCTCGCTGGGTAAAGATTTGCCTGGCTGCTTAATCAGTTCAATTGGTTGGCATCAGTACACCGTAGAGCTTGAGCTTATGCCACTATTGAAAGTGACTTATGTTCAGGAATACGGCGACTTCGAACTCATCGTGTTGACAACGCACTTGGTGAATACAACTTCTGCTGCAAATAGTCATACATCTTGCACTCCGAAAACAATGTTGCGGGTGAATGTTATGTAGCCACTAAATACGACATATAAAATGAGATATGTTTAAATGAACAGGGACATCAAATATACCTTTTCAATGAATTCCTCCAATGTATTGTTCTTTAAAATAATTGTTTGAAGGCCAACCATGTAGTTTCTTGTACATGTAGTTTTTTTCTTTTTTTAAATCATCTGAAATGTGTAGATATTAGTAAGAAAATAAATGAAGACTTTAGATTTATATCAACTTACCGAAAATGTTTTTTTTTATTACTATTTATGTATTTTGCATTTTATTTTGATGGAATGTTTGAGGTTATAAATGAAATACTTTTTATAACCGTACAATTAAAAACTTTTATGTTGAAAATATCGTTTATGGAAAGATAAATAATACATTTCAATATTACACATAATCCTGTTCCACTAGTATGCTCTCCTAAAATTGATAAAATATCTTATTATAAAAAAGTACCCATGACTTGAAATATTATAATATAATATTACACGAAAAACAAAAGTAGACATATTTCAAACCACAAATTATGAAATGCTTATATATTTTCATGTATATCTCTATGTAGCACATCTTGACACACATGATTATGACAGCTGTCATACATCCAGATCATTTTAACGCTGAGTGTATGTAAAAGCCCGTACCACTTGTGGAAAATGAGAATTTCGCGAAGTAGCAATAACAAATTCAAATTTCTAAAAAATATTTTATATATTTAATCTTATCCAAAATAAGAAACAAGTAGTACTACATAATCTTTGAACATTCAGCTTTTTGATAAAGGTATTGAAAAGAATGTTTAATCTTTGTAATATAAATAAATTGGAATTGAAGTGTAAAAGATCATGATATCAAAATTTTAAGTCTGATTTTGTCAAAAATGTGTCGTTCAATTTGAATTTAAAAATTCTCTATATTTAAAACTCAGGCCTTCTATAATACAAATTTTTTTTATTCAATTTGATCGCGGGACTTTTGAGAAAAAACTAAAAATACACGAAAAAGTCCTGTTTTGAGCGTTTTTTCGCATATTTTATTTTTTTTCTCCAAAGTTCCACGATCAAATTGGATAAAAATTTACTATATTATAGAAGATCAGATACTTAAGCATAGAGAATTTTTTAATTAAAATTGTTCGGCACATTTTTGAGAAATAAATTCAAATTTTGAGTGTAATTTCTTTCAATATTTGTACATAACATTAATGGTATCTAGTTTATTACCATACTTTGAAGTTTTGACTTCAAAATTATATACAATACTTAATAACTTTCATTCATAATAAGAATAATATTTCGCTTCAAAGAGATCAAGGCAAATCATCGTTCTGATACTAGTTTCAGATCTGATGCTTCACCTTAATCGGAATGTACAATGATTTTATTGCCAAGGGAAAATTAAAATTTTTACCCACCTATAAATGTAGCCAAGACCATCTTGAATTATTTTTTGGGACAATTAGGTCACAAGGGGGGTATAATAATAATCCAAATTGCCGACAGTTCACGGCTGCATATAAAAAAATTTTTGTCCATGCTGAAATTCGAGAAGGAGGTGTCGGTAATTGTATACCTCTAGAAAATCTTCAAATTTTCAAAAAAAATGCAACACCGGAAGCGGAAATAAATGAAGAGAATATCATTTTACATGCCGAAGTTAATTTTCAAGAATATGATTACAACATTAATGATCACGACTACGCATTAAATAGTGTGTCTTTAACAGAATATTCGTCGCAGGTTGTAATTTATATTGCGGGGTTTGTGGTTAATAAAATCAGGAAAACTTTGAAATGCGAACATTGTGTTAATTCACTTTTCGGTGACAAACATAATTTACTCAATTCACTAATTGATCTTAAAAATAAAGGTGGACTATGTTATCCACATAATGACGTTGTGAAAATTTGTAAAATAACTGAAACCGTAATAAGGGAACAGCTATCTCAACCAAATTTAAAATTAACTGCCATTGTTAATAATATTGTTTTAATGCGAATTTCAAATAATTTGTTTACACACATGCCATTTCACTCGTTAATGTGTAGTCATAAAATTGTTTTAATTAAATGTATAGTAAGTAAGTACTTAGCATTAAGAATACATTTTATGTGCAAAAATATATCAAAAGAAGATAAAATATCGAAATTATAACAAAATTGTATTGTTTAAAGGCCAATAAATACTATTTGAATTTAATATGTTGTGATTTTGTTTTTCCTTTAAAATTTTTGGTAAGCGAAAACTCGTAATAAAAATTATTATTTTTATCGTAATATTTCATCAGAATTTCTTTTATAGTTGTCATTTTAATATATTTTCCTGTTTTATTCCTAATACATCATATTTTACTATTTACTAAAAATATTGTATGTTACGCCACTGGTAAGCACAAACTCTAAGAGCCGCCATTTTGAGACACCTAAATTGGGTCGCTACAATTTTGAGTACTCAGACTAACCATACCTTAGACGGAGAACAACGGCGTTTGTTGTGAAGTAAAAAGAGTTAAAGTAAGTTGTTGGTGAGACGGGTGCGCGGCAAAGAGCTAGTATCCCTTGGTGTTATGCGGGTTGCATTTTTGTTGATGACAGTTATTAGACACGAGCATTTTATTTATTTAAACACAAAAGTACGTATACAAAACACTTAATATGTCAAAAACTAACCTTTACTTTGATGTATAAACAGTAAATAATTGAATATAAGAATAACTATATAAATGTTTGCAACTCGCATAACATCAAAGGATACTCGCTCCTTGCCGCGCATCCGTCTCACCCACAACTTACTTTATCTCTCTCTACTTCATAACACTGCATTGACTTGAATACGACAGACTTTGTCTAAGGTATGGTTAGTCTGAGTTTGAGTACATCCTCCTTCCTGGTGTCTTATATTCAAAGTTGGCAATACACTTCCAGAGATCTTTTTATTCCATAGTTGGCACGACGTCAGATAAAGGCGGAAATGCTATTTGACATTTCTAATAAATACAAATAGGTTATGTCAGGAGTCTGACAGCTAATAGAATTTTGACTTTTTAAGTAATAGAAATGGGAATACACGCTTCCTTATAATATTCAACTACTGCCTCATATTCGTATTGCTTTTTTCATGTACTGCAAGCACAGTTTCATTCAAATTCCTAATAGCGTAGATACGAACCATTAATTGGAAGATCGGAAAATCTAAATTAAGAAAGAATTGACATATTCAGTTCGATCTATTTTTATAAAATTATAAAATGTATTGTACAAAAATATTAATTAAGAAAAAATTTAAATATTCGGTTCTATCTATTTTCTTTATTATTTTTTAAATAAAATGTCCTATTTACATTATATAAATTTTACCATTTTGTATTTTAAAATTAAAATATTTATGCCAATTTTACATTTGTGTAACTTGTCATGGAGTAATTAAATAGCAAAAATGTACTACAAGAAAAATGTGTCTTTAATTTTAAATAATTGCAAATAACATTTTTTTAAGTAATTAGTTCTAAAAGTAAAAAAAACATGAATAGATTCGTCAGCACTATGTATTCGCCAGACTCTTCTTCCTATCGCACTCACTTTTTTGTCGCTATCTTTCTACTACATTCTGTGGATGCTTTACCCGCAAGACTCGCCTATCTTTCAGTATAATAGTTCATGCTCAGTGTTTGAACTATCTCCCACTAGATGTAGACTGGCGTATTTAAAGTTTGTAATATTTTTTACACCAATTTATTCATACATATCCTTATTCAGTGACATAAAATGCACATATTGCCAAATTTTCAAATTATATTATTCAACACTCTAAAATTCAAATACTGCTTTTTAATATTCTTGCTTTATTTTGTCACTAGGTGGCGCAAGAATCCTCAAATATTCAAGCACAGTTAGCTGTCATCAAATGTTCAATTTCAGCTCCTAAATATGAAAACCCGTGAAAACAAATCACCATCGATAAAAAATAAGATCAATCTTTACATAATATATAAGGATTTCGTTAACTAACCAATTTTCATTTCTAGAGCAAAATCAATCATCTATATTTATTTATTTATTTATTTATGTTACTCTGTACAACAGGAATTTATTCCCAATTACAGTACAGGATAACTGACTATAATACACAATATGCAATGAATTAGTGATCATGAAACAATTGGACATTGTTATAGTTCAAATGACTACATATATTTATTTATTTAGAAACTAAACTGACCATGGGCTCCATTATATCATTTCAAGATAAACTAAATGTATTTGTATAAATATATAGTGTTTGGTGTGCATTTATATATTTGAACAGTAATACTTATCGTAGGTAACAAATAAATAGAAATCTGTTATTTCCATTTTATTACTTCAATTCGTATTATTACACGCGGGTAGCACCGAAAATATATACTTATTCAACACATTTATGAATTCATTAAAGCAAGAAATACATCCTTGAGACACCTAAAAGATCATGTTTTCAAATACTACAACCGCTTTATTTATATCATATATGAAACCACAAATTTTATTCTTTAATCGAGTCAAATTTGGACTATCTACAAGAAGTTGCTTTTGAGTATAAGTTAAATTATAAGGTACGCGACAGCAAACTTTCTTGATTCCGAGATGATCATGTGAAATTTTATTAATAGCTGTCATTCCAATGCCTAAGCTAGCTAATGTAACTATATAATTTGATTATCTTCTTTAAACATATTATGAATAGCAGCTATATTTTCATCTGTAAGTGAAGAAATTGGTCGACCTTCGCCTAATGCATCACTAAGGGAAACTATCAAACATAAATTATTATACCAACTGTAAAATGACCTAACACTAGGTGCATCATTACCAAATGCAATCGAAGCCTTTCAATGCATTATTTTAATGAAAGTGAATCTTTAAAATTATGAATAGCAACTTTTTGGAAATTTTATCATATCACACATAAATTTTACCACAAGTTCTGTTAAGGTGAAACATGCGGTCTGAAGTTCGTTAACCAACAATTTGTTATCGCGTAAGTGGGGTTTCTTGTGGTCCTAACAAAAATGTGGATCTGACCTATCACAGAAAATCAGGAATATTCTTTATAGATTAGTGGAAGGTGTATTGGCGCGCGTTTAAAAGCTAAACAAACTTGAAGATCTTCAAGAAAATGATGTTAAACCACATGTCAACACAATAAAATCTAAAATTTAATAAAATATAGTATTTTATTTGATATAATATAAAAATGAAAAATTTTACTTACAATTTTATTTCAGTTATGCATAATCAAATAATAATATTAATAATAATAATAATAAATTTATTTCCATCGCTCAAATACAATGATATAGGATAAGTCAGACAAAAAAAAAACATTATTCTATGGATATCTAAACAGTAAAAACAAAATTATAATTATAAGCTAAATAACATTTATACATGAGACATATATTCATTAACAGAATAAAAACAATATAATTGTATATTATTTTATAAGGAGCTAAAGTGATTGTTTTTTGTGCTCGTCCGTCAAATACAGTAGAGGCACAAAATGTCACTTTAATTCCACATAAAATATGCTATTTTTTCTTCAAACGCTGGAATATTTACTTATGTCATAATTTCGCTGACAATCGTGAACGGCAGAGACATTTTCTGCCGCAAGTGAACTAATGAAATTCCTTGATTTTAACGAGCGTCAGAAAATATATTTGACACAAAAATCAAACTTTAACTGTATCTGTAGATTCTGATATGTCATAATTTTCTAACGTTTGAAGAAAAACTATTTTATGTATCAAGGGTGAAAACAGATATTTCCGGCCCGTGGCATTATTATTAGCACTCGGCATTTTGCGCCTCGTGCTAATAACATGCTCAAAATAAAAAAATCATAATTTCACCCGTGGTACACAGTATTTTATGCACAACAAAAGAACATTTAATTTTTAAATTTAAAAGATTGAAACAGGTATATTTATATGTTAAAAAGAAACGTATGACTCGTGTGTCGCTTAAGCATCGGTAGCGAAACATGTCACATTTAGTTTTTCGCGACGTATTCACTTCACCTACATAAACTATTGAATCACGGTAACTGTTTGATTCAGTTACATGTAACTATCTATAGTGGTTTTCAAATATCGACGCTATACATGAAGTACAATAATATTAGAAGGATGGCATTTTGATAAACTTGTCGCTGGGTAAAGATTTGCCAGGCTGCTGAATCAGTTTCATTGGTTCTAGAATACGGCGGCTTCAAACTCATAGTGTTGACAACGCACTTGGTGAATACAACTTCTGCAGCAAATAGTCATATATCTTGCGCTCCGAAAACAATGTTGCGGGTGAATGTTATGTAGCCACTAAATACGACATATAAAATGAGATATGTTTAAATGAACAGGGACATCAAATATACCTTCTCAATGAATTCCTAAAATGTATTGTTCTTTAATATAGTTGTTTGAAGGACAACGAAGTGGTTTCTTGTATATGTATTTTTTTTTCTTTTTTTTTTAAATCATCTGAAATGTGTAGATATTAGTAAGAAAATAAATTAAGACTTTAGATTTATATATATATATATATATATATATATATATATATATATATATTATTTTATCTGAGAATGAACCAATACTTCTGCACTGGAAGAAGAAAATACAATATGAAAAAAATTACCGACAAAATGTGTTCAATGTATAAAAATATGATAAGATATGCACGTAAAAAAGAGTAATATCAAAAATTTGATCACATGAAGACTCGATTTTCCATCTCTGCATAAAATTCCCATTAACTATCTGTGGGGTAAATAAAAAAATATATCGCATCGAAATCATAGCACTAATGGAAATTATTATACTGAATGCCATTTTCTAACGCGATATATTTCAATTATCCTTCTGATAGTTATCAGGAACTTTATCCGGAGATAAATAAAAATACTGGCACTGGAACGTTGTAATTTTAGAAACATACTTTCATGGTATCAAATGTATTGTTTTCTTTTAAAGTTTATCTCATAAAACTGTAAACAATATAACAGATATTTTATTAGCATTTTATTTTGATGAAATATTTGAGGTTAGAAGTGAAATACTTTATGTAACTGTACAATTAAAAACTTTTATGTTGAAAATATCCTGTATTTAAAGATAAATAATACATTCCAGAACTTCAAATTATCCTGTTCCCCTAGTATGCTCATCTAAAACTGATGAAATATTTTATTATAAAAAAAAAACCCATAATAACTTAGAATATTATAATATAATATAACACGAAAAACAAAACTAAACATATTTCAAACCACAAATTCTGAAATATTCATAACATGAATAATGACAGCTGTCAAAACGCAAGATCATTTTTGCGCTGAGTGTACACCGAAGCCTTCTTCAATAGATTAAAATGAGAATTTCGCAAAGTAGCTAGAATAAATTCAAATTTCTAAAAAATATTTCATATATTTAATCTCATCCAAATGAACAAATTAGTAGTACTACATAATCTCTATACATTCAGCTTTTTGTTATGTGTATGAACAAGAATATTTAATGTTTATAATACAAATAAATTGAAATTGAAGTGTACGGGAGCATGATATCAAAATTTTAGATATAATTTCTCAAAAATGCTAGGAACGATTTTATTAAAAAAATTCTGTATATTTAAGAACATGGTCCTCTATTACTCAAAAAATTTTTATCCTATTTGAATTTACAGTTTTGGAGAAAAAATCAAAAATACACGAAAAAGTGCTGTTTTGAGCCTTTTTTCGCATATTTTATTTTTTTTCTGAGTTATAGAGGACCACATTCTTAACAATACAGATTTTTTTAAATAAAATCGTTCCTAGCATTTTTGAGAAAAAAATTCAAATTTTGAGTGTAATTTCTTTCTATATTTGTACATAACATTAATGGTATTTTGTTTATTACCATACATTGAAGTTTTGCCTTCAAAATTGTATACAATACTTAATAAGTTTCATACATAATAAGAATAATATTTCGTTTCAAAGAGATCAAGGCAAATCATCGTTCTGAACGCATGGTTCACCTTAAGGACGTAAAGCGATGTGATGTGATGCATTTATTTTTCAATATTTGTTCGGTATAAAATATTTTTATAAAATTGGTTAAATGCTAGGATTTACCCATTTTCGGGCATTTACATATATAATTCAGCTTTTAATTAATTTTAAATCATATTTAGCTGTATATATCTATAGAATTATTATATTTATTGACAGAGTTATAATATTTAATGAGCGATTTCTGATTTTTACTTTATAGTCAATAGTTCACTGGTATTTTACAATATTTACTGAGAAAATTATGATTTTACTAGGTTACTTATGATATTTACTGATCGAGTAATAATATTTACTGATCAAATCCTCATGGTTTCTACTGGTTAAAAATAGTTTTCCATTTGTAATAATAATTAATTTTACTGAGCATAAATTACAGAGTAAATATATTTTACACTAGAAAAATATAATTTTAGCTTGGCAATAGTTATTTATTTAACAATAAATATTTTTTACCGATCAAAAAATAATTTAAACTGTACATATATTACTGGTTAAAGTAAAAAAAAATACTGATCAAACATTGAATTTATTACTGATTGATTAAATACAAGCTATTTAATAATTATGTGAATAATATAGAGGATGTTTCTATACTTATGCGCGAAACTTTCATGAAATATATTAATTATGTTAATAAGAAATAAAATTAAGAACACTACCTGCAAATAATCACTTATTATGTTCACGCAATATCTTAGTAGTAGTATAATACTACTTAGTTCATTAACAAGCTTTAGTTATGAAAACTTTCATCATTCTTAGATTTACGTGTAGAATCGACAATCGATCGGCAATTGTTTTAACAAAAATGGTCCAGAATCTATCGGCCGATCTCATTGGTAACATGATTAGAAAAAGCGATGTAAAATATTACCTTGTCTTGAGAAACACGAGATATTAGTCGGAGAGTAGTATGGATTTATGAAAGCTCGAAATTCAATATCAGCTCTAGCTGATCCAATGGAAGATGTCTATAAAAATGTTGATAATGAAGAAATTTGTATAGAATATTAGTATACCAAGAATAAACTTAAAAAAATGTAAATACAATCTGAACTATTACTGAGTATTACAGTTAGTACTACAAGATCTGAATTTTTTTTTCATTGTAAAATTTGAAAAAGAATTGAATTTTTTTTTGATTGATTAATGCTACTACACGGCACATGACTTGTAATAATATTGTATTATACCTTCCTGTAACAATTATTATTTGACGTCTCCTCTCCTGTACCAATTGTACTATGGTCTCTTGGAAATAAAAATTTATTATTATATTGGAGCGAACAGTAACAAATATAACGAGGAAAGGTTGTGACTTGGATATTCCAAGAGTGGCTGCTGATCAAATGTATATTCGATTATCTTTATTTATGAGTGATTTTAAAGAGTTTAATGAATTGCCAATAGAGTTCAGAAATTTAATTTCAGGCAATTTAAGGAATAGATTAAAAAGACATTTAGATTTAGGGCTAGTATTACCAACCACATTTATTTCTTAAATTCAGTTTAAGAAAGACAACAGTAAATTATTTATAGGAAATTAACATTGCTGTTAAAATTTAAACTGTAGTTAACAATATAAGCGCGTTCAAAAGTTTGATAATTCCTGCCATAAGACCAATAAATAAGTAAGAATTTTTAAATTTATTTTTAAACTGTTCTGTCATTTATTATATATATTATTGTAATTTTTGTTGTGAATAGCTTTATTGTAAAAAATCTATTATTATTAGTCTTGACAAGGCGCACTTTACGCAAACCTTTGTAATTGATTTCGGTAAACGATGTTAAAAATTAATCATATAAATAGTCGGTAAAACATATAGTATGCGAGATGCTATGATTAGAGCATGTGATTTTATTTGAAACACACATTGATGGTCTATTTAAAGATGATAAGGTAGTAGGTACTAGAAATCGGCAAAAATATCCTAATCAGATCCGAAGTTGTATAAAACATCTGATCGGATAAAATTTTAGTACCGAAATTTGGATGAAATGTTCCATCTGAAATATTCATTCACAGCTTTCAGTTATACGCTCTGAGTAAAAAAATATATAAATTACAATCCCACTCTATAAAAATAATAATACTATGATAAAAAATCATTAAATAACGTTAAAACAAAATTTGTTTCTTTAGTTCTTTTACAACAAAATTAGTAATTTAGTTTCATCTACAACGTTACAATTGGTTACATATAAATGTGGAAAACAGTACGGATCTACTGTTATGGCGGATCGAATCTCAGATCTGATTTCGGATCAAATATTCGATCGAATCGGATATTAAAATTTTCGAAAATGCTGATCTCTAGTAGGATCTTATTGTGTTTTCATTTAATTTGAACATTATTTTCGAAAGAAAGAATGCAATTAATGCAATTAAAGCAAAGTTTGAACTACTAATATTGTTCAGGCAAGAGTCTACATTGCATGTACTTAATTAAATTATTTATAATTTTAGTGAAATTGTTAAATTTAGTTTATTGCTTTATTGTAATAAAATTATAAATTTTATTTGAGTAACGTACTCGTAATTTAATGTAATAATAATGAAAAAAGAAAGAAAAATACATTGTTAATCTTTGAAAAGTAACTGGTCATTTATTAAAAAATTTAATTCTTGTATTTATTTTCTCATAAGACAATTAAGTTTATATTGAATAATTATTTCTACCGAATTTTTTATTTAAAAAAAAATTAATTTTGGTCTAATAATTTTGCAATAAAAATATGATATAAAACTGATAGCTGCGCTGTGATATAGATATGATGTTCATATGATACATGGATTGCTTGTTGAATTGTAAGTGCAGTAGGTTAATATTTATTTAGTGTTCTTACAGATACAAACTACATAATGTGGAAATGATGTATGAAACTGATTGTGCTGCCAGTAACAGATTGCTAAAAATGATCACTCAGTTTGAAATACCTGCTATTAGAATATTTTATTTGAAGTCGTTTCCTGTAATATAATTAATTAAACAAGAAACTGAGCTTGTAGTAAAAGTTATTGATGCCTTTCATAACTCTACAAATGTTTATAATTTATTTTAATAACTCGTATGCAGATCTATTTCTAAATTAAAATGATTAAAACTCATTTCTATTGACAAACGTCAAACTAGCATTTGAAGTATAACGCTGATATGGCCAACTTCATAGAATTGCGCTACGCTTATTATGGCCGTTTCATTTCATCATTTTGCCATATAAAAATTTGTCGTGAGTTTTTACAGTTTTGGTTACGTCAAGTAGTGACATCTAGTGTTTTTTATTTAAATTAAAGGAAAGTGACAACGCTGTCAACTTACAAAAAAAACTTAAAATATTTGAAAACTGAAGTTTATCTGATCAAACAAAATACATTTAATGGAAAAGGGTATTTTATTTATACATTCAATATTATTAAATATTATAACAAGTATTCTGAGCTTTCGACTAAAGTGACTAGCTAGTCTCGACCAGAGAAATAGAGTAGTGGGAGAAGACGCTTGAAGCTGCGGGAACCTTGTAAAATTGAAGACCGCCATTTTGAAGGTAGGTTGATGCGGGAAATTTAAAAATTCAGAACGGCTAAGCCTCATGAGCCGCGAAAAATATTTTAACTAAATAACAAATAATTTATGTAAACTTGTTGTGTAATATACTATTAATAAATTTAAAAAACATCAAATTTTACTTCATGTAACCATGCAAACGTTAAATGCAACAAAATATCAACATTATTTTATTTGTACGAAGTATAAAGCGTGTTTTATATTAGCTGTATTTCATTTGCCACTTGGTTCATTTAAATCAGTTCAGATAAATTAGACATTATGACTGAATTAAGTAAATTAAGCAAACTGGTGCACTTATTGAGGTGAATTACTTCAAAGTAAATTAGAATCAGTAATTCTAGTAATGGAAATAAAGTCAACGATGTAATCCAGCGAAATAAATAAGTGATCTGGTTCAGTAAATGTAAGTTAAATCTGATCTAAATGACAAATGGAATACGCCTATTATTATTTAAAAAGTAAGGTTATTATGAAATAAATGTGACACACAAAAGTAGTATATTTTAATACAGGCTGTTAAAAAAGTTCCGGGACGGTGAAATATCTCGAGAAAAACACATCGAATCAAGAAACCAAAAAACACGTGTTTCATATTTTGCAAAAAAAAAGGCTTGTGGCTACTTGTGATTATGTTGATTTTTTTTATTTGATTCAATGTTTATTTCTTGTGATATTAGACCGTTTTTTACTTTTCTTTCAGAATCATGTCAAAACTTATTTTTGCGTTTAGAGCGCCATCTATTCCGAATTGTAAAAAAAGTTTCAGATAAAATTAACTTATTTTTTTTCGCAGAATACGAATCTGTAATAAAAAATGGGGGTTCCCATTTAAGGTTTCAACGTTGCCCCCCGCCCCACCCCCTGGGGGTGGGGGTTGGGGTTTGTGTTTGGTGTGCTTAGATAGGTAGATAGGTAAAATATGAAACACGTGTTTTTTGGTTTCTTGATTCGATGTGTTTTTCTCGAGATATTTCACCGTCCCGGAACTTTTTTAACAGTCTGTATATTTAGAAAATATATATATCGTAAACATAATTATTTTAATTATTGGTAATTAAATAAAATTAATTTATTAAGCTGTCGTCGTACTAAGGTACCTCAGACAAAACATTACTAGACGGAGAACAACGGCGTTTGTTGTGAAGTAGAATGGGTTAGAATAACTTGTTGATGAGACGAGTGCGCGGCAAAGAGCGAGTACAAGTTGATGTTATGCAGGTTGCATTTATGTTGATGACAGTTATCAGACGCGAGCATTTTATTTATTTAAGTACAAAAGTGCGTATACAAAACACTTAATATGTCAAAAACTAACCTTTACTTTGATGTATGAAAAGTAAGTAATTGAATATAAAAATAATTACACAAATGTTTGCAACTTGCATTACATCAAAGTGTACTCGCTCCTTACCGCGCACCCGCCTCACCATCAAGTTATTCCAACTCTTTCTGCTTCACAACACTGCATTGACTTAAATACGGCAGAATTTGTCTAGTAATGTTTTGTCTGAGTAAGGTACCCTGTAAAATTGTAGTATATCTTTTAATTATTTTTCGAAATCTTCTAAATGTAAACAAAGACACGTGTACACCTCAAACAAAACAACTTTAAAAATCGCTACACCTACATCCATAGCATTCTCTGAAAATTGGATGCGCACTCAACCAAGAGTCTTCCCTCTCTACTTTATTTCACTGCCTCACACACAGCGATCTTCAAAATGGCCGCACCCATACCGTTCTCTAAAAATTGGATGCGCTGTCGTCCAAGAGCCTTCTCCCACTACTCTATTTCTCTGGTCTCGACTAAGTGAATTTATTTGGCAACGTAGTATTATCTGTCACTTCAAGTAAATAATGCCGCCATATTGTCTACCTATTTAAAAATTTTGAAGTGTTTATAGGTCAAAAGAAGGAAGTATTATTGAATTATTGGTGCCAACGGTTAGTATTTTACTGTAAAGTTCATATGATAATAAATATACAATGACTAGGCTTGTTTTTAAAATTTTTTCAATCAATGCATGCGGCAGAATTTTCAAATTTAGTTACGATGTATCTTGTTAGAGGCGCTAGTTGACGTGCCCGCTCTGTAAATTTGAAATTATGAATTTTAATGACATATGAAACGGCCATAATAAGCGTAGCGCAATTCAATGAAATTGGCCATGACGCTGACGACGACTTGCGCCATCTTGTGATAAATGATAATATTAAAAGCCGGATTTGAATATTATAGTGTTGAATAATGCACTGCGTGCATTCGGCATTATATGCATTTTATATCACCGAACAAAAGTATGTATGAATAATTTAGTATATAAAATATTTAAACAATTGAATACTTTAGTCTACTTCTGGACAGTCGTCAACAGCCTAATATTCATCCTACATAATATAAATCAACCTAATATTCATTCGCATAATCAGTCAGCAACCTAATATCTAGCAGCATAATATTCAAGCACATAATATGCATGCCATCTAATATTCATACCACCTAATTTTCAGTAGCATAATATTCATTCACATAATATGCATGCCACCTAATATGCATACCACCTAATATTCAGCAGCATAATATTCATCCACATAATCATTCAAACCACCTAATATTCAATCGACCTAATATTCAGCAGCCGAAAGCACAATCATACCCAGAGACATCTATCGTGTGGTTTTAACATAAAGAGTAGTTTCATAGGTTACTACTATATAACCATGTCGGTAACTACTATATGTTGTAGATACTAGCCACTAGATAACACTACCAATATGTGTATTATTTACTTTAGAAAATCATATTTTACATTTATTCATATTTTATAACAAATATACTTAATTTCGAAAAATTTCTATTTGCAGCTAAGCTTTAGCATGCATCCATAATTAACAATAAATAGTTTGTAACATATTTTTATTTTAATAAATAAACAAAATTTCAAACTCTGTGTTTTCTATAATTTTTGTTAAATATTCTCCACTTTTATAGTAAAATTAAAATTTAAATATTTAATTAATTAATGGATCTTTAGATGAAATGATAAATGTATAAATTGCAAAAAATAATATGTAAATTAATTTTTATGTATACTTGTATATATTCTATAATAATGGATATTATGATTTTTATTATAGCAAGTTTGATTATTGATAACAACAATGTAGACTTAACTAAATTGAAATTAGAAAATCTGTACTTTGGTTTTCAGAGTACCGAATTACCGATGTGGTTTTTATTAAGTTGTCTTTATTTTGATGATAAATTTTAGTTACAAAGTTTTTGGATAGATCCCCCCCTCCAAGTTTTTTAATATGAATAATAAAAAATCTTTCATATAGTTTACGTATTATAACACGGCGATCGTCTAGTTATTGAAATTCAATATAACTGTTTAACTACGTTGTATTTTAATTTGGAAGCAAGTAATTGGTAACCAGAATTCTTTAATGTGAAGTCGTGAGTTGGGAAATATAAGAATATCGTTCGGCCGACGCCACCGAGAGCCCAGCCGCCACTCAACCCGTGGCTCCCCGCCACGCAGCAGACCAACAACCAGTGTTGCCAACTAACATCAACAAAAAGTCTCTAGATTGCATTTAAAAAGTCTCCAGAATATCTCTAGAATATAATTTTTAAAAACCTCCAGATATCTCTAATAAAAAATAAAAATTCGCCAGAATATCTCTAGATTATATATATATTTTTTAAATTTCATATATTTATAGCAAGACTAATATATAAATTTACATAACTTTACAATCAGTCTGCATATCAAGTACCTACTATAAGGTTAAAAAAATATACTGTACTAAGCAGGTGTATATCTGTACAAGACAAAAAATAAATTCAAACTGGCATTATATATTTGACGTTTTACCTCAACAAGTCAACAACTTGGAACTTGGAACAAAGTTCGGTTATTAGCTAGAATCACGGAATACCAACAGCAAAAGATTCCTGTTTGAATGATATATTGTATTCGTACAAAATCACAGTTTGGGAAAAATATCTCCAGAAATGTCGCTAGTAATGTATCTAAAACTCTAGATTTGCGACAGGTCGCAAATTCTTTTAAAAAGTCGCGTTACGATTGTTAATTTCTCTAGATTTAGCGACAAAATCTCCAAATTGGCAACACTGCCAACAACATTCTCTGTTGCCGCGTGAGGCGGCAGGCGCAACACAATCTTTTTTTGTTGATTGTTATAGCCTAACAGCCGCTTTTTAAAACCCTGAAAGTGTTTAACGTCTAATTGCAGTTGAATAAAACAAGAGACTTCAATTCCATTTAGTACTGTGAAGAATTATTTAAAACAAGAAATCTTTTAAATATACAAAACATCATGAATTGAAAGAAGAAGATACGTTTGTTAGAGCAACATTCTGTGAATTAATGCTTGAAAAGGCAAATGCAGATTCACATTTTATTGAAAATATTAGTTTTTCTGACGAGAGCACATTTACACTCAATAATGACCCAAATATTCAAAATTTTAGATATTGGTGAAAAAATAATGAACATCTGTACGCTACAACTCATACCCAATATCCTCAAAAAGTAAATGTTTAGATTGGAATTTTTAAAAACAATATTATTGGACCATATTTCTTATTATGATCTATTGATAAATTATATTGGACCGGCAATTGAGGAACCACTCGATTGCAGTTTTTTTAATTACTCCATACCTACATTTTTAAACAAATTGTTTAATTATTATTTTCAAAAATTTTTATTCTTCGAATGTTTTTTTCAAAGTGGATTCATGTCAACTCTAAAAATGTGTTTTCTTGTGCGGTTGTCTTTCGGGGTGACGCAGGTAGGTTTTGTGTGTCCATGAGTTATGTCCCAAGCTGTTGAACTTTACAAAACCCTTGACTGCAAGAAACACCACTGCACAAAAAAATCACTGAGAGTCAACGAAGGTGGTTGCTTACATCTGAGCGGACCTAGACTAGATTTTTGCTAAAGACATTTAATTAACAAACACTTATATTTAATATATCTTTTTCCCTCAGTACTAATAAAAATTACATTAAATTTTAATATAAATCGAAAATAAATAAAACTCAAATTTTTTAGTGAAGAATAACTTCAGTAATCTTGAAATAAATATTTACGAACCAAAATTGAATTTAATAAATTAGCCAATGAGCCTTATGTCGCATAAAATTTATATTTATAATGCGCCATACATAACATAACCAATTTTCTTTTTAAGCGGTGGCGTAATTTTTTAAATACTGTGAGCTCGAATGTCAATATCTTAATAAATAAATAAATAAATATATCATCACGCCTTCTACCCATTACTGGGTGTGGCACTCTGCCGAAGCAGATCTCGGTAAGTGATATATTTTGCGCGTGAAGTGCGGTTACCAGTCGTAAAATCACGGCCCCCAAAGATGTTAGTGGTAATAAATAAATAAATAAATTTATTAGCTTACAGCTGAATCTATTTACTATAATAATAATGACAGGGAAGGAAAGAAAATTAGCTGTTCTGTACCAAAGCCTTCTTTTGAAATTAAAATATATGAATATTCCTATGATTCAGTTAGATACAATACAATACAAGAAAGTAAGTAAGCGAAAAAAGTTGTGATCTTTTAGAAATAATAAATGAGATTCTAATTTGGTTAGACATTCAAATTGTTCAAATCATACCTATTATATCAACAATGTAAGTATTTTGCATATTATGAATAAAGAACTAAAAATTAATTTCATAGAAGTTTATAAAATTCAGTTCGCAATTACGAAAGGTTTGCATAACCTTATGATCAGGTAGAATGGTGTCATTACCAGGGCTCGAAATGGACCGGAGCTGACCGGAACGCTGTTCCGGTTCGTGAAATGGTCAGTTATATCGTTCCGTCTCGTAAAATAATGGACAATACCGCTCCGGTTCGTCACTTTTCAAAAAACATAAATGAAATATTATAAAATTATATTTATTTTTAATTCCTAATAGAATTAATTTTGAAAGACGTTCTGAATCACAATTTTTCCAAATTGTTGTCGTTCATATTTTAGTATTTCAATTAAGGCGTTTAGTTAAATAAGGAGTCTCTTACGCAGCTTTCTAAGGCTTTGTATGTTTCGTGCACTCTACGCCCTTGCATATTCTGTGCTGTGCTAGTGTATGATATGTCAATAATATTAAATAAAAAATCATAATAAATACAAAAATTATATTTCATTCTTAATTACAATAATTTTAGGCTATAATAAAAGACGAAGCATGAATTTGATAAATAATTGGTTAAATCATTTATGGACCAAGAAAGATGAACAAGATTTATTATCAAATAAACGGTCAGTATCACCACCGAAGACAAAAATTAAGTCATTCTGTGACCAAACAACAAGTAAAGTAACTGTTAGTAATTCTAGCGAGGAATTTGATAAATCTATTATAATTACAGAAACTGATTCTGATCTTCCATCTTGTTGAACTGTGGAACAAGCCAAGTTATACCAAAGTAATAATAATTGGCTTATTAAAAAAAAAGCTTTATGGTGCTCCATCTGCAAAACTGTTTTTGATATAAACAGCGACAAAAACCTACGATTGTCTAAAAATTGGCAAAATTGCTTAATCAAGTTTTGTGGAAGAACAGGGAAATCTTGGAATATAAGCTGCGAGTATTGTTTATATAATATAATAAATATTATAAATCGAGCGTTCCGTTTCGTAAAAATTTCCATTTCGAGCCCTGGTCATTACTATGCCTTGGAAAGTCTCATTGATGGTTTCTCCAACTAACGCGTAGCTTTTATTCATCCCCTAAAACTACTACGAAAGACACCAACCAATTAGTGTATTCAGCATATAATCCTTCTAAAGATGGCCTTACAAGCCGAAAATAATGAAATATGTAAATTTATCTATTTGTGAAAGATACATCAAGTTTTATTTCTTAATATAATATATCTGAAATAAAATAATTGAGGTACAAAATTAATTGTAAAATTATAATGTATAAAGAATATTGTAGCGCTTGTTTATCTGGGCGAAGTGTTAAAAATCAAAGAAATATAATTAAGATAGAAGTTTAATAAACGATAAATAATTAAGAAATAAACTATTTAACGGCTAATATTAATTACGTTCACTATGAATTAACGAACATTAATACTAATTTAATTTATCCGAGATTAGATTGTGTAATGTATGGATGGGGGTATCAAGTTTATCAGGAATCAGGCATGATTTTCTAAAGGAAATAATACACATATTGGTAGTGTTATCTAGTGGCTAGTATCTACAACATACAATAGTTACCTGTGAAACTATTCTTTATGTTAAAACCAATCGATAGATGTCTCTGGCTATGATTGTGCTTTCGGTTGCTGAATATTAGGTCGATTGATTATTAGGTGGTTTGAATGATTATGTGGATGAATATTATGCTGCTGAATATTAGGTGGTATGCATATTATGTGAATGAATATTATGCTACTTAATATTAGGTGTTATGAATATTATGCTGCAGGATATTAGGTTGTTGACTGATTATGCGATTGAATATTATGTTGATATATATTATGTAGGATGAATATTAGGCTGTTGAGGCATGGCCAACTTCATTGAATTGCGCTAAGCTTATTATGGCCGTTTCATATGTCATTATAAATCCTAGTTTCAAATTTACAGAGCGGACACGTCAACCAGCGCCTCTAACGAGATACGTCGTAACTAAATTTGAAAATACTGTCATTTGCATTGATTGAAAAAAATCCTAAGAACAAACCTAGTCATTGTATATTTATTATCATACGATCTTTACAGTAAAATACTAACCGTTGGCACCAATCATTCAATAATACTTCCTTCTTTTGACCTACATATAAACACTTCAAACATTTTAAATAGGTAGACAATATGGCGGCATTATTTACCTGAAGTGACAGATAATGCTACGTTGCCAAATTAAATTCACTTAGTCTAGACTTGCTAGTCAGTTTAGTCGAAAGCTCAGAATACTAGACATAATAATTAATAATATTGAATGTATAAATAAAATACCCAGTTCCATTAAATGTATTTAGATCACATAAACTTTTATAAATATTTTAAGGTTGTTTTTGTAACTTGACAGCGTTGCCACTTTCCTTTAATAGAAATAAAAAGCACTAGATGGCATTATTTGACGTACCAAAGCTGTAAAAAACTCACGACAAATTTTTATATGGCAAAATGATGAAATGAAACGGCCATAATTAGCGTAGCGCAATTTAATGAAGTTGGCCATGGTTGAGGATGCACCCGTCTACATCTACTGAGAAATAGACTAAACATACACTCTTCTATATTTGGTTCGTATCTTTACTAAATTAGGAATTTGAATGAAACTGTGCTTGCACGAAGCAGTGCATGAAAAACGCAATACGAATATGAGGCAGTAGTTGTATATTATAGAACTGCAGTGTCATCCATAGAAATACTTTAGAAATAAATGTAATAATAAATGTACTCAAATTTAAATTTTAAATGTCACTGTCAACAACAGGAAATGAATTTATGTATCAGGCTTACCAATTTCAAGTAATTTTTTTATTGCCAACTGTAACAATTCCTTTTGATCACTCTGTAGTATTTATTATATGATCACTAACTTACCAGTAGCAGTGCAGTTTTTTACACAACAATTCATATTAGTTGAAGACATTATTTATATGAAATTATTTCACAAATAAAAATGAATTAGATATTTGACAGATTGAAAAATTTGAAATATATACAAACGACAACTACAGGAACAATCTAGTAACCAATGATTGCCGATATTGTAGTTATCTAAAATGGATGTCTTCACATAAAGACTATTAGCGCCATTCCTTAGGTGGAAGTCTAACTATAAACACAGTCCCATGGTTACCTATATAACTTTCTGCTGCCTGCACCTACTTTTACCATAAAAACATGCACAATAAATGAAACAGTCCCACCAACCCTATGCAACTTCGTATAGAAGCGCAGTTAGTAAACGTCCAGCTTTATGTCATTCGCGCGCATGACTTTGAAAGACAGAGTATAAAGAGGCTGGCATTTACTTAATTTATGTACAACGCCATATGAACGCAGGTTACTTTTTTCAATCATTAGTGTTGTTTGGTGATAAATAAACAATTAGTATGCAATGGGTAGTAAGTGTTTTGCGCCCAATTGTAGCAGCGGGTATGACTGAAATCATGACAAAATATCTTTGTTTCGTGCTCCAAAAGAGCAGTTGGAATTTTGGAAAAAAGTAGTAATATAGATAGATTTTTTGTTTGTTTTGACTAAGGATTAGATAAATCTCAAATATTAAAATATATATATTTATATATATATATATAAACACCATGACTAGTGTAGAGCAGAAGAAGATTGTGTTTTATATTACATAACCGGATATTTATGCAAGAATTTAATGAAGAAAACCACCTGCTTAATTTGTATAAGTGGTTTGCTTGTAAACAAAGAAAATGTATATCACATAAAAGAAGCAGAATGTTAAAGTCGTGGTGTTTTAATCCACCCAAATATAAACACATTTAAATTATCCAAATATATTGAAGATAAATTAATATTATATATAGATAAACCTCGTGTATATGAAAAAACAGTGTATTCTGTTTTAATGAGATAGAGTCGTGATCTAATTCAAAATAAAATAAAACAAAATAAGACGAACTTCTAGTAAAAATATATATTTAATAAAACATAAAAGAAAATATATAAAAATATAAATGCTTAAAATTTACAGAAGTTATAAACTATAAAAGACAAAAGTTATTAATGTGATTAATATTGAAATTAAACAATTTCCCGGCAATGGACCCAACAACAACGTATGAATAAAACTAATCTTAGTTACTTAATTCATTGCAAGACCTACATCTTGCACAGACGAGACAGCTTGTCTCGTCAGAAGCTAAAACACCACTAACTAACCGTTGTTGTATTCCATGGGATATTCTGACAAAGGGTAAGGGGTGGTATCGTTGCGTTGGTCGCACATATGCGTTTACATAAAAAACCCAGCCGAGGTTAAATCTATCCGACCCCGCGCTTAGCTATAATTTACCCAGATATGTCATCACATCCCGTATAACCAGACGCGACAATTCAGAAAAGCTATAAACTTGATAAATAATGATCTACGGAATACTGAAGTTATAACATATGCTCTAATAAATTTGATAAACAAAATAAACTCTGTCAAGTCAACTTTAGAAAGATACTTAAGATAACGCTTAATTAGTCTATATCTTTCAAAGCTGAGTTGATAGTGAAATATCATAATTTATAAACAAACCAAATTGTGAATTATCTGTTTTGTTACACTGTAATTGAAAATGATGCATTCTCTTTTCCTTGTAGAGATCACAAGAAAGAAATAATTTCTGTTTTAGTCCATGAATTTATTTTAATGTGCTTGAAGCAATATTTTAAACAGAATCAAAATAATGTAAAATTTCAATGTAAGGAAGATCGAAGAAATCTAAATTAAGAAAGAATTTTATAATTATTTTTATTATTATAAAATTATAAAATGAATTGTATAAGGTGTACAAAAATATTAATTAAGAAAAAATTTAAATATTCGGTTCTATCTATTGTCTTTATTAGTTTTTTTAATAACATGTCCTATTTACATTGTATAAATTTTACCATTTTGTATTTTCAAATTAAAATATTTATGCCAATTTTACATTTGTGTATTTGTCATGGTGTAATTAAATAGCAAAAATGTACTACAAGAAAAATGTGTTTATTTATGGTTTTACATATTTATATTTGTCAAGCAAAACCTGATATAATTAGAAAAATGTGTCTTTAATTTTAAATAATTGCAAATACCATTTTTTAAAGTAATTAGTTCTATAAAGTAAAAAAAAACGAGAATAGACTCGTAAGCACCATGCATTTGCCAGACTCTTGTTCCTATCGCACTCACTTTTTTGTCGCTCTCTTTCTGCTTCATTTCTGTGGATGCTTTACCCGCAAGACTCGCCTGTCCTGTAGTAGATTAGTTCGTGAGTCCCACCAAGAGTATTTATTTTTTTACAGCGCTGGAGTTGTCAATATCAATGTATGAAATATTCAGCACGACTTGTGCTAACGGTGCGGCTACGCCGAAAGAATTGCTGACTAGAAATGGGTGCATCCTCAACAGCCTAATATTCATCCTACATAATATATATCAACATAATATTCAATCACATACTCAGTCAACAACCTAATATCCAGCAGCATAATATTCAAGCACATAATATGCATGCCACCTAATATGCATACCACCTAATATTCAGCAGCATAACATTCATCCACATAATCATTCAGACCACCTAATAATCAATCGACCTAATATTCAGCAGCCGAGAACACAATCATAGCCAGAGACATCTATCGATTGGTTTTAACATAAAGGGTACTTTCACAGGTTACTACTATATAACCAATGTCGGTAAATACTAGTGCTGTGAGG
This sequence comes from Pterostichus madidus, assembly GCA_911728475.2. Classification (NCBI taxonomy): domain Eukaryota; kingdom Metazoa; phylum Arthropoda; class Insecta; order Coleoptera; family Carabidae; genus Pterostichus; species Pterostichus madidus. The sequence continues at coordinate 17,343,845 of OU452314.1, read as the reverse complement.
ATCCGACAAAATTTGGATCCGAGTACCCGGATATCAAAATATCCGGATCCTCGGATATCCGATGTTCGGATCTTGAAGCGGATATCCGTAAATTTCATTCGGATTTGGATCCGGATCTGGACTTGGCTCCGGATCCGGATCCGGATTCGGATCCGAATCTTGACTTGGATCCGGATCCGAAGTTTTGTTTATGGATCCGGATCCAAATTTTAGTTCTAGATCTGATTCTTCATTTAGAATGTAAAGGCAAACATTTGAAACTGAGTTCAAATTGAAACCATTGAAGTGGGCATGTTTATCTTTACAGCGGTCTGTAAACAGTAATAAATTTTATAATACCCCTCTAAAATAGCCAGGTAGTTTGTACATATATAAAGAAGAAAGGAATTTACTTTCACAGAGTCCTATTTAGTTAAATGATGAATAAAAAATACTAATTTGTATTATTTCACATATACGTACAGTAACATATTAATATGATATTAATTTCATTAATTTATTTTGTCATACTATGAGTATGAAGTTTGTAGCAAAACTGATTAAATGCTTTTTAAGAAAACGATTCTAATTTCTTTTTACTTACCGTATAATTTTATGGGAGTTAGTATATGCGATATGTAAAAAGTACTTGCATGATAACATTTATTATTGCTCATTTAGAAAAATATATATTGTGATACTCTTAAACATACGAGTACAATAAAGTATAAAGCATAAAATTTCGCATGTAAAGAAAAGAAGGGGGACACTTCTTTGAAAATTGAAATTCTGCAGTTCTAAAATTTTATAACATTCATTAGAACAAATACTTGAAATCAAAAAGGGATTAAGGTGAAATTTGAAAAATAATGGTCATAGGTTCATTGCAGGTAGCGAATACATATTTATTTACTTCGAGCACGTGTTTCACATAAAAGGGATTGTTTTTGTTACCTACTTACCTACTAGTTCTGTGAAATTTCCTTGTTAGCAGATGCTAAAAGTTGTTCAACAGAAATTTAAACATCAGAAATATGCCGACATGAAACGAAAATGCTTAGTGGATTATTTCATAATCACATTTATTTGGTTTTACTCAGAATATTTGAAGAGAACCGATCCGGATACTGAAATTCCATATCTAAAATTCCATACTCATACTCACATTCGAATCTAAGATCAGATGCTCAAATCCGTTTCCAAGATTCGACATTTGGATCCGGATTCATGATCCAGTACTGAGATTCGGATTCAAAATTCAATACTCAGATTCGGATCCAAATCCGATACTCAGATCCGGATCCAAAATTCGATACTCAGATCCGGATACAAAATCCGATACTCAGATCCGGATCCAAAATCCGACACTCAGATCCGGATCCAAAATCCGACACTGAGATTTGGATCCGAGATCCGGATAGTTCAACATTCAATTATCCGGATATCCGGATATTTTTGGATCCGAAGCCGAAACTATCCGGATCCGGATCCCACTACTAGTAAATACTGTATGTTGTAGATACTAGCCACTAGATAACACTACCAATATGTATTATTTTCTGTAGAAAATCATGTCTGATTCCTGATACTCAATTACACAATCTAATCCCGGATAAATTAAATTAGTATTAATGTTCGTTAATTCATAGTGAACGTAATTAATATTAGGCGTTAAATAGTTTATTTCTTAATTATTTATAGTATTTATCTTACTTCTATCTTAATTAATAATATTTCTTTTATTTTTAACACTTCACCCAGATAAACAAGCGCTACAATATTCTTTATACATTATAATTTTACAATTAATTTTGTTCCTCAATTATTTTATTTCAGATATATTATATTAAGAAATAAAACTTGATGTATCTTTCACAAATAGATAAATTTACATATTTCATTATTTTCGGCTTGTAAGGCCATCTTTAGAAGGATTATATGCTGAATACACTAATGGGCCTTTCAAGATTTTTTTGAATTTTTTATATATTAATCTACTGTAACGTTTTTCGTCTTTCTGGAAGTGTGTAGAATGTTTAAGGCACATAAATGACTCACAACTATTTATGTTAAACGAAAATAAAAGTATTTATTTAATAAATGAATATAAAAATAACAGAAACTTATTTAGAATTAATTAACACTACAATAAATCTTAAACACTACTAATAAATATTTAAACACTAATATTATTTATATAACGGTCACTAACACTACTATTTATATTACGTACACTAGAGCTATTATTTATTTCACCACATTTATATTACACGTTCGAAGTCTACTGTCAACTGCCCTTAGCCACTCGACCTCGGCTTATATACTCCCGTCCGTAGAACAGTTCTTGAATATTCCAGAACGTCCTAGAATATCCCGTCAAACCACACGCTCAGACATGCGAGCGAGTTCTATGCAAAAGTGAGGTCACGCTGCTACGCACTTGTTTCTCGAGAAGGTTTCTGGAATGTTCTCGACTTGTCTGGCTTTAAATTCGTTACACTACGTAATAAAATAATTATAACCAAATTTTTTATTTAAAAAAAAAACTTGTATTAAGCATGATAAAAATATTTATACTTTCGAAACAAATGAATATGACGTAGTTGCATCTTAGCTTAAAGAGAGACAGATAAGACAGAGATAAATAACACGTAACTTGTCGTTGTCAGTAGAATCCTCAGACAAAACATAACTAGACGGATAATATCGGCGTTTGTTGTGAGTCAGAAAGGGATAGAATAACTGGTTGGTGAGACGGGTGCGCGGCAAGGAGCAACTTGCATAACATCAAAGTGTACTCGCTCCTTGCCGCGCATCCGGCGGACCCTCAAGTTATTCCATTCCTCTCTGCTTCACAACACTGCATTGACTTGAATACGGCATAATTCGTCTAGTATTATATGTCCTTGGTAGAATCATAGAATGCTGAATGCTTATTTCTTCTTCGTCTTTTTGAGCACCGACAAACGTTTCAGACAAAGCTCTCTGATTGGCTTAATGCAACTACGTCATTGCAATATGGCAGTGCGAACGTTTTAAATTATTCAACTTTAACTTTCATATTTCAGCAATAAAGATATAATTTATGGTATAATTTTATATTGTATTAAATATGATGTACGGTCAAGAATTTATTTTAATAAATATATATTAAAAAGCTGTACCACTTGAATCCGCCATTGGTTGGTGTCTTTCGATATAGTTTTAGGGGATGAATAACAGCTACGTGTTATAAAAGTAGTGGGAGAAACCATCAATGAGACTTTCCAAGGCATACTAATGACACCATTCTACCTGATCATAAGGTTATGCAAACCTTTCGTAATGGTGAACTGAATTTTATAAACTTCTATGAAATTAATTTTTAGTTCTTTATTCATAATATGCAAAATACTTACATTGTTGATATAATAGGTATGATTTGAACAATTTGAATGTCTAACCAAATTAGAATCTCATTTATTATTTCTAAAAGATCACAACTTTTTTCGCTTACTTACTTTCTTGTATTGTATTGTATGTAACTGAACCATAGGAATATTCATATATTTTAATTTCAAAAGTAGTCTTTGGTACAGAACAGCTAATTTTCTTTCCTTCCCTGTTATTATTATTATAGTAAATAGATTCAGCTGTAAGCTAATAAATTTATTTATTAAGATATTGACATTCGAGCTCACAGTATTTAAGAAATTACGCCACCGCTTAAAAAGAAAATTGGTTGTTATGTATGGCGCACTCAGACAAAACATTACTAGACAGATAACAACGGCATTTGCTGCGAAGCAGAAAGGGATAGAATAACTGGTTGGTGAGACGGGTGCGCGGCAAAGAGCTAGTACAAGTTGATGTTATGCAGGTTGCATTTATGTTGATGACAGTTATCAGGCGCGAGCATTTTATTTATTTAAATACAAAAGAGCGTATACAAAACACTTAATATGTCAAAAACTAACCTTTACTTTGATGTATGAAAAGTAAGTAATTGAATATATAAATAACTACACAAATGTTTGCAACTTGCATAACATCAAAGTGTACTCGCTCCTTACCGCGCACCCGCCTCACCCACAAGTTATTCTATCCCTTTCTGCTTCACAACACTGCATTCACTTGAATACGGCATAATTTGTCTAGTATTATACGTCATTGATGGCGCATTATAAATATAAATTTTATGCGACATAAGGGTCATTGGCTAATTTATTAAATTCTAATTTTGGTTCGTAAATATTTATTTCAAGATTACTGAAGTTATTCTACTAAAATTTGGGTTTTATTTATTTTCGATTTATATTAAAATTTAATTTAATTTTTATTAGTACTGAGGGAAAAAGATATATTAAATATAAGTATTTGTTAGTTAAATGTCTTTAGCAAAAATCTAGGTGAGCAGTTAACGTCCGCGCTTCGTTAACCCTCAGTGATTGTTTTGTGCAGTATTAAGTGGTGTTTCTTGCAGTCAAGGGTTTTGTAAAGTTCATGGAGTACATACCCTCCTTTCCCTTTGCCTTTCAACAGTTTGGTACATAACTCATGGACACACAAAATTTATCTGCGACAACCGCACAAGAAAACACATTTTTAGAGTTGACATGAATCCACTTTGAAAAAAACATTCGAAGAATAAAAATTTTTGAAAATAATAATTAAACAATTTGTTTAAAAATGTAGGTATGGAGTAATTAAAAAAACTGCAATCGAGTGGTTCCTCAATTGCCGGTCCAATATAATTTATCAATAGATCATAATAAGAATGACCAGTTAAAGTGCCGTTAGTGAAATATAGTCAATTAATATTGTTTTTTTTTTTATGGAATGGCTAGCTCAGTGGTATGAAGTCGGCCTGTGGATCCTAAGGTCCCTGGTTCGATTCCCACAGGCGACAAATTTTCATAATATGAAAAAGCTGTCCCTGTGGCTCCTCCACCACTAACATGTTTGGGGGCCGTGATTTGACGACTGGTAACCGCACTTCACGCGCAAAATATATCACTTACCGAGATCTGCTTCAGCAGAGTGCCACACCCAGTAATGGGTAGAAGGCGTGATGATATATTTATATTTATTTATTTAATATTGTTTTTAAAAATTCCAATCCAAACATTTACTTTTTGAAGATATTGGGTATGAGTTGTAGCGTACAGATGTTCATTATTTTTTCACTTTATTCATATATCATTTCGTCTAAAGATCCATTAATTAATTAAATATTTAAATTTAAATTTTACTATAAAATTAAAATATGTTACAAACTATTTATTGTTAATTATGGATGCATGCTAAAGCTTAGTTAAAAATAGAAATTTTTCGAAATTAAGTATATTTGTTATAAAATATGAATAAATGTAAAATATGATTTTCTAAAGTAAATAATACACATATTGGTAGTGTTATCTAGTGGCTAGTATCTACAACATATAGTAGTTACCGACATGGTTATATAGTAGTAACCTATGAAACTACTCTTTATGTTACAACCACTCGATAGATGTCTCTGGCTATGATTGTGCTTTCGGCTGCTGAATATTAGGTCGATTGAATATTAAGTGGTTTGAATGATTATGCGAATTAATATTATGCTGCTGAATATTAGGTGGTATGCATATTAGGTGGCATGCATATTATGTGAATGAATATTATGCTACTGAATATTAGGTGGTATGAATATTAGATGGCATGCATATTATGTGCTTGAATATTATGCTGCTAGATATTAGGTTGCTGACTGATTATGCGAATGATTATTAGGTTGATGTAATTATGTAGGATGAATATTTGGCTGTTGACGACTTTCCCCTAGAAATATTGCTGTTTTCACTTTGGCCTTGGTTTCAAGGATGTAAAATAAGCCTGATATTAGCGTTTAAATTGATATTACAAAATGTTTTTCTTATCGTACTCATGTTTTCTGTGTCTTAATAGTTCTGAAAACCTTAAACCTGTATTAATAGAAAGCAATGAAGGCTTATTAATTAAAAGAGAACTCAAGTATTGTTTACCTGAAATAAATGTAAATAAATATAACCTTGAAATATTTTTAATAACACGATAAAATCTGTATCTATAAACTGTTTTAATTTATAGATTGACTCTCATCCAGAAATTCCGAAATATGTATGCAGGAATTGTGTGAGCAATTTGAAAAATTTATATAAATTTAAACTAACTTGTTTACGAAGCAACATATATCTGAAAAGCTATTTCCAAACTTTAACATCTACAGATAAATCTTACAAATATTTATCAGGGAAACTAACTGATATTAAATACCAGAATAAATTGCAAGCAGTGAGTAACTACCACACATTGCCAATTATAGAAACTGATAAGAAGCTGCGAGCTGTAGAAAAGGAAGATAATGGGGCTTGTATTAAAAAAGCAGAAGCAATTTTCAAAAACGAAATTAAATCCGATAACATATTAGGTTTTGAAGAATCACAGTGGTATGAAGTCGGCCTGTGGATCCTAAGGTCCCTGGTTCGATTCCCACAGGCGACAAATTTTCACAATTTGAAAAAGCTATCCCTGTGGCTCCTCCACCACTAACATGTTTGGGGGCCGTGATTTGACGACTGGTAACTGCACTTCACGCGCAAAATATATCACTTACCGAGATCTGCTTTAGCAGAGTGCCACACCCAGTAATGGGTAGAAGGCGTGATGATATATTTATATTTATTTACAATCGTTATTAGAAGAAATAGATATCGTTGTGAAAGAAGAATGTATTACATCTGAAGATAACGCCGATGAAGAATTTTATCATGAATTTAAGAAAAATATAAATTGTAATTTAATTCCCAGTGACGTTAATGTTTCCGTTTCGAGGATTGAAGAAATTGTAGATGAGGATTCAAAATATTCTAATAATAGAAAAAATATCTCATCTAACCTTGAAGAAAAGAAAGTAACAGTAAGAAACAATACTAAGAAAAATAAAACGTTTAAATGTTCAATCTGTAATAAAGAATACTTTAGTAAAGTACAATTGATATACCATTTAAATGTTCATGCAGGTATTAGAAATTTTAAATGTGCGGTATGTAATAAAAGTTTTGTTCAAAAAAGTCATTTGCGTAGACATGAAGAATTGCATTCAAATATAAAAAATTTTAAATGTTCAATATGTAAGTACAAGTGTAGGCGTAAATTTGATTTGATTCGACATGAAAGAATTCATACAGGTATTAAAAACTATGACTGTTCAATATGTAAAAAAAAGTTTTTGCATAAACATCATTATATTGCTCATGAAATATTTCATACAGGAGTTATAAAGTATGAGTGTTCAATATGTAAAAAAAAATTGAAGCATAAAACCAGTTTGATTCGACATGAAAAACGTCATACAGATAATATAAACGATAATTACTCAATAGGTAAAGAACAATTTATGCGTAAAAGTGATTTGATTAAACATGGAAGTTATACAGATACAAAGAACTTTGAATGTTCAGTATGTAAAAAACAATTTATGCTAGAATGTAATTTGACTAAACATAAAAAAATTCACATAGATATTAAAAACCTTGTATGTTCAATATGTAAAAAAAAGTTTATGTGTAAACGGGATTTGATTCAGCATGTAAAAATTCATTAGGATATTAAAAGCTATTTCATCCAATAAGTACTAAATTGTTTTTTATGTCCGAGTTACAAGCAAAATAATATACTCGATGTAATGCAATTATCAGACTGTCCTGAGAAATTAAACAATAATTATTTGTTTGTTTATTTCTGACAGATTTGACATTTGTATAGATTTTATTATTATTAGAATTAAGGGAATAAAATAACAAAAAATTCTGTATTTCAGTTAATTTATTTTTAAAAAAAGACTTTGGGCCGGTTTTGTACACCTCCCGGGTTTTTTCAGAAGCTGAAGAATAAAGTTTTATTTAATATTCATTTCTGTTATTTTATATGGATACACTGTTAAAATCTGACTATCTATTTTGTAGATGTCACTAGTTATCAATATCAAAAATAAAAATATTTCAAAAACAAACTTCAACACTCCCCTCATTTTGATTATAACAAAATTTTAATAATAAACTTTAATATCAACATTTTAAAAAACATATTCAAGCACACTCCTAACAATATTCCAGTTAAGTTTATCCTTCCCGCATCCAATCTTCGGCATAGCTAATTTGGTTACTTCATTTTCTTGAATGTGTTGTTTTAGTTTTTGTATAGACAACCATAAAGTATAAATAGTTGGTTTTCCATTAGATTGTTCTTTTGTCACAAGATAATAAATGAATCTTTTATTATTAATTGTGTTAAAATATATTCAAAAACAGTAATTGTTTATTTATTAAAATTAAAATATGTTATAAACTAGTTATTATTTATTATGGATACATGCTAAAGCTTAGTTGCAAATAGAATTTGTTTGAAATTAAGTATATTTGTTATAAAATATGAATAAATGTACAATATTATTTTCTAAAATAAATAATATACATATTGGTAGTGCTATCTAGTGGTTAGTATCTACTACATATAGAAGTTACCGACATTGGTTATATAGTAGTAACCTGTGAAACTACCCTTTATGTTAAAACTAATCGATAGATGTCTCTGGCTACGATTGTGCTTTCGGCTGCTGAATATTATGTAGATTTAATATTAGGTGGTTTGAATGATTATGTGGATGAATATTATGCTGCTGAATATTAGGTGGTATGAATATTAGGTGGCATGCATATTATGTGAATGAATATTATGCTACTGAATATTAGGTGGCATGCTTATTATGTGATTGAATATTATGCTGCTGAATATTAGGTGGTATATTAGGTGGCATGCATATTATGTGCTTTGAATATTATGCCGCTGAATATTAGGTTGTTGACTGATTATACGAATGAATATTATGTTGATATATGTTATGTAGAATGAATATTAGGCTGTTGAGGATGCACCCTATTGGAGATCGGCCAATCCTATGCACGATTTACATATAGGTAAATTCAAGTTTTTGGAATTAAAGGTACATTCAAGGAGAAGTTAATGAAGTAAATCTTGCTAACATTTTATTCTAAATGATAACAACAAAAGGTACATCAATTGTTGCTTCCAAACAGTATCTAAAGTACCTAAATAAAATTTGGTAAATCAAAACTTTTCAAACAATTGTGAGTTAATATTTATTCCGAATAAAATATGAACAAATTTATAACTATTGTAATCTAAATTAGGCAATTACTTAAATTAATATTTTTAAAATTTCCCGCTTGAAAATATGATATTTCAAATCTAGTTGTCCTTGGTTTGTATTAATGGCAAAATATCAAGTGACAAGTGAGTGCTTTATTTAATTATATTTCTTATTAAATTAATACTATTAAATTAATTATATCTTAATACTATGTTATTAAGAACATCTGGTAATACTTCTTTGTATATTAAATGCGTAAATAAATTTGTTTGGTTATTTTAACCTCTATTTGTGCTTGAAGGGTAAATTGCAGTAGTGTTTTGTAAAACCACGATGGCTAAAGACGAAGATGATGACAAGCTTCCAGATCGAGACATTGCGAAGGGATTCTATGCCAAGTATGAACCTAAAGAAATATTGGGAAGGTATATTATTATGAGTATTATCAAATGTTTTTATTGTTTTGACATATAAAATGTTCTTTTTCCCCAGAGGAATCAGTTCAACGGTAAGGAGATGCATTGAGAAGGAAACAGGCAAAGAATATGCTGCGAAAATAATCGATTTAAGCAATGACAGTGATCCTGGCGATAGTGGTACAAGTTATGAAGCAATTAAACAAGAAATTTACATTCTGAGACATGTTGCTGGCCATTCTTATCTGAGTAAGCAATTTTCAATATTTATTACAATTTGGAATTAAGTTATGCTGACTGTAGTTCATTTCGTAGTTTTTTTGGTTATCGCAATATTGTTATAAAAAATGCAAGACGTTTTCATTGTTGCTATTTACTATAGTTGATGAATGTTGCTCTTCTGGAACTTGTTTCTACACCGTATTTTAGATTAATTCCTTTGGCCAATTATTATGTTATCAATATGAATTGTAATTTTGTAAAGTTTTTTTTTTATAATTTGCTGATCAGTTGCGCGATCAGTTTCAAAATCTGTATCGTAATCTAGCGCATCATGCACCAAGCCCTGAATAATGTAAACTTCTCCAGAGAGGTACTTTATTCTAGTGAATTCTACATACTCGATCAGCGAGTTTTTATAACTATTCACTATAATAAAGTACGTCTCTGGAGAAGATCTAAATTGTTCAGGGTTTGGGGTATGATGCAACACGTAATGATAAGCTTGAATTCCTACTTTGAAGCTGATCGTGCAATTCTACATTCACAATCAGCAATTTTTTTGCTAATCAGCAAATTAGTATAATACTTTTCTGAATGCAACTATCTAAATCTATTATTGCCGTAAATTATTATTTTTTTGTTATTGTATCCTAAATTGAAAAATATTATAAATTACATGATTAAAGTAATAATAAGTTTTACATCGTTGTTAAACAGTAGCGAATCTAGAACTTGCTGATTGCAGTGGCTCAGCATTAGGCTGGATGAAATTTTTTTTTTAGGTTTAACGTCAAATTCATATAAATTGAAAGTTTTTTTGAGATGAGTAACTGCATCTTTTACTTCATCCTTATGTGATTCGAACATTCAAGTTATTGTTTTGAATTAGATGAAATTAACATGAAATGAAGCATAAGTAATCATTATTTACTTACTTATTTAATAAGTTAGTTATACAGAGAGAGTTAAGAGATACAAAGTTGGTTTATCAAGTGACCAGAGTTGTGCTATTTTAAGAGAAGATACTAATGCTGTACTCGTTTTTTCAAAATAATGTATAGGTACCTAGATAAAAGTAAAAATATAAAATCAGCATTTTTCTTTCAATAATTTTATTTCAAAAATAGTGGAAGATAAAGAAAAATATGTTAAATAAAAAAGTACATATCAGGGGTACGCAGTGATGTGTGTATGTTTTCTTTATTTCCCACTATTTTTGAATTAAAATTATTTAAGGAAAATTGTTCATTTTACATACGAGGCGCAAAGCACCGGAGCTAATAACATGATCCGGGTCAGAAACGCTAATTTCATTCGTGGTACATACAATATTTTATGCACATCAAAAGAACATTTAATTTTATATTCAAAAGATTAAAACAGGTACATTTATATGTCATGGAAGAAATACCAAAAAAAAAAAACAAATAAGTGTTTTATCACAATCTTAAATTAAAATAAAGCACTTTTGCGTTGTCTTAACTAGACGGAAATATAAATTCCATATATTTGTAAACTATCGAGTCGGACAGGCGACAAATAATTTTCATCACATTAAATTGTGGCTCCTCCTCCACTAACATCTTTGGTGGTCGTGATACAATGGCTGGCAAATGCATTTCCTTGTATTAATATATCACCTATCGATACCTGCTATTGCAGCGTGTCACACTTAGTAGTGGGCAAAAAGGAGTAATGATTTATTTATTTATTTTATTGGTAAACTAAATCCTGAATTAAAAATTTATCTTTTTTTTCTTAGGTACTCAATCCGATTATGGTGAATTAGCTTTTTGTGATGTTTATGTAATATGTTATCATGTGACACAAGACACATAAATTTTGTAATAAATAAATTAGATAATAGATTCAATGCAGGCTCTTGAACTAATAGGTACGCATCATATTCGATATTTTACAAATTTGTCTATTCTTAATATGTATCAATGTGAAATTACAAGTATTAGATATTATTTGTTTTTTTAGTCGAACTCCAAGATGTATTCGAATCATCAACATTCATCTTCCTGGTATTCGAGCTGTGTAAGAACGGCGAGTTGTTTGACTACCTTACCTCTGTGGTGACGTTGTCGGAAAAGAAGACACGGTACATTATGCGTCAGGTGTTCGAGGGGGTGCAGTACATCCACAGCCGGCACATCGTGCACCGTGACTTAAAGCCCGAAAACATATTGCTGGACGATAATCTCAATGTCAAGATCACAGATTTTGGGTTCGCTAAAGTATTGAACCAGGACGAGAAATTGTTTGGTGCGTAACATTTTTGATTTGTTCACTTAATTACTATCAATGCTTATTAGCATTGTGTTCGATTAAGATGAACCAACAATAAGCCATCACCTCAAAAGAATTTAGGCAAATCCTGATTTAAATTTTACCATTTTGTTATCACGATATGGTTTAGAGTTCATTTATACAGGCTGATCGTCTTAAGTTCGGCACTAAAAATATTTTGTTTATTTTAGAGATACAAAAAATGTTAATAAGTAGACTTAAAATAGACAAAGGGGCTTATAAGATGATCGTAGTAATAATTTTGTATCATTTCTGGTTTTATAGGCAATGGGTACAACTTGAAACCTATTATTTAAATAAATATATTTTTGTTTTAGAAATTTAAAAAATATTAGTCAAACGAAGGCTTGATCTTAATTTTGTAGTAATCAACCATAATTTAAATAAATAATGATATATCAAGGGAAGAAAGTGATACATTTGTTCCCGAAGGTGCATTTTCATACATGAGGAATCAATGGTATTTTTTTTGTGGTTTCACTACCCTATTAGAAAGTTAAATTTTCAGAAATAAATTAGCAATTAAAATTTGCCAATTCTTTGCAAAACCGTAAATGTGTAAATCTAAAGTTTACGATAAATCACAATTTATAGATGAACAGATACTGCAATTTTGCCCGTAAATCTGTAGTAAATGAACTACGATGCATTATTTATGATACTTAATACGTTACGTCATCAGCTGTTATCTTCATTATTTCTTTCGTTATTTGTATGTTATATCAGGTACTAGCTATTACCCGCGACTTCGTTCGCGTGGTCTACAATTTAATGCGAGTACCCCGCATGCGTTTCATTACAACTCAAAGAAAGTGTTTGTGTTCAGCTGTCCATGTGAGAAGCATGGATTTTCCAAGTTTAGTCCACACACTTGTAGCGACTGTCCCAGTGCTTTGTTGACGGTCATTGCAAATGCGAGTCGTACCGGAAACTGCAAACGTCTGAATTCGAATGGCATAGGACTGAAGCTTTATTATACCTATATGTTAAGATTAGTTCTCGTCTCTACCTATACCAAATTTAAATCGAATCAGTGCAGTACTTTTTAGGATAGCTAGCGGCCATTTTGTTTCAAGACGGCGGATTTAAGCTTTATTATACCTATATGTTAAGATTGGTTCCCGTCTATGCTTACACCAAATTTGAATCGAATCAGTATAGTACTTTTCAGGATAGTTAGTGGCCCATTTTGTTTTAAGATGGCGGACTGAAGTTTTATTATACCTATATATTAAGATTGGTTCCTGTCTATGTCTGTACAAAATAAGAATCGAATCAGTACAGTACTTTTTAGGATAGCTAGCAGCCATTTTGTTTTAAGATGGCGGACTGAAGTTATATTATACCTATATATTAAGATTGGTTCCCGTCTATGTCCGTACAAAATAAGAATCGAATCAGTGCAGTACTTTTCAAGATAGCTAGCGGTCATTTTGTTTAAAGATGGCGAAATTAAGCTTTATTATACCAATATGCTAAGATTGGTTTTGTTCTATGTCTATACCAAATTTGAATCGAATCAGTGCAGTACTTTTCAGGATAGCTAGCGGCCATATTGTTTCAAGATGGCGGACTGAAGCTTTATTATACCAATATGTTAAGATTGGTTCCCGTCTATGTCTATACCAAATTTGAATCCAATCAGTGCAGTAGTTTTCAGAATAGCTAGCGGCCATTTTGTTTCAAGATGGTAGACTGAAGCTTTATTATACCTATATGTTAATATTGATTCCCGTCTATGTCTATACTAAATTTGAATCCAATCAGTGCAATAGTTTTCAGAATAGCTAGCGGCCATTTTGTTTCAAGATGGTAGACTGAAGCTTTATTATACTAATATGTTAAGATTGTTCCCGTCTATGTCTATACCAAATTTGAATCCAATCAGTGCAGTAGTTTTCAGAATAGCTAGCGGCCATTTTGTTTCAAGATGGTAGACTGAAGCTTTATTATACCAATATGTTAAGATTGGTTCCCGTCTATGTCTATACCAAATTTGAATCCAATCAGTGCAGTAGTTTTCAGAATAGCTAGCGGCCATTTTGTTTCAAGATGGTAGACTGAAGCTTTATTATACTAATATGTTAAGATTGTTCCCGTCTATGTCTATACCAAATTTGAATCCAATCAGTGCAGTAGTTTTCAGAATAGCTAGTGGCCATTTTGTTTCAAGATGGTAGAGTGAAGCTTTATTATACCAATATGTTAAGATTGGTTCCCGTCTATGTCTATACCAAATTTGAATCCAATCAGTGCAATAGTTTTCAGAATAGCTAGCGGCCATTTTGTTTCAAGATTATAGACTGAAGCTTTATTATACTAATATGTTAAGATTGTTCCCGTCTATGTCTATACCAAATTTGAATCCAATCAGTGCAGTAGTTTTCAGAATAGCTAGCGGCCATTTTGTTTCAAGATGGTAGAGTGAAGCTTTATTATACCAATATGTTAAGATTGGTTCCCGTCTATGTCTATACCAAATTTGAATCCAATCAGTGCAGTAGTTTTCAGAATAGCTAGCGGCCATTTTGTTTCAAGATGGTAGACTGAAGCTTTATTATACTAATATGTTAAGATTGTTCCCGTCTATGTCTATACCAAATTTGAATCCAATCAGTGCAATAGTTTTCAGAATAGCTAGCGGCCATTTTGTTTCAAGATGGTAGACTGAAGCTTTATTATACTAATATGTTAAGATTGTTCCCGTCTATGTCTATACCAAATTTGAATCCAATCAGTGCAGTAGTTTTCAGAATAGCTAGCGGCCATTTTGTTTCAAGATGGTAGAGTGAAGCTTTATTATACCAATATGTTAAGATTGGTTCCCGTCTATGTCTATACCAAATTTGAATCCAATCAGTGCAGTAGTTTTCAGAATAGCTAGCGGCCATTTTGTTTCAAGATGGTAGACTGAAGCTTTATTATACCTATATGTTAATATTGGTTCCCGTCTATGTCTATACCAAATTTGAATCCAATCAGTGCAGTAGTTTTCAGAATAGCTAGCGGCCATTTTGTTTCAAGATGGTAGACTGAAGCTTTATTATACCTATATGTTAATATTGATTCCCGTCTATGTCTATACCAAATTTGAATCCAATCAGTGCAGTAGTTTTCAGAATAGCTAGCGGCCATTTTGTTTCAAGATGGCGGACTGAATCTTTATTATACATATATATTAAGATTAGTTCTCGTCTATGTCTATACCAAATTTGAATCGAATCAGTGCAGTACTTTTCAAGATAGCTAGCCGCCATTTTGTTTCAAGATGGCGGATTGGACGTGTGCAAAGTTAGAAACCTTCGCGGGCGTGCACTCAACAACTTAGCAAAATTTCATCGCAATCGGATGAATGGTATAAGAACGCATAAGGGACAAACAAACAAACAAACAGACAAACAAACATTAATTTTTATATATATAAGAAGATTATAAAAAATAAATCGATTTACTTCCAAAGTAAATAAAATTTATTTCTTTAAATAACGATAGAATTTCTTAAAGAAATGTTTTATTTGTTATAAAATATGTAAAATCAATTTGTTGATTAAATTAAATTTACAATGGAAATAAATGTATTCTGTTTTTTAATTATAAAAGACCGGGCTTTTATAAATATAAGTTTGTTGATAAATGTACTTCTCTATAGTTATTTTTATTTATTTCTTTTTTAGTTTATTACTATTTTCATAATTTTGTCTAATACCGGTTTTACACTTATTAATTAATCTAAAATAAATCGATCTATTTATTTACCGATAAATCGATGAATAAGTGTTGAGCATTACACTCTATTTAAAAAGTCAAAGTGTTACCGCTGCCGGTAGTGCAAATTTGACACCAAAATTAGACATTATATTTGTTCGTATTTTTATAATTGAAATTATAGATCTTAAATTATAAATAAAGAAAATATTTTTTAACGATTCTGTTGTTGGTTAGTCCAGTGAAAGTTCGGGAAACTATTTAATAAGTTTTGATAGAAATACTATAATTTAACTGTGGACGTTCTAAATTTATATGACTGAACTATGTGCGATATATACATAATTAATGTAGATAGGTACTATTTAATTTTCTGTTATCCCGATAAATATTTTTTAAATTATGATATTTTTGAATATGAAATATAGCTATGTAATAAATTAAAATATAGTGATATGGCAGCACTATACAATGAAAGAGATCTGAGTGGATCATGATCTGTCAGAGTAAAATATAAACGAAGTTCTGTTAATTTTTATGTATTATTATTATCATTAAATAATATTAGAAATTTTTTCTAATTTCACTATCCAAATTTGCGCATAATAACTATTTTCAACATGCTCTTTTATACCAGAATTACATTAATTTTATAATACTATATGACACAGAAGCCGTACTCGTAAAGAAATAATGAATAGATTTTTTTTATATTGTGAGTTTTATGATACTTTTTGCGTTGATATACAACCCGATTCTCAAAAAGATTTTAGCTACACCTGAATTTTGGATTAGTTCCATATTAAAACTAAGTAAAAACAGGTTTCATTAGGATTTATTTCAACTTTTTTGGTAATATGACTAGCTTAAGTTGGCTAAACTAAAATTCAGGATTAATTAAATAAAATCTTTTTGAGAATTGAGCTGTTCGTGTTTACATTATAGTGTTGTATTTGTTTTACGTAGATTTGTGCGGCACACCTGGTTACTTAGCCCCAGAGACGCTGAAGTGCAACATGTTTGACGGTGCGCCTGGCTACTCCTTCGAAGTTGATGTGTAAGTATTTATGTTCATTGTAGACAATTAGTTTAAAACATTTATCTTTTGATTGAATTCATCCAAGATATATTTTGCTAGGGAATATAAATTTACATTAATTTATATGTAACGATGTTGCAGATGGGCGTGTGGAGTCATTATGTACACGCTGTAAGTATTCTGTAAATAAGTCATCTAGAATTAAAGTGAAATTATAATTTGCTTGATCCTGTTCTTTTAGATCTAACCATATATTTTTTAAAATTTTAATAATATTTCTACTGCCTGAATCACGAAAATAGAAAACTGTTAATTTTGCAGACTGGTGGGATGTCCTCCATTTTGGCATCGAAAGCAAATGATCATGTTGCGAAATATCATGGAAGGCAAATACTCGTTCACATCTCCTGAGTGGGCTGATATCTCAGGTATCTAATAGATTTTATGTGTAATTCCCGGCTAGTTGGAAAATAATAATTTCAACATTGTATTTAGAATTAAATTTGAGTAAAAATATTGACATGTATCCTATTTCACTTAGGCCCGTTTTTTTTCTTCAACTGTTAAATTAATGAACATATCGGGTGTAACAAATAGGCTTTACACATGACAAGTTTTTTCGGCGCTATTGCTCCCCAATTTATTTTAGAGAAAAGTGCTTCATATAAAAGTTGAACAATTTAAATCTCTACATTAATAAACAACGTTAGTTCTCAATAGTTTGTTACCTTACCTAATTAGGAAGTATACAGGGTGGTCCATTTTACTTGACTTGTTCAAATATCTTGCAAATTAAGCCCTTAACAACAAACTTTTATGAACAAAAGTTTAACCATTTTGAGGGGGCCATTAGATCTTGTTAACATTTTTCGCCCCCCACCCCCCAGGGGGTCGGTGAGGGGGTAAACTTAGATATCTTAAATAGGAACCCTATTTTTTTTATTACAGATTCGGAATCTCCATAAAAAAATATGAAGGTTTAATCTGAGAATTTTTTTCATATTCTTGATAGATGGCGCTGTAAACCGAGTGGTTCATTTAACTTGACTTGTTCAAATATCTTGCAAATTAAGCCCTTAACAACAAACTTTCATAAACAAAAGTTCAACCATTTTGAAGGGGCCATCCGATCTTGTTAACATTTTTCGCCTCCTACCCCCCAGGGGGTCGGAGAGGGGGTAAACTTAGATATCTTAAATAGAAACCCTATTTTTTATTACAGATTCGGAATCTTCATAAAAAAATATGAAGGTTTAAACTGAGAAATTTTTTCATATTCTTGATAGATGGCGCTGTATTCGTAAAAACAAGTTTTTACGTGATCTTAAAATAAGCGATTGCTCATTGCTCGTGTTTTAAGTTTAAAATAATGGTTATTTTTCAAAATTATTATTTATAATTATTATAATTACATTTCACAAAATCTGTGTGAAGATAGTCAGGATATGTCACGAGATACAATAAGTTCACCACTTATTCGACATTGATCGCCATCGGTCATCATTGTCGATGAAAAGATCCATTTGTGCGCATAATAAACAATTCAAAATACGGATATTTTGAAAAATAACCATTATTTTAAACTTAAAACACGAGCAATGAGCAATCGCTTATTTTAAGATCACGTAAAAACTTGTTTTTACGAATACAGCGCCATCTATCAAGAATATGAAAAAAATTTTCAGTTTAAACCTTCATATTTTTTTATGAAGATTCCGAATCTGTAATAAAAAAATAGGGTTTCTATTTAAGATATCTAAGTTTACCCCCTCTCCGACCCCCTGGGGGGTGGGGGGCGAAAAATGTTAACAAGATCGGATGGCCCCTTCAAAATGGTTGAACTTTTGTTTATGAAAGTTTGTTGTTAAGGGCTTAATTTGCAAGATATTTGAACAAGTCAAGTTAAATGAACCACCCGGTTTACAGCGCCATCTATCAAGAATATGAAAAAAATTCTCAAATTAAACCTTCATATTTTTTTATGGAGATTCCGAATCTGTAATAAAAAAATAGGGTTCCTATTTAAGATATCTAAGTTCACCCCCTCTCCGACCCCCTGGGGGGTGGGGGGCGAAAAATGTTAACAAGATCGAATGGCGCCCTCAAAATGGTTAAACTTTTGTTCATAAAAGTTTTTTGTTAAGGTGGCAGATTGATAGGATAAAATCGTAGTCTCAATTTTTTTCCTGAACCCGTGAATATAAAGCAGTTTTTCTTTTTTGCTGTAATATTAGAAATATGTATCTATGGACCCAGATATTTCATCGATTTTTTATTGCATATTTTATTGATTTATAAACATAAAAATGATTGTTTTTTATAACTAATTAATATAAAATTTTCCAGTCCATACAAAAAAAAATTACAAATTTAATACCATAATTGTTTTTGTGAAATTCATTATACATGTGGAATTATTAGGCGACTAGTATTTTTCCATATAACGCAATGTTAATTTAGTTCAGTGGTTTCACGCAAGAGGCCGCTTCATAATACAAAACTTATTTCTCAGAGTAGCAATCTGCCAGATATGCTGCGAACGATACGTCACTCTAAAATGTACAGTATTTGTTTGGACCATTGTTAAAACCCGTCAATAATCATTTGAATCTACTGCAGTAAGCCAAATATGTTTTGTACGATATGTCCCTATATAACAATAGACAATTTTTTTTTTTTTATATGGGATGGCTAGCTCAGTGGTATGAAGTCGGCCTGTGGATCCTGAGATCCCTGGTTCGATTCCCACAGGCGACAAATTTTCATAATTTGAAAAAGCTATCCCTGTGGCTCCTCCACCACTAACATGTTTGGGGGCCGTGATTTGACGACTGGTAACCGCACTTCACGCGCAAAATATATCACTTACCGAGATCTGCTTCAGCAGAGTGCCACACCCAGCAATGGGTAGAAGGCGTGATGATATATTTATTTATTTATATTTTAATATTTGTATCACCAAATGCAACCTTTAATTCTTAGAATTATCACCGAAACTTTAAAATTTGGAAGCAGTGGACGGATAAACTATATATAACTGCTATAAATATAAACCTTTTGGATGTAATTTTGATATATCATGCAATATAAATATTTCTGGCGAATTTAAACGTATACAATAATCCTAATTTGTATTAATGATTATTATATCTTTTTATTCTATTGTGAGTTTATATGGGGTAAATTAAATAGCAGCGTGGTAATTAGTCGGACTGTAGAATTTGAGGACCCTGATTCTAATCCCACTCACATATTTCATCACAAATAATTTACCCCTCCATCACCACTAATATCTTTAAAAGCCCACATCTGCGAAAACAGAGTGCCAAACTCAGTAATGGGTAAAGGGCGTGATGGTATATTTATTTTGAATGTACTCGTAAAGTTGTCAGTATTTGTATGTATCTTGAACGATTTTTTTGTTTTTTTACCTCCCGCCACATAGGTAAGCGAGGTAATATTTTCTATCAAAAAATTCGATATTGAGTTTTTACTGAATAAGCACGAATACTTGTAAATTAGGATTCCCACAACACGTTTCTACTATTTTTACAATGATGTCTGTCTTCGGTATTTCAGCTTTTTGCATTAATATATAGAGTTGATAAGATTCTGGATCAAATTGGACATCCGGAAGTGGTACTTTACTTTACTCACACCAGTTTTTAATGAAAAACTATATATTAAAATATAATTCAAATCTTTTTAGTTTTACTATTTAAGACTTTTATATCAATGGGAGTAACATATTAGATTTTGACTAAAATTGGTAAACCGCAACTGATATTTTACTTGAAGCTGTTAACAGTTTTTCTTGAAAAGACTGATATAAATATCGGTTTTCTTCTATTCATGTTATTGTATATTGAAGAACATAACATTCTTTACAAGATATGTTTACTTTTATAAATAAAATAAATAAATAAATATATCATCACGCCTTCTACCCTTTACTGGGTGTGGCACTCTGCTGAAGCATATCTCGGTAAGTGATATATTTTGCGCGTGAAGTGCGGTTACCAGTCGTCACGGCCCCCAAACATGTTAGTGTTGGAGGTGCCACAGGGATAGCTTTTTCAAATTATGAAAATTTGTCGCCTGTGGGAATCGAACCAGGGACCTCAGGATCCACAGGCCGACTTTATACCACTGAGCTAGCCATCCCATTACTTTTATATACGTTTTATTTTTGTATCTTGCAGGGTTTGAAATTAAACGACTTTAAAAAGAAATTGGTAATTATACAATCAAGTATGCTTCACTAAAAAATCAAAATACCTTTGCTATATATCGAAATATAATGACATTCATCAAAATATATATTAAAATACACCACGGTTTGGCGGAAGGTTATGTACTTCACACATCAGATTTTTTAATTTAATTTATTTAATTCGAAAAATAATCATCCTATCCCCGAAACTAGTTGCTTTAATTAATTTTAAAAATAAGCTACATTTGAATCTGTCGTACTTGCCATATTTATGAATTTGAATACTTTCGTTAAAACAATTGCCGATCGAAAAAAATCAAATTTTTTATGCAAGCCCTTAAACAGACCTTTCATTTGATGCCAAACACGATAGGTTTCGAAGCACTTTCATTAAAACAATTGCCAATCGATAAAATTTTAATTTTGCATGCAAGCCCTTAAAAAGACCTTTCATTTGATGCCAAACACGATAGGTTTCGAAGCACTTTCATTAAAACAATTGCCAGTCGATAAAATTTTAATTTTGCATGCAAGCCCTTAAAATGACATTTCATTTGATACCAAACACGATAGGTTTTGGAACACTTCCGTTAAAACAATTGCCGATCGAAAACATTCTAATTCTGCATGCAAGCCCTTAAAAAGACCTTTCATTTGATGCCAAACACGATAGGTTTCGAAGCACTTTCATTAAAACAATTGCCAGTCGATAAAATTTTAATTTTGCATGCAAGCCCTTAAAAAGACATTTCATTTGATACCAAACACGATAGGTTTTGGAAGACTTTCGTTAAAACAATTGCCGATCGAAATAAATCCAATTTTTTATGCAAGCCCCCAAAAAGACCTTTCATTTGATGCCAAACACGATAGGTTTTGAAGCACATTCATTAAAACAATAGCCAATCGATATAATTTCAATTTTTCATGCAAGCCCTTAAAAAGACCTTTCATTTAATACCAAACACGATAGGTTTTGGAACACTTTCGCTAAAACAATTGCCGATCGAAAACATTCTAATTCTGCATGCAAGCCCTTGAAAAGACCTTTCATTTGATGCCAAACACGATAGGTTTCGAAGTACTTTCATTAAAACAATTGCCAATCGATAAAATTCCAATTTTGCATGTAAGCCCTTTAAAAGTCCTTTCGATTGATACCAAAGACGATGGGTTTTGAAGCACTTTCACTAAAACATTGACAATCGAAAAGTATTAAACTAACGCCTGTCTTGATTATATATCAAGACAGGCGTTAGTTGTTGACGCCAAGATCAAGCAGCCTACGGCGACACACTGACTGTCTATATTACAGTAACGAAGACTTTGAGCCAATATTCGAAAATTGCAATTCCAGTTATCTTTTTATTAACTGATAAATTAGTCATGTTAAACATATGATAATTTACTACATAACACCCTTGTTTGTATTAGATACAATTTTTGCATTAATTATTACTTTACAAGCTATATTTCAATATATAAGATTTTTTTCAATCAATTTTTCGTTCCTCCAGAATTTGGTTTTTCGCGACTTGTCCGACTGGCGGCAGCACCTTACGCTCACTTCGATAACTTCGGCTCTCGAGCTCGCTTCGTTGTCGATCGGAAACTGATGCAAAACCAGAAGTACAAAACTAAAATTGATTGACTTTTGATATTGAGAGTTATCAAATTTGTGTAAAATATATGTTTAAAGTTCATATGCAAAATTGTAATTTTTACGATCGACAATTGTTTTAGCGAAAGTATTCGAAAACCTATCGCGTTTGTTATCAAATGAAAGGTCTTTTTAAGGGCTTACATGCAGAATTGGTTTTTTTCGATCGGCAATTGTTTTAGCGAAAGGATTACAAAACCTATCGTGTTTTGCATAAAATGATAGGTCTTTTTAAGGGCTTGGAATTGGAATTTTATCGATTGGCAATTGTTTTAATGAAAGTATTCCAAATCTTATCGTGTTTGGTATCAATTGAAAGGCCTTTTGAAGGGCTTACATACAAAATTAGAATATTATCGATTGGCAATTGTTTTAATGAAAGTGCTTCAAAACCTATCGTGTTTGATATCAAATGAAAGGTCTTTTTAAGGGCTTGCATGCAGAATTGGTTTTTTTCGATCGGCAATTGTTTTAGCGAAAGGATTACAAAACCTATCGTGTTTTGCATAAAATGATAGGTCTTTTTAAGGGCTTGGAATTGGAATTTTATCGATTGGCAATTGTTTTAATGAAAGTATTCCAAATCTTATCGTGTTTGGTATCAATTGAAAGGCCTTTTGAAGGGCTTACATACAAAATTAGAATATTATCGATTGGCAATTGTTTTAATGAAAGTGCTTCAAAACCTATCGTGTTTGATATCAAATGAAAGGTCTTTTTAAGGGCTTGCATGCAGGAATGGATTTTTTTCGATCGGCAATTGTTTTAGCGAAAGTGTTCCAAAACCTATCGAATTTGGTATCAAATGAAAGGTCTTTTGCAGGGCTCGCGTGCAAAATTTAATACTTTTCGGTCAATTGTTTAAGTGAAAGTGCTTCAAAACCCATTGTCTTTGGTATCAATTGAAAGGTCTTTTGAAGTGCTTACATGCAAAATTGGAATTTTATCGATTGGCAATTGTTTTAATGAAAGTGTTCCAAAACCTATCGTGTTTGGTATCAAATGAAAGGCCTTTTGAAGGGCTCGCGTAAGAAAATTAATACTTTTCGATCGTCAATTGTTTTAATGAATGTGCATCAAAATTCATCGTGTTTGGTATCAATTGAAAGGTCTTTTGAAGGATTTGCGTGCAAAATTAGAATTTTTCGATCGGCAATTATTTAAGCGAAAGTATTCCGAAACCTATCGTGTTTGGTATCAAATGAAAGAACTTTTGAACGGCTCGCGTACAAAATTTAATACTTTTCGATTATCAATTGTTTTAGTGAAAGTACTCCAAAACCTATCGTATTTGGTATCAAATAAAGATCTTTGGAAGGGCTCGCGTATAAAATTAATACTTTTCGTTCGTCAATTGTTTTAATGAAAGGACATCAAAATCCATCGTTTTTGGTATCAATTGAAAGATCTTTTGAAGGGCTTTCTTGCAGAATTGGATTTTTATTGATCGGCAATTGTTTTAGTGATAATGATTCAAAACCTATCATATTTAGTATATATTAAAAGATTTTTAGATGGGCAGACGTGTAGAATTTAAAAGTCTTAGATTCGTAATAATTCAATTTATATTGTGTCTATTGTCTTACTGAAGTTAATTCTATTTCAGTGTCCGCGGAGATTAGCGTGAGGCCGACCGATAGTATTTATTATTATTCCAATACGTGATTGTAGTAATAAGAGCATTACTATGCAAGAGCTTATTAATAAACAATTGGTTGTGAAAGAAAATGTAGAAGCTCAATGTTCAGAATGCTTACACTCACATAAATTACATAAAACCAAATTAGTTTTTGTTGGCGCAGTATTAATTTGCCAACTTCTGTTATTTGAAAATGAAAATGGATATATTCGCAAACTAACTGTGTTTAAAATGTTACTTAAACTGGTAACATTTGAAACACTGGGGTCGCCAAGGTTTTTTTAATTAATTTTTTTTTATTTGACCCGATATTTTTAGAACTGGTCGATAAGGTTTTTTAAATTCGAATATTTTTCTTGGCTTAATTAGATATCACTTTTTTTTAAATCTGTAACATAGATATTACAATTTTTGGGGAAGGAATCTGCGAAATCTTGGCGTACCTTTAACAATGTAATTGTTTTTTGGGAGGTTTTTGAATACAGAAATACTTACATATGAACTTTAAACATATATTTTACACAAATTTGGTAATTCGCAATGTCAAAAGTCAATACATTTTAGTTTTGTACTTCTGGTTTTGCATCAGTTTCCGATCGACAACGAAGCGAGCTCGAGAGCCGAAGTTGTCGAACTGAGCGTAAGGTGCTGCCGCTAGTCGGACAAGTCGCGAAAAACCAAAATATTCCGGAAGTCGGGAGGAACGAAAAATTGATTGAAAAAAATCTTAAATAGGGAAATAATAGCTTGTAAAGTAATAATTAATACAAAAATTTTATCTAATACAAACAAGGGTGTTATGTAGTAAATTATCATATGTTTAACGTGACTAATTTATCGGCTAATAAAAAGATAAATGGAATTACAATTTTCGAATATTGGCTCAAAGTCTTCGTTACTGTAATATAGACAGTCAGTGTCGCCGGCCGTAGGCTGCTTGATCTTGGCGTCGACAACTACCGCCTGTCTTGATTACTAAACATGTAATTTAGTTTTTCAGTAATTCAGCATTTATCTGTTTGAAACATAAAATATCAAATTTGTTTACGTATAATTTTTTTGTAATGTTGACTACTCTATATCTAACTTTACTGATGAGGCATATACAGAATGTCCGTTTTTCGAACCTAACCCTTGGTATCTCAAGAACCGTGAGATACGAAGTCGTTTAAATTGAGGCAAAATTGCCAAATTAGTTGATCATTTTAATGATGTATTTGTTTTTCCGAAAAAAGACTTAGATAACTAGATAAAGCGAAAATTAAAATTTATGTTTTTTGTTTCTAATGCTACCATGATTATTGAAATATATTATAAAATACAGAAAAATTGCAAATAACATTTTATGTTCTAAATATCTTTGCCATCATCTTTTATTTGAAACTTTTTTTTGTAACTGATTCGATTTTTAAAATAAATGGAATTTATTGTTTTGTGTGTCCAGTAAACTTCCTCCTCCGGTTTTTCAATTTCATTCAAAATCAACTCAGCTCTTCATATTTTCATGAAACTTATAATTACCAAGTTTCGTTAACAAATCTTATCTCGTTCATGAGATATTGCACACTCGGACACACATCCACACACACACAGACATCATTGAGAAAATGATCAAAACGGATTCAGTGGACCTCAAAACACGTATTTCCGCGAAAATCTCGTCAACGATTTTTTTGACGATTACAATACTTTCTTATACTGTGTATAAGAAAGTAAAAAAGAACTAAACTTAAGACTCGTTTCTTTATGGTTTATTATTCCTACTATTGTCTTTTGGCCGCATTTTTGTTGTGACAAGAGAAAACAAAGAGATTTTATTTTAACCAAAATAAATCGCATAGTATTTTATATTTATAAACAAAAAATGGTTATATTAATGATTATTATTTATAGAATCGGATAAAAATATTAATGTTGCGCATTAGTAATAAGTACGCGTAATTATACTCATGCATGAGAGTAAACGCGATTATAAAGCTACGTTTGAACATCTTAACACGGTCTCTGTTTTAGTCTTTGTTCTTGGTTTTTTATTTCTGTTTATGTCGAAAAAATTCCAGCTATTTCAAGCTACTTCCCGTATCCGAATTGACTTATAAGCAAATTTTTAGCGATTTTTTTTTATTTTACCCTATTTTTAGACTGTTTGCTCATTGTAACGAAAATTTACATATATATATATATATATATATATATATATATATATATATATATATATATATATATATATATATATATATATATATATATATATATATATATATATATATATATATATATATATATTTGATCCACTGAATCCAATGGTAAAATCCCCAAGTGCATATGTCTTCTAGTTTTTAAGATATTGTTCAAAATTTGCTCGATGAGAAAATGTTGGTGAAACTTCTTGAAAAATAACAAATGCTGCAAATTTATTTACAAGTCAATTGAAATTCAGTGCCATTGGGCGTATCTTCACATCTTGTTTAGTTTTTGAGATATATAGCCTCGGGATTGTCGAAAATATGATGATGTAATTTTTTTTGGACAATTTAACGTTTCCGGAGGCTATATCTTAAAAACAAAACAAATCGACTATTAGTAAACTTTTAGCGCAGTCCGAACTATTCGTTCATTATTATTATTAGGTCTCATTAACTATTTGAATATTCGAACTATTTGGACTGTTCGGTTATTTGAATATTCGGTCAGTACAGATATCCGAACTGTTGATTTATCGGTCTTACCAGTTTCAAGTATTTTTTTTATTCCCAACTGAAACACTTCTGATCACTCTGTAATTTATAATCATATGTGTAACATTTTAAAAATTTAGCTGTTATCGTTATAGTCGTATTTCATTCAGTAGAATAAAGTCTGTTGATTTCCCATGTTAGATAGCGTATGACCCACTACCTTATAGCTAAGTAATTTAGTGGAAAAGTGTCTCAAACCAATAAATATATTTTTAATTTACATTTATCCCTTTAATTGACTGTTTCTTTTTTTACCCTAGACTTGAATCACCCATTATAATAACTGAACTTTTTATACT
Source organism: Pterostichus madidus (assembly GCA_911728475.2). NCBI lineage: Eukaryota > Metazoa > Arthropoda > Insecta > Coleoptera > Carabidae > Pterostichus > Pterostichus madidus. The sequence goes on along the minus strand of OU452314.1, from coordinate 17,316,450 downwards.
TACATCATGGGCTTGTGTTGATAGTTGAGATTGATTACAGAGGCCCCAAAAGACTTGATCCGTAAACTATTAGTGGTGGATCCCAGTCAGAGAATCTCCATCGAAGCTGCACTTAACCACTATTTCTTCCAGACGGTGGTAAGTTTTATGTTATTTATTTTTCTTGTGTTGCATGGCATACATTACTAGAAAACAAAATTGGACTATTGTATATATTTGTATTAGTAGCATGTTTGTAAAAATCTATGTGTAAAGTAAAAAGATTAAAATTGACTCGTTCTGTAATACAAATTTTATGACATATAAACATTTTTATTATTTGTAATTATTTAACGGCCGGTTTCACCAACGACAGTTGATTTAAATAAATAAAAGTTTATCAAAATTGCATGTCAAATAGAATAATTGACATTGTTGTCATATTCGATTTGTTTTTATTTATTTAAACCAAGTGTAACTTGTTTTAAATAAATTAAATACAGAATGCGTTCAATATAACTATTGATCTAGCCGGAAATTGCTTAATAGGGATATCCCATAAATTTGATTTATTGTTTTGTCCGAAATTATTTAAATTTTATAATATAATGAACTTCAGAAGTGATAGATATTTAAGTTCGTAAAAATTATCCCATTTTTAATATTTTAATGAAAATTTAGTATTAGTTGAAATAAATTTTTATAATATATTATTTTTGTTTTTCGTTGATGATTTCATACATATTTTATTTTATGAAAGTTACTTAAATTATGAAGAAATTTCGAGAAATATGCTGAAATAAGTTTGACCAAAATATCTAGATCTGTTAATTGCTTTTTTTAGTTTTGGTTTGTGTGTGAGCATTGTGGTTTGTCTGTTTGCAGCAACTGTGGGATCAGGACATCGCCCCACTAAAGCGTAGTCTTTCTAAAAACTCGAACAGATTCAGCAGAATCTCCAAACTGGCTCTGGTAAATTTCTTCTTTTAATTTTCTATTATTTTTTTTTTGTGTGTGTTTAACCATTTCATTAACAACGCGCTATTTACTGATTGCAATTTAGTATGATTTAAGTAATAGTTAAACTATACCATGACGTATTTAAGCGATAATTGTGCTATTGCAATTCGTATATAATTCGATGTATAATTATATCAAAATTTAAATGCGATCTCTTTTATCAATAATAACGTAAACTGTACAACTTACAAAATTTTATTTATTTTAAATTATATAATTTAGTACGTAGTTCTTAGTGTCTGCCGGCTTGGAATTCCTGAAAAAAGCATGGAATTGAAAAATCTTACTTTAAATCCTTAAAAATTCTTGATTTTATATTTAATACTTGGATATATTATTTACAGTAAAAATAATTCTTTAATTTAGTTTCCCTTTTTCATATATATGTAACAATTGCCTACTAATTAAATGAAAAAGTAACGATTTCTGGCAATTATTAATCCAGTTTATGCAGTAAATAATCAAATTAAGTTAGAAATATTTATATACAGAATTTTATTGCCTATAATTTTTACTTGAAGATTTAACTAAAATAATTTTGTCGAGTTAAGACTGATTTTGCTATGAAGCTGAATAGAATTTTTTGTAATGTCCTGGAATTTTATATGTTCAAACTGGCAGACACCATGCTATTTCAATAGATTATTACAATTATTTAGAAATTTTGTAATTTATTTTACTCTTATATAAGTTATTATTTAAATTTAATTTTATTTATTTAAATGCTTTCTAATTTACAAACTGAAAATGAAATCACCTAAATTTAAATGGTTATCATTTAAATGATCAGTTGAATATTTAGTTTTTAGTATTACATTTTGATCTGTGGATTAGAAAATATTACTGTTGAAATGGAAGCAGAAAAATAATAATTTGCTATTTAAAAACAATGTCGCGTCCATCATTGTGATTAAATGACTGTCGATAAAAAATACATCCTGTTATATCGTGCGTTTTATTTCACGTGAAATATGTAATTTGGAATTTCCATAGTAACTAAATGACAGCAATGAATAAAGCTGGATTCAGATTGTATAACAAAACACAACATACGAATACACCACAACACAGAAATACATAGAAACATAGAACCGATTTAGATATATGAAATTGTTTATCTATTTTTATACTTATTATCTAGCTATCATTTCTGTCAGTGAAAGATTTATTCATGTTATTTGTCAAAAACAAGAATTATAAATTGTTTGGTGCATATGTACAATTGCATTTGCAATAGATTTTCACACGTTTTATTTTTTGTCATTTCGACGAAAATCCATTTTCTTTATTTCAAAGAGAATGGGCGACTTCACTAGGCTAAATAATTTAATGTCTTCTTTGAATTAATCAGTTCATCATTCACAAGAAGATAAATAAACTTTCTGTGCAATGCAGATAATTTAAAATTGTAAAAACATCAAGAAGAACCTAATTTATATATTTATATTTTATTAAAAACTTCGAGTCTAGCATTTTTTTCTGGGGAGTAATGAATAAATAGTTATTTAGGTACATACAATATTTTATGAACAACAAAATAACATTTAATTATATGTTCAAAAGATTAAAATATGTACATAGGTTATATGTCAAAAAGACATTTTGTAGAATCAAGTAGTCACAATAAATAAAAATTGTCATTTTATTTATGTATCTATAGGAATAATTTTTTTTATGGCTTTAAGGCCAAAAAGAAGTGTTCAAGTTCGCTTTTTAGGACTAAAACACATGAATTTCGGCCCAGTTGTGCATAAAATATTTTAGCGCGAAATATACATTTTTCATTTTCTCGCGCTGAAAAATACAGATATTTTAAAATTGTAAAAACACCTAAGAAGAATAATTGGTTTATATATTATATTTTATTAAAAACTTTGAAGCTAGCATTTTTTCTTTGAAGAAATGAGTACAAATTTTTAGGGACCGAGAAATATACTTTTCCATTTTCTCGCTTAAAAAAAAAAACATTTAATTTCAAATTGTAAATACGTCAAAAAAGTGTGCTATGCAATCTCTGAATCCAGCTTTTGAGCAATTCATTTAAAATAGAACATAATCTGTCATTGTCAAGTAAATTTTCCTATCAATTAGCGTTGTATTGTTACTTCTAAGTTAAAAGTATACAATTAAAGTAAAATTGCAATTAATACAAAGGAATAAATGTAAATGTTAGTCACAGAGAGATATCTGATGTATTTTGTACATCATTTCCTGATCAACCAACACCAAGTGCTTCAACAGTATTACGAATAGTTAAAAATTTTAAGAAAATGGTTGCGTTAAACCTAAACATGAATAGAGAAGAAGATGAAATAATGTTTTAACGGATGTGAAGATGATAGAGAAAGTGGCGGGTGTAATCAAAACTACTATACTTCGTTTACTAAGGAAAGAACATTTTAAATCGTTTAGATTCATTATTTTCAAAATTATCAAGAATATAATCATAATTGACAGATAAATTTACTTGCAAATGACAGCCTATGTTCTATTTTAAATGCTCTTATACATTGCTGTCATTTAGTTACTATGGAAAGTACACATTTCATGTTTCACGTTAAATAAACCGCACGATGTAAAAGTTCTAAAATATGCAATGATATGTATGATTAAAAATCTTGAAATACGAAATATGCAAATTTTAAGTTCATAGTTTCACAATTTTTGCAATCGAAATTCGCTGCTATTTTCAATTATTTAGCCGACCAAAGAAATATAACGACGATCATTTCTGATATTAATATGAATTTATTATTTTGTAACTACTAAAATGTTGAGCAAAAAGTGCCAAGTAAAGAATTAGTATTGCAGCGATTCAAGATCAGTCTTGGTTTCGTCTCGTCTCGAAAACGAGATCATAGTTGAGTCTCGAGGTCACACTCGAGACCGAGACGAGACCGGAATCAAGTTTTGTCGATGTTTCGTCGTCGAGATTCTCGCGAATCCTGATTATTTTAAAAGACTGATAATCACTTTTATTGTAATGTTTAATTAAGACAATCATTTCAATTCCAGTATAAAATTTTGAATATGATTTCGTACAAATTGCAGAAGTAGGTAGTAGTAATTTTAATTGTAATATCTTTTAATCGTTTTTCTTTTCAATAAATATATATAAAATTTGATATATGTCCAATGCTTAATTTTATAACTTAAAAATAATAATAATAAAATACCGATTAGACATAATAATTTCATATAATAATTAATACAAATACGTCACTTAAATTAGTTTTTATAAAGTTTTATAAGTCTCGTTTCATCTCTCGCCAACACTATACTGAATAATTAAATTGATGATCAATTAATTCATTCCCAATTTAAATTTAGGTGGTATTGTACATATTACGAGAATGTTTTTATCTTAATTTTGAATACAATTTTGTTTAATAATTAGGAGCAAGATATAAAAAATATCTTAACAAGAAATATGACATTGGTAAGTGGTTCTTCAAATATTTTTTCAGTGCACCGTGCTTATTGTAGAATTTCACTCCAGTTTTTAAGCTATTTGTAACTGTGTAATTATACTAACTTGTATATCGTAATCTATAGGCTGTTTAATTTAGTTGTACCACCATTGATATCTCGAGAACTATAAGAACTGCAAGGTTGGTTAAATTAGCAAAGAAATACCATTTTGTAAGTCTATTACAAAACTATTAAGAACATTTTTTTTTATCAGCGGTTCTCAAATTACGGCTTGCAACTTTCTTATTTTAACTGGGAACATATTTTTTTTATTTGCTTGTTCGATTCAGAATTCAAGTTCAGTACCCTTACATTACAACATTTTTGACAAAAATTAACATTAATTTAATTTAAATCGCATAGGAGTCAGTGTACTATGACAGAAACAAATGACTAATAAAATTTATTTATTTATTTTTTCTTAAAATAGTTGTATTGACACAATAATGACTCAAACAAATGAAAATATTGTGATTTGTTTTTTGTTTCTGTCATGGCACGGTGATATCTATGAGATTTTAATTAATTTAATGTCAATTTAATATTTTAGTAAAAAAAAAATTGTAATATGAGGTATTTTACTTTGTAATCGTTAAATTTAGAAAAAAAAAATACTGAATCGAATAAGCAAATAAAAAATCGGTTTAATTTAAAATTAAAAAGTTGCATCCTAAATTTTGAGAACCATTGATGAAAAAAATGTTGTTAATAGTTTTATAGTACACTTAGAAAATGGTATTTGCTAATTTAACCAACCTGCAAACACCTTATAGTTCTCGAGATAGCAATGATGTCAAAACTAAATTGAACACTCTGTATAGTTCTGCCAACCTGATAGAGATATTGTGTTATAATAGCTTGTTTTTGTCTTTGTTAATACATTCAAACCGAAATAAACCGTTTACGATTTAGTCGTATTTTTTTTTACAATGAAAGTATTATAATTTGAACGTAAAGTATATTATTCCCTCCATTTACGCGAGTAATTGGTTCCACAAAAACAGCGTATAAATGAAAACTATGTAAAGCATGTTTAATACAGGAATGAAGGAATGTGTTTCATATTCTTAAATATATGTAGTTTAAGTAAATTTTCTTTTTTTAATAGATTTCTATGTAAGAGATTAGTGGTAACCTATACTGCAATCTGAATTAATGCCGCGTGAATTGAATAATGGTCGTGAAATTAACGTTGCGTCGCTTAGGCCGTGTTCGAAGTCACCTTTTGACATTTAGGATTTAGGATTTGGGGAAAGAAATTAGGAATTAACATAAGTACAACTTCGATAGTATACTACTAACGACATCTGCAGTCTTTAGGTTGAATTGTTTGACATTTACATGTTTAGATATGAATAATAATATTTTTAATACTTTTTATACTTACACACAAAATACGAAGCCATTTTTTTCTTCAAAAATGCTACAGCACATTTGACAGCCTTTAAACGTCAAAAAATTATTCTTGATTGGCCGTAACACGCATGATTTTTAATTTAGTGCTTACCTCAGACTAACCATACCTTAGACAAAGTCTGTCGTATTCAAGTCAATGCACTGTTATGAAGTAGAGAGAGTTAAAGTAAGTTGTGGGTGAGACGGGTGCGCGGCAAGGAGCGAGTATCCTTTGATGTTATGCAAGTTGCAAACATTTGTATAGTTATTCTTATATTCAATTACTTACTGTTTATACATCAAAGTAAAGGTTAGTTTTTGACATATTAAGTGTTTTGTATACGTACTTTTGTGTTTAAATAAATAAAATGCTCGTGTCTAATAACTGTCATCAACAAAAATGCAACCCGCATAACACCAAGGGATACTAGCTCTTTGCCGCGCACCCGTCTCACCCACAACTTACTTTAACTCTTTTTACTTCACAACAAACGCCGTTGTTCTCCGTCTAAGGTATGGTTAGTCTGAGGTGCTTACCAACTACAAGGCGTAGTGTGCTCTTTCAAATCCTAAAATCTAATTGCTAAAACCCTAAATTATGACGTCATTTAGGGCACACAGATTTAGGATTTGGTATGTAAGGGTGATAAAAGTAGCGTTCGATTTGCAAACAATCTCACCTCAGTTCATTTCAACTGAGTTGAGATTGTCTGAAATGAGATGATATTTTTTCGATGACAAATCGAACGGGTTTTGACAGGTCTGAACGGAGTCGGTTACGTGACGAACGTTGTAGTATCATTTCGCGGACAACACATGATTTGCTTGATGTTTTTGTTGACAGTTAACTGTGAGACATGATTTATAATAACATGTACAATTTAAAAAAAATATTAAATAACTTCCAAATATTCAAACTACAAACAAAACATAACGAATTCTACCCCCACTCTAACTGAGTAGAAAATCTCAGTACGCACCAGTGAAATAGGTAGTGCAGCATCGGCAAGGGGGGAGGTGAGTGTCTCACTTGATCTCAGTTATGTCAGTGCAAATAGAACAGCACAAAAAAGCTGTCAAACTGAGGTGAGGTGAGATTAACTGAGATTTGGTGCAAATCGAACGCTACTAAAAGTGCAACTCCGAAAACAGCCTCAGTGTCGAAACCGTATGGTTGTACGGTTTAATAAAGTCTCAGCCGATTGTTTTGAATGGAAAATGAAATATACAATAATTTCGAGGAAAATAACAAACCACAGGAATAAATTACTACCATAATCTGCAAGGTTTATATAACACTGACATAGTGATTTGATTAATCGCTATTTGCCATTTGGATCAGATCTAACTTACATTTACTGAACCAGATCATTTATTTATTTCGCTGGATTACTTCCCAGACTTTATTTCTAGTACAAGTAATACTGGTTCTAATTTACTTTGAAGTAATTCACCCCTATAAATGCATTAATTTGCTTAGTTTAGTACATTAATCATGTTGTCTAATTTATCTGAACTGATTTAAATGAACCAAGTGGTAAATGAAATACAGCTATTATATGAGATATAATGTAATGGTTGAAATTCACGAGTTTTATAGCATGATACTAGGGTTGTTTGGGGAGGATACTTACACTTATATAAAAATATTGAGTAGACATTCTAAATTACCTACTTGATATCTTTATAAAAGTGTAAGTATACTTTATAAAAGTACAAGTAAACACCCTGCCTGAACAAATCTAGTATGATGCTGTTGTCCCCAACGCTGTAGTAGACTTGAATTTCGACCTTAAATACTTAAGGTTTAAAATTCACTTGTACTATGAGGTAGCTGGCCACAGCATTATAATAGGGTTGTTCGGGCAGAATTCACTTTCAAAAACAAGCGCAGGGACGACACTCCCTTCGTTTCTTATCTTTTTTATTCTTTTCTGATCTTACATTGAGTGTTTAACTGCAATTGTGTGGAATTCACTTCCAAAAACAAGCGTAGAGCGACACTCCCTTCCTTTCTTATCTTTTTAATTCGTTTTCAGTTATTACGTAGTGTTTAACTGCAATTGTGTGAAATTCACTTTCAAAAACAAGCGCAGGGCGACGCTCCCTCCCTTTCTTATCTTTTTGTTTCATTTTCAGTTACTGCATTGTGTGGTCTTTTCTTTCATATATAAGTGCAGACTATCGCTTTCATCTTTTCTAATCTTGTAGATTCGTTGTTAGTTTCGTTATTAGATTCGTTGTTAGGAGTAAACGTGAGTAATTTGAGATTTTTTTATGCATACGTTATGTACGTTGAAGAAAGAAAATGAATGGTAAGTGAAAAGGAATGATGTGATTCAGGTTTGTTGTGTGATAATAATTTCGAGTGTAATAAATGAATGAGTTTATATGGAGTGATCTATGAAGGTGGTTGAAGTGAGGGTGGTATGTTTGGATGAAGATGTTTGACGATGACTGGTTGTTTGATGAGTGTGATGAGTGAATGTTTTATGAGTTTTTTTAGGGTTCGTGCTACCCCATTTGTTGGGATATAGCGTGACGATATGTATGTATGTATGTATGTATGTATATATATATATATATATATATATATATATATATATATATATATATATATATATATGTATATATAAGTATATATATATATATATATATATATATATATATATATATATATATATATATATATATATATATATATATATATATATGACTTTCAAAAAAATCGATAAACTTTTGTTTTCTTAATTATATCGAAAATGTTGTTGGAAACGGTAAAAAAAAATCCTGTGAAAGTTAGAGCTCTTAATATTAATATTAAGAGGTGCCGCATCGTAAATTTCAATTTCCCATTTAAATAACATAGGAACAACGTTCTCTTGGACTTTGGAATTTTGTAACTCACGTTAGGGAAATTATTTTGAAATGATGGAAACACATTCTTGTAGAAAATTTAACGCTCTACAAAAAAGAATCTTACAATTTTTTGATATATTTATTTTTTCAATATTAATATTAAGAGCTCTAACTTTTACAGGATTTTTTTTTACCATTTCCAACAACATTTTTGACATAATTAAGAAAAAAATAATTATCGATTTTTTTGAAACAGTCTAATATATATATATATATATATATAAATATAAAGATTATGTCTGAGTGGTTCAGATTGCACTACAAGCTGTAGGCCTCTCGTACTTTAATTGGGATTAAGTTCCTGTTGTGGAAAGTTATAAAAAAAAATAAAATAAATAAATAATGAAATTTGAATATGCGCTGTTAAACTTAAGGGTTGAAATTTAAGTCTCCTACGGAGTAGGGGACAACGGCATAATACTATGATTGTTCAGGAAGAACGCTTTCTTACACTTTTATAAAGATATTGAAGAGACAATTTAAATAGCCATTTATGAAAATAAATATTTAATATATTATAATGTTTGGCTTACAGATGAAATTCAAGTTCTCTATAGGGTAACAGACAACAGCATCATACTAGGGTTGTTCGGGGTGGACGTTTACTTATATATTTATAAATATATTGAGTAGAAAATCTAAACTTAAGGTTGAAATTTTAATCAACTACGGTTCACTTTTCTGCATGGTTGCGTTATTTTTAGCAAAGCATATTCCGGCAAACGAATATTAAACTACGACTGACATATCCCTCAACTCAACTTTTAAATAATAATAGAAATTATAATGGTAAATGCATTAACACTCTTGGTTAATATTTATTATTCCAATCTGTAATTAAAATATTTTTCTTCATAAATAATAATAAATAGATAAATATATCAGCACGTCTTTTATCCATTACTGGGTGTGGCAGTCTGCCAAAACAGATATAGGTAAGTGATATATTTATGCGCGTGAAGTGCGGTTACCAGCCGTCTAATCACGGCCCCCAAAGAAGTTGGTAGTGGGGGAGCCACAGGGATAATTTTTTTAATTGGTGAAAATGTTTGTCGGCTTTGGGGATCGAACCAGGGTTCTTTGAATCCACCGGTCGACTTGATATCACTGAGCCATTATCTTCATAACATTGCTGTATCAAAATTATTGATTATATATCAAGATTCGTATCAATATTTTCAAATTTCATTATTTAAAAAAAATACTAATTTAGATTGCCTATATAATATCTTTATAAAAGTGTAGGTATACATCCTCCCCGAACAATTCTAGTATGATGCTATTGCCTGCCACCCCGTAAAATACATAATTTCAACTTACCTTGTGTTATACAGAGTGTTCCAAATGAAGTGAGTTACCACTGGATTCTCGGAAACTATAAGAACTACAAGGTCGGTTAAATGGGTAATGTTGTGCACTTTTGAGGGCTGGTTCAGATTGCGTTAAAAACGATGACATATACAGTTTAAACTGCGAATAATGCAAAAAAAAAACTGTTAAAATATCCACAGTTTTGTTGAAAATAGGTGACACATATGTATAAAGTTGGCATTAAAATATTTATCGACTATTAAGAAATGTAAAAACAAAAAACTAGGAAATATAAAACAAAAAATTTAAAAAACTTCTACGAGAACTACGAGCCCAAATTCATAATAGTTGGACCAGAAAATTTTCTGCACATTTTCTTAAAACAAAGCTAACTCGCGCGCCTATATTAATGTTTTCAGAATAAAATCGTACTAAAAATTTAAGTATAGTATTTTATTAGTTCACTTAAAAAAATATATATTAAATATTGTTGGTTAACAAAAGAAATATTTACTTATTAACAATCAAATGACACTCCATAATAGTTGGACTATTAAAAAAATAATGTACATCAATCAATTTATTTCAAATTTAATATTTTGTTGCATCAAAAGGTCAAAATCTTTTTGAAATGGCTCATTTTTCTTTCGAAGAATCCTTCTCCTTTCATCTTCAACACAGATCTCAAAACGTGACTCGTCGCTCTATATGATAGAGTTTCATTGTCGCTGAACCCAATTTTTGCGGCATTTCACCCATTTCAATCTATTTCGTCGTTGTGAAACCGTCAACAATGGCGTTGATTTTGCCTAGTGGATATCAATGATGTTCTATGTTTCATAAAGACTATTTGACTCACCTTATAAAATCCATAATCAACTTTCCGAAACGCTCTTAATGTAGTACTTGCTGATACTGATATATCAAGTGCATTTCCGCACTTTATAGCAATTTCAGCAGTAGTAGAACGACGGTCTTCTCTAATTATTTTTGTTAAAATGCGGTAATCTGCTGAGGAAAATGTTTATAGCAATTTATTATATTTCGAATAGTCGATCGCGATAAATTTAATTCTGCTGCTATTTTATACACAGATTTTCCATTATTTGATAAATTAATTATTGCTTTTCTTAAATCTGCAGATAGAGGCTTACCGCGAGCCATAATTGTTAGTAAACTAAAATATGTAATGGAAATTGTTTCAACAAGTTATTTATAGTTGCTAGGCAACGGTCTCTACGATGGAATTGTTTCTTTTGTAACTATTTATTTCCAAACAATACGTGCGTATTCGAAATAGTCCAACTATTATGAACTATCCTTAGATTGTTAATAATTAATTTTTGTTGTTGTTTACCAACTGAAATCAATATATATTTTTTATGAACTAAAAATGTACTATAGTTACACATTAAGTATAAATAAATTTTTACAAAATAAACATAGCGGCAAAAATTGATTTTAGTTTAAGAAAATATGAAAAAAAGTAACTAGTCCAACTATTATGAATTTGGGCTCGTATAATTGAAATATAAAAAATTCAATTATGAAGAGAAAAATTGGGATACATAGAGAGTTATAATTGAATTGAAAAAGAAAACATAAAAATATGTAACTATATACAAAATAAATGAATTTAACTATAAAAATATACAAAATATCAAACAAAGTCTTAAACAATAATCTAAGTCAAACAACGAATTGAAGATCGCGAACAAGCTAGTCTCACAATAAAGTTGGTTTTAGCAGTCTGACTGTTGAAAGAAGTGGCGTTTCTAATTTTCGCAGTCAAATGTAGACTCGGAGTTTAAACTGTATATGTGTCACCGGCATTAATTAATCCTGAAGTCTTTCTACCTTTCAGTGTAGGGTTGATTGGATTTTCATATGTTTGAATAACATATTTTCCTCTTTTCAACGATATGTAGCAACATATGTTTTAATTAAAATTTATTTTAAATATTAGTTATTTTAATTTTAAATTAAATCGGCTTAAAAAAACTGTATATTATATCAGTATATATTGTAAAGCGATTAAACAAATTAGTATGTCAGTGTTTTACAACCCTGAATGGTTATGGTTGTCATTTTCTATCCGTAGTTGGTTATTTTACTGTATTTTTTTGTGTTATTAATAGATTTTTCTATTAAAAATAATCAGCTGTGACAATTCTTCAATATCCGAAGTAATTAAATCATTAAATGCTTCACCTTCTAACTGCTGTCCTAGGGCAACTATTTCAGCAAAAATTTCGACATATATTAAATTTGAGAACTCTCGAATTTGTATAATTTGTATAATTTGTACATTTTCATGACATATGGTGTCGTTCATATTAAAAAATAATACATACATACATACATATCTTCACGCTATATCCCATCAAATGGGGTAGCACGAACTCTAAAAACACTCACATAACATTTAGATTACTTACACTTATCAAACTTGTCTGGAATTCGGCTCGATTCGGAAATATATGTCAGCGATTGGTAGACAGGCTACGCGCTGATTAGTAGAACAAATTGGAGCTAAAGTAGTACTTTTCACTACGATTTTACGGAGCTAAATAGCTCATTATTCCACGATTTAATAAAAAAAAATATATTCATTTTTAGCTTCATACAGAAGTATTTTGGTAATGTATAGTATATTGTTTTTCTAAAAACGTTAACATCTGTCCCTTAGATTTTGACCTAAAATTATGGACAAATAGTCAGTTATACGAGTGTATAACGCTAAAACACATAAGATTGCTAATTCCTTTTTTTTATTTTATTTTATCTTTATCTCACCTGAATATGTCACTATTATTTCAACTTTTTTTAATAGTAAATAACGCTATTTTAGGAATATTTACGTTACATAGATACATAATCGTTTTTTTTTTAGGACAAAAAATAGCCGTTTTACAGTTGTCATGGTTATGAAAATAATTTTGTCAATTTGTTTAATTTTAATTTGAATAAATACGCGAAATTTTCTATAAAAAAATAACGTTTCAATCGGAATAAAAATACTTTTTCGAGTCTCACAATGTTGCCAGACTTCGCTATGCGTCATCCGGCAATATTTATTACTCGATCCGAAAACTTTTATTTTAAGTCCTAATGAAACAAATCATTATTTTTTAAATGTAAGGTCAAGCAGGGCTTGGAATAGAAAATTTAACGAACCGAAACACCACTTCGTCTCCCTAAACTTAATATTTAAAATAACATCTGCTAAAGTAAAAAAAAGAAAAAATATAATAAAGTATCGACTGATCTTGCCAATACTTTTATAGGGAAACGTGATAATTATATTAGACTCCTAAAAATATGGTAGGAACCAACTCGGCCTACTAACTGCCCCCCGCACATCTCACTCTCACTGGTAAAATTAGACACTACACTGGGAATTTCTCTTAAGGCTGCAGTACGATTCGGCTTGACAAACTATTCCGTGGCGCGGCGCGACGATCGAATGCTAATCTATTACAATATCAAAACTACTTTCCTTCTAGTTTGTTCTCCCTCTAATGTTGTCTCTCTCAAGTAAGGACACTCATAAATTAAGAAGCCGAAGCAGCCACTACCCTTGTGAGTACTTTTTACTTTTACAAAATAAATTCAATAGATTTCACTCTCGGTTCTCGTTGAAACATTTTTATAATAAAATTAAAATTAATTTTATTTTACATAATACATATTTAACCGATTTAAAGTAATTTTTCGGATCATTCTAACTAATCTGTCTATTAAATACTTATTTACTATTATTTTATTTTAATTGATATATGAAATAGGTATATTCCGTAATATTAGAGAGTGTCGAGATAAATGTTTTAATTTAGCTGCATAGGTATATTCATAAATAATTATTACTGTTTATTTGTTTAAATTTTGTTTTGTTTTAATTTTTCTTGCGCTCTCACAATATATTCAGGATCTATATATTTGGACCACATATTGAATAAAGTTTGTATTCTAAGAAGTTTCGAGGGTGCATAGCTCTGGCCCATGTTCACGAAGCATCGTTATATGTTATTTTATAATTTTTCAAATTCATAAATATGGCAAGTACGACGACAGATTCAAATGTAGCTTATATTTAAAATGAATTAAAGCAACTAGTTTCGGGGATAGGATGAGTACATAACCTCCCGCCAAACCGTGTTGTATTTTAATATATATTTTGACGAATGTCATTATATTTCGATATATAGCAAAGGTATTTTGTTTTTTCAGTGAAGCATACTTGATTGTATAATTACCAATTTCTTTTTAAAGTCGTTTAATTTCAAACCCTGCAAGATACAAAAATAAAACGTATATAAAAGTAAACATATCTTGTAAAGAATGTTATGTTCTTCAATATACAATAACATGAATAGAAGAAAAACGATATTTATATCAGTCTTTTCAAGAAAAACTGTTAACAGCTTCAAGTAAAATATCAGTTGCGGTTTATCAATTTTAGTCAAAATCTAATATGTTATTCCCATTGATATAAAAGTCTTAAATAGTAAAACTAAAAAGATTTGGACTATATTTTAATATATAGTTTTTCATTAAAAACTGGTGTGAGTAAAGTAAAGTACCACTTCCGGTTATACAATTTGATCCAGAATCTTATCAACTCTATATATTAATGCAAAAAGCTGAAATACCGAAGACAGACATCATTGTAAAAATAGTAGAAACGTGTTGTGGGAATCGTAATTTACAAGTATTCGTGCTTATTCAGTAAAAACTCAATATCGAATTTTTTGATAGAAAATATTACCTCGCTTACCTATGTGTAGGTTGGCGGGAGGTAAAAAAACAAAAAAATCATTCAAGATACATACAAATACTGAAAACTTTACGAGTACATTCAAAATAAATATACCATCACACCCTTTACCCATTACTGGGTTTGGCACTCTGTTTTCGCAGATGTGGGCTTTTAAAGATATTAGTGGTGATGGAGGGGTAAATGATTTGTGATGAAATATGTGAGTGTGAGAGTGGGATTAGAATCAGGGTTCTCATGTTCCACAGTCCGACTAATTACCACGCCGCTATTTAATGTACCCCATATAAACTCACAACAATAGAATAAAAAGATATAATAATCATTAATACAAATTAGGATTATTGTATACGTTTAAATTCGCCAGAAATATTTATATTGCATGATATATCAAAATCACATCCAAAAGGTTTATATTTATAGCAGTTATACATAGTTTATCCGTCCACCGCTTCCAAATTTTAAAGTTTCGGTGATAATTCTAAGAATTAAAGGTTGCATTTGGTGATACAAATATTGTCTATTGCTATATAGGGACATATCGTACAAAACATATTTGGCTTACTGTGGTAGATTCAAATGATTATTGCAGGGTTTTAACAATGGTCCAAACAAATACTGTACATTTTAGAGTGACGTATCGTTCGCAGCACATCTGGCAGATTGCTACTCTGAGAAATAAGTTTTGTATTATGAAGCGGCCTCTTGCGTGAAAACCACTGAACTAAATTAACATTGCGTTATATGGAAAAATACTAGTCGCCTAATAATTCCACATGTATAATGAATTTCACAAAAATAATTATGGTGTTAAATTTGTAATTTTTTTTGTATGGACTGGAATATTTTATATTAATTAGTTATAAAAAACAATCATTTTTATGTTTATAAATCAATAAAATATGCAATAAAAAAAACGATGAAATGTCTGGGTCCATAGATACATATTTCTAATATTACAGCAAAAAAGAAAAACTGCTTTATATTCACGGGTTCAAGAAAAAAATTGAGACTACGATTTTATCCTATCATTCGGCCACCAAGACTTATATGAACTGATAAAGTTTTTTCTCTGCGACTATTATAGAAAAATACCATTCTTATATAATTTTCAATTATGGTAGGTATATATATATATATACATTCTGCAAAACTGAGCAGAATATATATATTTTAATAGTGATGGAATAATTACATGTTCTGACATCTAGTAGTAGTTAATTTTTTTTAAACAAGTCTCATAATAATAAGCAATTATTGTAATTTCTGTTGAAGATTTTGTAATTTTAGTATAAATACTAGCGGTCGGCCTGGCTTCGCCAGGCCTCACGCTAGGCTCCACGGACACTGAAGTAAGGTTCACTTCTGTATGACAATTGACAAAATATAAACTGAATTAATACCAATCTAATACTTTTCAATTCTATACGTTTATTCATGCAAAGACCTATTAATTGATGACAAACACAATAGGTTTTAAATCTGTATCACTAAAACAATTGCCGCTCAAAAAAATCTATTTAATTCGTGTACCCTTTAAAAGACATTTCATTTGATACCAAACACGATAAGTTTTAAAATACTTTCACCAGGGTTGTTCGGTTTCTTCCACTATGGTTTTAACCACCGGTTTAAACCGGTTAAAATCGTCCTGGTTTTTATGTGATTTTGACCAGTGGTTTTTATCGAGTGACTGTCGACGACATGAATTCATAAGTAGGAACATAATATATTGATTTATTTACTGTAATTGTTGGTGGAAAAAAGTTAAGCATTGAATTGTATTTATATGTTTTTTATTGTAAATAATCACAGAATATAAAAATTATTACAAGATATAATATATTAAATACACTTAAACAACATTAACATTGCGTAGTAAAATATAAAAATAGGAAAAATATATATTAAAGAAAATACATTCTGTATCAATTGTTAAAATTCATACATAAATATATAATAATAATGATAAGTAAAATTATACATTAATATTCTTCGTCGCTAGCAATAGCAACCTTATCATCCTGTTTA
The DNA here is from genome assembly GCA_911728475.2 of Pterostichus madidus. Taxonomy (NCBI): domain Eukaryota; kingdom Metazoa; phylum Arthropoda; class Insecta; order Coleoptera; family Carabidae; genus Pterostichus; species Pterostichus madidus. The sequence goes on along the minus strand of OU452314.1, from coordinate 17,299,547 downwards.
GTTTTGAAATTTAACATTTTGTAACATGTTACTAATTTGGAGGCTGTTTGTAGGCCTAATCTATTTCGTAGTTTGGTTTGTACAAAACTAAAATTTTAAAAAATTCGCTCGATTCCGGCAGAAGAGGCAACGCAAGTTTGTAGATGGCTTGCAAAAGTAGTAAATTTTTTATCAACGCCAGTCAGTGACGACCACCAAACATGTGGTTTAACACTGGTTCTTACTGATTCAAGAAAATATGATTTTGGGAATGGGTGAACCTGTGCTTTAAAATTAATTATTAAAATCAAAAATTTTTCGTCTATTTCATTTACTATCCATTGTCGAGCTAGCTCCTCCTCTTCAGCTTTTAAATTTTCACCCATATATTTGGGATGTAATATATATGCACAATAATGTGCAGGAGTAACACAATTTAATTTTCTCTGCAGAATTAGTTTTTTATGTGGCTTTAAATTGTCTTCAGTCTCCAATATAATAAATTCACGAACTACATCTGCTAATAATGCATGATCAGCTTGTAGTCGGTCTAAAGAAGCCGAGATTGGTTTTAATTGTTTTTCCAAATTTTGTATTTCTTTATAAATAACTACGTTATTTATAATAGAGCTTATTTTATTATTTATATTTTATTATCTATTTCTTATTCATATTTGTCGCAAATTTTTATAAAGTACTCTCTATTGCGTAGGTACGTTTGTATACAAACAAGTTGGCTATTCCACCTCGTTTCACCGGGTAATTGAGGAATTACGGACCCATCACATTCTTTTAAATATCCCTTAGCTACATGGTGATTTCGAAAATACTTCTGTACCTCTATTATTTGGTTGATTAATTTATTTATGGAATTTAATTTTGATATGTCCGTGCCTAAAAGATTCAGGTAATGTGCCGCGCAACCGTAAGCTATAAAAAAATCACAGTCTTGTAATTTCGACAATTCATTTTTTAATAAATCGCGCATTTTAACCATTTTATTTTCATTGTCAGTAACGAAACTTCTCACACACAATTAAATTTTATTTTTGCTTCTTTGATGGCATCAAGAGCTAATGTTAGGCTATATTCCTGTATCAATGGCAGATAAGAAAAATGTTTTATCGCCCGTAGAAATACAATTAGCTACGACGGGATCATTGTGAATGGTTGACCAACCATCCTGAACAAGAGTGACCATTTTTCCTGATAAATAATTTGAAGCTTCTGTAACAACTTCATTATGAATAGTATCTAATAATTTGGTTGCAAGTTTCTGTCTCGTTGGTGGTTTATATGCGGGTCGTAAATTATTTAACAGTTTTTGAAAATAAAATTTTCCAACGTGACTAAATGGTACATTACATGAAAACATATAGCGAGCAACGTCTAAATCTAATTGATCAGCTTGTGTTGTTGTTGTAGTAAAAACATGTGATAATATTTTGGGCTGCGAAAAATACTTCAAATTTAAAACAATTGACGATCGCAATGTTTAATTTTTTTTATTTCGTCTGAAAGTTCTTTTAAAGCCCTTTCATATGATATCAAACACGATATGATTCGGAATACTTTAAGTTTAAAACAATTGACTGTCGTGAAATTTCAATAAAATATGTGTTTTATTTCCGAAAACAATTTGCTAAACTAACTTTTTTTTATTTCATCTGAAAGTTCCTCTAAAGCCCTTTCATATGACAGCAAAGAAGGCATGATTCGGAATAATTTATGTTTGAAACAATTGAGGATCGTAAAATTTAACTTTTTTATTTCATCGGAAAGTTCTTCTAAAGCTCTTTCATATGACTCCCTACACAGTATGATTCAGAATACTTTATGTTAGAATCAATTAACTATTATAAAATTTCAACTCTTTTTATTTCATCTGAAAGTTCTTCTAAAGCCATTTCATATGATACCAAATATGTTAAGTTTCGGAATACTTTAATTTTGAAACAAATGCCTATCGTAAAATTTTAACTTTTTTTATTCCACCTGAAAGTTCTTTTAACGCCCTCAATATGACACCAAAGACGGTATGATTCGGAATAATTTATCTTTGAAACAATTGAGGATCGTCAAATTTAATTTTTTTTTATTTTATCTGAAAGTTCTTCTAAATCCCATTCATATAGCACTAAACACGGTATGATTCGGAATACTTTATGTGTAAAATAATTGACGGTCGTAAAATATATATTTTTTATTTCATCTCAAAGTTCTTCTAAAGATCTTACAAATGAGACCAAACAAGTTATGATTTGGAATACTTTAAATTTGAAACAATTGCCTATCGTAAAATTCCAACTTTTTTAATTTCATCTGAAACTTATTCTAAAGCCCTTTCAATTGACACCTACCATGTTTTATTTCCGAATACATTTTGCTATATATTAAAAGTCCTTCGGACGTCATTTGTGATGACATTCCACATTTATATTTTATATATACATAAAATCAATTGGAAATTTTCTTTAAACTTCTTTGAAAAACTATTGGAAATCGCTGGAATATTATTTCTGACATCGTTTTTTCGAGTTATCTTTGTTTGCATTGTAGGATGCTACAGTAATTTTTTTATTTTATTTTTTATTGCGGACAAATTATGCTTTGTTTCACTATATTCTTTTAAAAATTAACTGACGTTTTGTCTTCAAATTTTTATATGAGCATGAAATCAGTTGAGAACAGTTTAAAACATGTATTCTCAGTCATTTAATGCCTAAATAAATTTTCAAAATTTCTCTAACTTGTATAGAAATTGAAATAATTCTATCAGAAAATTCCATGCGTACCAAACAGAATTAGTTTTGATCCACTTTCACTAAAACAATTATCTCTCAAAGAAAAAACAATTTTTCACGCGAGCCCTTCAGAAGACCTTTCATTTCATACCAAACACAATATGTTTTGAAACACTTTCAATAAAACAACTGACGTTCGAAAAGAATCAATTTTTCACGCGAGCCCTTCAAAAAACCTTTCATTTAATACCAAACACGATATTTTTGAAGCTCTTTCACTAAAACAATTAACGATCGAAAATTATTAAATTTTGTACGCAAGCCCTTCAAAAGACCTTTCATTTGATACCAAATTCGATAAGTTTAGAAGTACTTTCACTAAAACAATTGACGATCTAAAAATAATAAATTTTATATGCGAGCCCTCTCAAAGACCTTTCATTTGATACCAGATACGATAAGTTTTGAATCATTTTCACAAAAACAATTGCCAAACGAAAAGATTTTAATTCTGCACGTGAGCCCTTCAAAAGACCTTTTATATGATACCAAACACGATGGGTTTTGATGCACTCTCACTAAAACAGTTACCGATGGAAAAAAACTCAATTTTGTACTCAAGCCCTTTAAATAACCTTTCATTTGATACCTAACACGATAGGCCTTAAGGGTGTCATTTACCTAATTCAGTGAAAACATGGATCACTATGGTTGAAATATCTTTTGTTGAACAAATGATTATATTTCATCCAACAGTACTTTCGATAGAAAAGAGATAAAAGAATGGTTTGGGTCGAAAATAGTTCACAAATGAGAATGATATAATATCGCACGTGTTACCGCTATTTATATGTTTACCTAGATACCGTTTAAACAACCCTTTCAAATTTCCGGGAAAACTCTTTATATTCATTATTCCATATATGTGTCATTATTTCTTCATAATACAAATTCTAGAGAAAAGGATTCATATTTATGACATTACATGTAGAAGGTTTTCAATGCCGCTTTTATCAGTTCTGATTTTCAGCTCTAAAACTGATAACAATAATATTTATGTTACAAACATTGTGTAATTAAGATTTTCTTTTAATTACAGTAGAGTGATAGAAAATCCAAATAGTAAATCTTACGGGGAATAATTGGAGGAATGTACATATATTTTTCTCAATTTATAATGTGCAGGAATTCGATAAAATCTTATTTGTTTATATCAGAAAAATGTAGTTTACTCGAAAAATATGAATAATTTTGAAATTTTGTTCCAATGATTAGATAAATATAGTCATAAACAATGTACAAAAAAAAATTACATGAACAAGCTTCAAGAATAGATAGAATTTTAGAACATAGATTTGAAGCCGTATTTTACTATTTTTGTTAAAATATCTTTAAATAAAAATCAAAATTTTAATATCCTAACATTATCTCATGCTATTTATATGAATACAACTTATTATAATAAGAAAACTAGAAAAAAAAATGTAAACTGCTTTTTAATGGAAATTAAAAAAATTCAGTGAGAGTTATGTGTGTAAAATAATGCAAACTTTAACAGCAAATAAATTAAAAATTAAAAAAAAACATTCTTTTATACCTTTTTTATTGAAAGCACTGTTCGATGCAACAGTCATTTGTTAAACAAAAGATATTTCAATACTAGTGATCCATGTTTTCGTTGAATTTTAATACCAACGGGATTTTCCTAACTTACAAGAACTTTGCTATGAATATAATTTTGTTTACGTTCCGCGGCTACAGAAGACTACCTGGAAATCTAAGCTGGGGCTGAGAATAAGGACTAAGGGACCAACGTCATAAATCTTTCTATTGTTCGTTAATACTTTAGCTATAATATAAATACAAGCTATCAGATATTCAGCTAGGGTATCTTGGTTGCATACTTTGAGAACCCTCTTACTTGCAGAAAACAGAAATAAAATTTAGGTAAACGACACTCTTAAGGTTAAATGATACCCAGCTTTAATTTGTTTCTAGCTCGAGGTGAGCGCTGCAGACAGCTCCATGAATGAGTTTGAACTAAGTCGATATAGAAGTTAGCTGTGTATGTGGAATATAGCCACCTATTGGCAATCTCGACAACAGTCATTTTTCTTCCTCGGGCATAAACGAGAGAAATAGAGTAGTGGGGGGAGACGCATTTTTAAGATTGGTTGATGCGGGAAATTAAAAATTTAGCACGGTTAAGCCTCATGAGCCACGAAATATATTCTAACTAAATAACAAATAACTTTCTTAAAGTTATTGCGTAAAATATTATTAATAAATACATAACATGGTAAATTTTATTTAATATAATGGTTGTTCGTATCTCTGAAGTTAGAGTTTGTAGAAAAAAAGCTGTAGATAATGGAATAATAAATAACTTTTATGCAACAAAATATAAACATTATTTTATTTATAAAAACTATTATTTGCAAAAATACTTATACTTTGTTTTTAATTATAAATATTGTTTGTAATTTTAAGAATCTTGTACATTTATTTTGTCAATTTTTGATAGCGCATTGGTTGGCAGTTTGAAATTACTCGGTTCCACTAGTTTGAAAAGTAATGTTATTATGAAATAAATGTGTCACATAAAAATAGTATATTTTAATATATTTTATAAAATAAAAAAACTTAAATTATTATTATAAATAAATATAAATAAATATATCATCACGCCTTCTACCCATTACTGGGTGTGGCACTCTGCTAAAGCAGATCTCGGTAAGTGATATATTTTGCGCGTGAAGTGCGGTTACCAGTCGTCAAATCACGGCCCCCAAACATGTTAGTAGTGGAGGAGCCACAGGGATAGCTTTTTCAAATTATGAAAATTTGTCGCCTGTGGGAATCGAACCAGGGACCTCAGGATCCACAGGCCGACTTCATACCACTGTGCTAGCCATTCCATAAAATTATTATTATAAATGATTTTAATTAATAATCTTAATATTATAAGATAGGTATATTTTATAATGGAATAATTATGGAATAAGACAAGTATAAAAATTTGGTGTGGGCACCACACGACTTTCTTATACACAGCATATTTAATATTTAGAATATATCTGTTTGAAACATATAAAATATCAAATTTGTTTACGTATAATTTACATCATTGAGAAAATGATCAAAACGGATTCAGTGGACAACAAAACACGTATTTCCGCGAAAATCTCGTCATCGATTTTTCCCACGATTCCAATAGGATGCGGGCACTCACGTGACACTGTGACGTTTTTGTGACGTACAAACAGCTGTTCCGGGAAAGATCCTTGCGCCACCTACAAAAATGAACTATTTTTTGGGATGAGATTTGAAAATAACTGGTTCTTTTCAAATTTCGTCCCAAAAAATAGTTAATTTTTGTAGGTGGCGCAGGGATCTTTCCCGGAACAGCTGTTTTTACGTCACAAAAACGTCACAGTGTCACGTGAGTGCCCGCATCCTATACTTCCTTATACTGTGTATAAGAAAGTAAAAGAGAATATCTTTTGGATTAAACCTTCTACTATTAAAACACCCTGTCACTGGACACGACATTTTGCAACGAACAAAATAAAGTTTACAGTAATGTTTCTCGAGATGATCACTTTTGGCATGACAACCAGCGTTCCTTGAAAATTGGATGCGCACTCGTCTAAGTCTTCTCCCACCACTCTATTTCTCTGGCACAAACCCATAGACAAATTATGCCGTATTCAAGTCAATGCAGTGTTATGAAGCAGAAAGAGATGGAATAACTTGTTGGTGAGGCGGGTGCGCGGCAAGGAGCGAGTACACTTTGATGTTATGCAAGTTGCGAACATTTGTGTAGTTATTTTTATATTCAATTACTTACTTTTCATACATCAAAGTAAAGGTTAGTTTTTGACATATTAAGTGTTTTGTATACGCACTTATGTATTTAAATAAATAAAATGCTCGCGTCTGATAACTGTCATTAACATAAATGCAACCTGCATAGCATCAACTTGTACTCGCTCCTTGCCGCGCACCCTCCTCACCAACCAGTTATTCTATCCCCTTCTACTTCACAACAAACGCCGTTGTTATTGGTCTAGTTATGTTTTGTCTGAGCACAAACCTAAGGAAATTATAACATCGCGAATAAAGTACGCACGTAATTCAAAATTTTGGTAAATTTTGTAAATTTTTTACTTTTATTTAAATGTAATGATTTTACTATCATTTCATTAGTACATATATATATATATATATATATATATATATATATATATATATATATATATATATATATTAATTTTCAAATATGTCTATGCTTGAAATTTATAAATAAAAGTTATATTAAATTCAAGTAATATGTTCGTAAGATAATATTTTCGTGTTTTGCCTGTATACAATCCTTGTTAAATTGGAACAAATATGGCGGTCGTAACCGTATGTCATCGCTCTCATTGTAGGCACTCTAAATAAAACCGGCAGAAACCTAAAGTGATATACCGCCGGAACCGAAGCAGACCGCAAACGAACGCGGTGGGAATAGCGGTGGCGGTGGCGGTAGCGATCAGATGGTACCTATATAAGACAATGCAAGTACGCACACAAACAGTGAAACAGAAAAAAATATTGAATTATTGTATTCATATGATATTTTATGCACAACCGAGCCGAAATTATTGTTTTAGCCATAAAAAGCAGACCTAAACACTTGTTTATTGCCCTAGGGTCATAATAAAATAATTTTCTCTAAATACATGATAATTTTTGTTTCTTGTAAATACTTGATTTTGCAAAATGTTTGACATAAATGTACCTGTTTAATATTTTGGATATAAAATTAAATATTCTTTGCTGTGCAAAAAACCAATGGTGAAATAAGCATTTCTGACTAATAACATGCTCAGGTTCAGAAACGCTAACTTCACTCTTCATACATAAATATCTATTATATGATTTAGCAAATCCGAATTGTGGAAAAAAAGATAGATTATAAGACAAAATCTCTAAATTTCTTCCGTTTTCCTTCTTCTTCGTCCAATGTATAATAGCATTTCTTATTTTTCCATTTCCCGTCTAACGTCCATTGCATTGCAAATATTTTAGCGCAATACTACAGGCGTTCTCCTCAAACAAACCGCATCAGTGTGCGTCGATGTGTTCGCCACCTTAGCCGCCACCGCCACCGCGTTGGTTTACGATCCGCTTGATGTTCTGCTATTTCGACCGACATCACTATAGTTTATATTTTCGCCGCTATATCTACTCAGCGCCACTTGCTTACACAAACTATTTTACGGCATAAATACTTATTCCAGTTGTTATAATTGTGAATATCTTCTATATAAAACACGAAATCTTCTTCAAATTTATAGGTAGAATGTATAAATATGTACAGTATACAATACTTATTACGTTTCAAAAAATAAGCTTTACACACATTTTAACTATGTTCTCGAAGTTCATTTTTGGATTTTTTAAAATATCTTATATGTAATATGACTCCCCACAAGACATTAAAGTTTAATTGAAAAAACATGTCTAGTATAGAAGAAAAAAATTTAAATGTATGGAAAAAGTAGGTTTTTTGCATTTTAAAAATAGTTTTCGAAGATTAATTTTTTTTATTTTCACATATATTATAGATAATATTATTGGTAATATTTATTGTAAATTTTAATAAAAAAACACGTTTAGTACTAAAATGACAGTTAAAATAATGTTTAAAATATATTTTTGGGTGTATAAATTAATGCAAATATTTAAAAAAATATATTTATTTGCATTGAAGAGTAGTATCTTCTTATTTATATATACATAGATAGCTTGTAACATTAAACAGTATTCAATAAAAAAATTAAATCTTTTATATTCATTTTGAACTTCGCGCGCATGGGTATCATTTAACCTTAAAGTACTTTCACTAAAACTATTGCCGATCGAAAATATTTTAGTTTTGCATACGTACCCTTTAAAGAACTTTCATAATATACCAAATAGGACTGGTTTTGAAGCACTTTTAATTAAACAATTATCGATAGAAAATTTAGAAGTGCCCAAATGATTCTAATTCGAGTTATCTGGTTTTTCTAAATTGAACTTTGCCGTAGGCAAAATTTGCTTGGTTTTACTGTATATTATTATCGAGATCAAATTTGGTTGAGTTCACCTGTATAAATTATAAAACTTGTCAATTTGACGTTTTGTTTCGAAACCAAATTCATTGTGGACCGTCAAAAATTTATTTTTTAAATACACGTATTTGAAATGTGTAATTGTAATAAAAACGTCCTCTCATTTCCACAATATGCGTAAAGTATTTCAAAACTACTCACAAAAGTTTCAATTTTAAGTAATTTATAATTAAAAATGCGATATGACCACTGACAAATGTCAAAATGACGTTAGATGTTCTTCTTAAAAATTTCAAAGCCTCCATACTCTTAGTTGTTTTTGCTCCAAAAATGCATGTTTTTTCAAGTTTTCTCGCACATCATGTGCAAAAAATTTGAGATTATCAAATAAAAAAAGTTTGAAATAAATCGGATAAACCGTCTAGGCTGTAGCGATTTACAAATGGGCGTGATAGATATATATATATATATATATATATATATATATATATATATATATATATATATATATATATATATATATACTCTTTTGAGCAGTATATATATAAGGGGTAAATTTTTTTTTAGTTGTTAACTTTTTTCCCAAGTGTAGGATTTATATAAATATTATTTTATAGATAACTTAAACCTTAAACCGCCATCTATAGTTGCCACCTGGTCCCAAATCGAATTTTCCTTTTTTCATGTTTATCATGACATAATCTATTGAAAAAACCATTTCTGTCACTGGAAAAAATGATACATCATTTTGCACCCGAGCTCATTATAACGAGTCTTTTTCGATACTTGTTATAAAATTAACTATTTAAATATTAACAATGCGTTTTTTTGTAAGAGTCCTTACTAATGTGCTGAAATAATTAATATATTCTTATTTCTGCATTGAGTAATGAGAAAATCAAAATAATAATTTTTGATGTTAGGAAACTTTCTACGTTTTGAATGTATAATGAAGTCAAAGTAGAATTAGTTAAATGAGATGATACATTAACTCCGTACTTTCAGTGTTCGAAATGTTAAATTTACGTGTCAACACTTCCTCGTACCATTTTATTTTTAACAATGGTAACTTTTAACATATAAATTTAACGTGTCATTGTTAATATATTTCATTTAATTAGTACATTTTGATTTGATAATCAATATGTCCGAAATGTTGTCAGTTTTTAAATTTAAACTTAAAGCCAAGTTTTACAAACATCAAGACTATCTTTTTACATTTTTTTTGTCGGACTAATAAAAAAAAATACGTTAAGTATTGTTATTACAAACTTTTGTTACTTATGTGGTTGCAGTTGACAAGTTTCATAAGTGTAATTAAATTTATTTGTCATTTCCAGTTTCTTTCGACCAAATTTAACAAATGTAATATCGGCTAAAATAAGTAGAGATAACTTTTAGTATAAATTGTTTTTAAATTACTTGGCTATAAATGACTATGATTAGTCGTGACATCATGAGTCCTGAAAAAATTTTAACATCAAATACAGAATTCCACAACATATGTATTTAAAACAAACTATATATTTCTAATATGTGATTATCATGTTGCAGCAATTACAACGACATCAATTCCACCCGCGCAAGAAGTTTCAGTGGGCGGCGATGGTGGTGCGCGCTGCCGTGCGCATCCAGCGTCTGCGCTTCACACCCGAGTCGCTGGCGGTGAACGTGGCACTGAGCGACCCATACCGTGTACGTGCGCTGCGTCGAGCTGTAGATGCCTGCGCTTTTCGCGTGTACGGCCATTGGGTGAAGAAAGGCGAGGGTCAGAATCGAGCAGCGCTATTTGAGAACGCACCACGGACAGATCTCAAGGCGCTCTATCTCGCCAACCTCACGCAGCCTGTCTAGTACAAATTTAAACAAGGTTTGTATTCAGTTGTGTGGAAAATGTGGGTATGTATGTCAAAGAAGAATGTCATGTGATTGTGTGTACATATTTGTTAAACTTGGTGACTGACAAATTTCAAACGTAGAGACTTAATTTTTTGTTTATAATCAAAATTAATTTTAGAATTGATTGTCTATTGCAGTATATAACATGTCATTAGCCCTTTTAGTTAGGAAACTAGGATGCAAAATGATGTCTCATTTTTTCGAGTGGCAGAAGTATATGTCATGATAGACACGAAAACGTTAAAATTATATTCGGGACCAGGTGGCAATTATATACAGCACTGATTTGATTGTGCTGATTTTAAGGCTGGTTGTTGACATAGTTTTTAAAAGCAAATTTTTAGTTATTATAGATTATGGTATAATTAAGTGATACGAATGGTTGACAGAAGCTTTGGGCGTGTTGGGGTTATTATTTTAAAGTAAAATAGCCGTGACTGATTTATTAATTAAATAACTTTATTAGCTACTAGCATAACACTTGTATTATCAACAGCCATCTTCACCGGAAGTTATATCTAATATATAACAAAAGATACATACTGTTGGTAGTGTTACCAACGCACTATATTACATATATAAGCGCGGTAATTTCGAACTACAAAAGCATGAAACAATTATTCCTTTTAACACCTTCTCTTAATTGTTCAATGCTTTTATGGTTTAACAATTTACTGATATTACAGAAAAAACTGATATTACAATTCTAATATTAGAATCCATTTTTTTTCATTTATATTAGAACTTAACTAAATTTAAACATTTTTTTTTTTTTACAAAATAATATTTTTAACTAATCAAAACATCTTTATGTTTATTAAACTTTATATTTTGTAATGGCTTTGTAAACAGATCAGCCACTTGTTCATTTGTTTCACAATATTTTATTTCTAATTCTTTGTCAACAACTTTTTCATGAATGAAATTAAATTTCACATCGATGTGCTTGCTTCGTCGATTTATAACACCATTTTTTATTAATTTAATCGCACTTTGATTATCTACATTTAACACTACAGGAACTCTGTTTATTATGTCACTTCCAAGTTCATTTATTAACGATTTTAAATACATAAATTCTTTCACACACTGCTGCTGCAACGTATTCTGCTTCGGTAGTGGAAAGTGTGACAATTGGTTATTTCCTTGAGCACCATGTGATTGGTCCTCCGCAGAACATGATTACGTAACCGGTTGTGCCTTTACGTGAATTAATATCACCCGCGAAATCAGAGTCACAAAATGCATTTAAAATAAGTTCACTATTTGAGTAGAATTTTATACCTTTGTTCATTGTCCCTCTTAAGTATCTAAATATTCTTTTTACGCGTAGTACATCTTCATAACTGGGATTTTCTACTTTTCTGCTGCTGTATGCTACAGCGTAGGCCACATCGGGTCTTGTTTTGTTTGAAAGATATAGAAGGCTCCCGATTGCTTCTCGAAACGGATATTTCACTTGATGGTTGGTATTTTCTTCTGTATTATTTTGCATCATCGGAGTCGCAACTGGCTTTGATTCAAGCATTTGGAATTTTTCTAAAATATGCTCGGTGTAAAGTGATTGATTTAATTTGATGTATTCTTTAGTTCTTTCTAGTTTTATTCCCAAGAATGATTCAGGTTTGTAAATTATTGTCATATCAAATACCTTTTTCATCTCTTCGAGCAGATACTTCATTTTATCTTCATCATTTCCGATTAATATCCCGTCGTCAACATAAATTGCCAATATCAACGAACTATCCTTGTTCTTGAAAATACATTGCTCTGTCTTGATTGGAATAAGATTTTTTTCTTTCAAAAAACTTGCAAACTTTTTGTTCCACTTCATGGGTGCCTGTTTTAGACCGTACAGGGATTTTAATAACTTGCATATTTTATTTCCTACATTGTGACCTTCTGGTGGTTTCATGAAAATTTCGTCAGTCAGTTCCGCATATAAAAAAGCTGTTTTTATGTCTATTTGCATTATTTCATATTTTAACTTTATTGCTAAGGCAAATAAGATTCTCAATGAACTGATGTTTACTACTGGACTGAATGTCTCTTCATAGTCTATTCCAGATTTTTGTTCACAAGCCCGAACTACAAGTCGTGCTTTATATTTTCCGTTTTCTTTGACTTTAAATATCCATCTGTTACTCAAAATTCTTTTGTCTTTAGCTAAGGATTTATCAACATATTCCCACGTTCCGTTCTTCTCGTGAGCTTCATTTTCTTCACGTATGGCTTCGCACCATTTTTCTTTATCTGTTCCTGTTGTAGCTTCTTCATACGTAAGTAAAACGTAGTCTTTGAATCTTTCTGGTATTTTTATGATTCGTCTTGTAGGTTTTTCTTCATTTTCAGTTTCCTTCTCTGTTTCTATGCTTTCTTCTGCTTCTGAATCTTCTCTGTTTTTAGCATTTTCTTCTTCGCTATCATATATACCTTTATTATCACATATTATGTCTCTAGACAGGTAAATTTCTCTTTTTTTAGTATTCCATAATCTGCAACAGTTATGCGAATAGCCTACAAATATGTAGTTTTCACTACGATCATCAAGTTTTTTAATTTGTCCTAATTTTTTAGCATATGTACTGCTTCCAAAGATTTGTAAGTTTTTTAAGTTTGGTCTCTTACCATACCATTTTTCAGCTGGTGTTACATCCAGTGTTTCGGTTGGGCTCCTGTTCAAGATGTACGCTGCTGATCGGACAGCATCTCCCCACATCTCATTATTCATATTTGTATCGTTAAGTAATGCTCTTACTTTTTCCATTAGTGTACGATTCAGCCTTTCGGCTTTGCCGTTCAACTGAGGTGTATATGGAACTGTGTTATCGATCATTATACCTTTTTCTCTACACCATTTCTTAAAATTATTATTGATGTATTCTTTTCCATTATCACATCTAAGTTTTACTGTTTTTAAGTTCCATTTCGCTTCAGCTTGTTGAATGAATTCTTTTACTGCATCAACGGTTTCACTTTTATGTTCTAAAAGATAAACGGATGCAAAATGCGTATAATCATCGAGTAAAGTTATGAAAAACTTCTTATTATCCCATGTATCAGGATCTATCGGACCACAAAGATCAGTATGTACAATCTCTAGAGGTCTGGTGGCTTTAACTCGGTCTTTATTAAAAGATTTTCTCACCTGTTTGGCTTTCATGCATACATCGCATATTTTTTTAAGTTTATCTATATCTTTTGCAGTAATATTCATACCTGACGTTATATTTATTAATTTTTTCATGTTATCAGCGCTTAAATGAGCTAACTTACGATGCCACTCGACAGCAGAACTAGCTGTATCTGAAAATAAAGCTTCATTCACATCTTCAAATTTTACGACGTACAGTCCATTTGTTGTTTTATATCCTTCGATTATTATTTTATCTTCTACTGTTATTAGGACTTTATTGTTTGCGAACTTAACCTTCCCATTATTTTCCGTTATTGCATTGACAGATAATAAATTTTTGCTGAGCTCTGGAACAAATAAGATCTTTTTGAGTATTACATTTTTAAATTCGATTGTACCTATGCCACAAGCGATCATTGATTCGGCTTCTTTTGCTACTGCAATTTCTTTGTTTATTGGTTGGAGTTTAGTAAATAAATTTTTATTATTCGTCATATGAGACGATGACCCGGAGTCAATTATCCAAAGATCTTCTGTTATATTTTTACCATTTGTTAGAAAAGATACTTTTTTGTTATCTTCGCGTCTTCTATATTCGCCTCGATCTTCAGTTTTATCTTTTTTACGAAAGAAACAGTTTTTATCAGTGTGATTGTTCTTTTTGGCAGATACTGCAACTAGCTCGATTTTTATTTTTACTTTTACAAAATCTTATTAAATGATTTCCTTGGCAGTTGTAGCATTTCTTTTCATTAGTTTTAAAAGCTACTGGATTTTCTTTTTCTTTGGTTTTAATACGAGTTTCTTCATTCTGTAGTCTTGCTGTTAGATTTTCTAACGTTTTTTCAGACTGTTGTGTAGATTCCCATGCGCTAATAAAATGACTATACTCTTATGGCAGCGTAGCTAGTATCTTGGATATTAACATAGTGTCGCTTATTTCATTTTTTAAACCTTTTAATCTGAAAACCAAACTTTCCATTTTACTTATATGTGTCGCTATGTCTGTACCTTTCACAAATGTATGGTTAAAGAATTCTTGAAGAAGTAAACATTTTTGCTGTTCATTATCACGTTCGTATATAGAACACAGTTTCTTAAACATAGAACAAGATGTTTTACAGTTTAGGATATGCATCATGGGTTTTTTATCAATTGTTGTAACAATTATCTTCTGTCCACGTGCATCTTTCTTTGTCCATGCACTTCTCAAGTTTTCTTCAGCAGGTTCAGAAATTTCACCACTTACTACATCATAAAGTTCGTAAGACTTCAATAAGATTACAACTTGAAACTTCCACATTTGAAAATTATCACTATCTTTTAATTTTTCTATTTGGTTTATCTCGTCAGTTGCTTTAGACGCCATTTTTAATTATTACACTTAGTTTTTACTTTTTAATGTTTTATTTTTACTCACTGGCTATCTACTGAGCATCTACTGAGCATCTTCTGGGCCCATAACCTGTTGGGGTTATTATTTTAAAGTAAAATAGCCGTGACTGATTTATTAATTAAATAACTTTATTAGCTACTAGCATAACACTTGTATTATCAACAGCCATCTTCACCGGAAGTTATATCTAATATATAACAAAAGATACATACTGTTGGTAGCGTTACCAACGCACTATATTACATATATAAGCGCGGTAATTTCGAACTATAAAAGCATGAAACAATTATTCCTTTTAACAGAGCGATGACGTATGCGCGGCAGAACCGCTGAAAATGGACAATTTTTATGGTGTAGTGTTTTATATTTTTTACTAGCTGAAATTTTTTTATTACTTGTTCACGATGAATACATGATAAACAAATTATTGACAGATATTATTGCTGATTCCTCATTGGCGACAGAAGCTCTGAAAGTGGATTGGTGTAGAGGGGTCACGTGACTTATTTTTTTACATCTTGAAATTTGGTGGCGAGGTGAATAAATGTAAGATATTCCTAATTATGTAACTGACAAATAATGTAACTGGTGCCATAATTTGTAATACTGAAAATTAGCCTGTAAGAATAAAAAAAAAGTCTAGACAGATTTGAATTGTGTTTAAAAAAGTGTAGGAAATAAAATCAAATATAATATATAAAGTTATTGCCACACCCAGTAATGGGTAAAAGGCGTGTTGATATATTTATTTATTTATTTTATTTAAAAATAAAATTTATTTAAAAATAAAATTTATTTCAAATACATATAAAATTATTACATAGTTGATTTCAGAAAAAATTCTCTATCGACTGAGTCATTTTGTGTTGTAACTTGAGAACCACTTGTTTTAAAAATATTTTCTTCTATAATCGGATGTCCCGTTTGATTTTCTATAAGGTTTGTCTTATAATATTTTATTGTATCTTTAATTATATATAAATTATTTGAGGTATTTCGTTTTGTTGATATACTCCATATATATATATATATATATATATATATATATATATATATATATATATATATATATATATATATATATATATATATATATAATTTAAAACGATCATAAAAAATACTGTTTTTCTCTTCTGTCATCTATTTGGACCCATAATGGATTTCTGTCGATTTCTGATATATTTTGTAGCATATTTCACGACCTATATACCAAACGGCAGGAAGTAAAAAATATGTCATGTGATCCCTGTCCACCTCCAGAGTTTCTGTCATCAATGAGGAATCATCAATAATTTCTACCGATATTTTTTTCGTCGAAAATTCATCGTGAACAAGTAGTAAAAAAATCAGCCTGTAAAAATAGGTCACACAACACCATAAAAATTGCCTACTTTGAGCGAATCTGTCACGCATGCTTCACCGGCCAAAGTTTCTGTCAACAATTTTAAACCTTTAATTGTACCATATCTTATAATTTAAACTGAAAATTAGCTTGTAAAAATATGTTAACAACCTCCCTTAAAATCGTCACAATTCCGAGTTTAACTTTCACGTTTTCGTGTTTATTATGACAATAAATTGTGACGAAGCGTACTCGTCACAATGTTTTTTTCGGTCCCGTATCCGCGGAATGAAAGCGCGAGTTACTAGATTGCGAATAACTCGCGAGCGCCGGCTCGTACTCGCGCACCATGTCTACCGCGGACCTCATGAATTCAACTCACCCGTTTTCCTACTTTTAAACCTAATCCTGATTCTCGTGATCCAGGTTCCTACTTTTACCAAACTGTCTTGTTCTTTTACATTGTACGAGCCACCGACAACATCCCGGAACAGGATTCATTAGGGTTACAGTACAAAAGCCAGGCCATCAACCAACATCTACACAGTCAGGCTTGTCTTCTGCCGTGAAAACGCTTAAGATATAGTGCCACCTGAACCATAGTATCCAGTCAAGAAGTCATCTTCTCCGAAATCGATCACTAGATAAGCGAATACACTTCTGTTTTTACCCTGTTCCATGCCGTGCGCTCCCTAGAGGTTTTTAAGTTACTTCCGTTTTTGGAAAACTTGTGCGAGATCACCAGGTCTCACTCCGACGACGTCCGATCGAGCGATCCAAGACGATCGCCGCGGTGACCCTTATGTGTTGGAGATTATTGTCCGACTTTTAAAAAGAAAATAACAAGGTAGATAAAGTCAAGTGGTTTATTTTTATTTTTAATAATATATATTTCGTATAACAAAAACCAAAGCGTTATTTTTCTTATCAATAATGAAAAATAAATCTTGCGATCGTTTCACTTTTACGACTAGAAAGGTTTAATACATTTGTCGCACGTCGATTGCACAAATAACAAATTATTTTACATGGATAATACTTTACAAAACATCGACTCAACATGTACGTGAATATGCCAAAACACAGAAGTATCAGCTTAATATCGCCCGGCAACCACTACCGGCCGAGAGGCGTTGCAGTCGGATTTGTCAGTTGAAGAATATGGCGCGAATATTCAAATGATTCAAAGGGGTCAAAACTCAACATTATGTAATCCCCCAAGTTAAACCTGTTCGTCCAGTATTACCTTCCTTTTTTGGTACTTGTACGGAGGCACCAAATATTACTTCAGCAACGCCAGAGCGAGTAATCCAAGGCAACTGCAGTCGTAACGTTTGTGTTTTCTCTCAAACTACCGACGTTCGTCATGTGTCACCTTCCTTTCCTGGTACTACCACAGTCTCGCGTTCTACATGTTCGTGGCTACTCAAGCATACGATTACGACCATTCATCCTCGGGTCATATCAGCATTGTGATGCTCAGAATCGGTCACGAAAAACGAGTGGAATCGCATTTTGCGGGTCCACTGACCCTCGTCATAGTTTCGGCTGTCACCCCAGAAACTACAGTAGAGATGGGAATTTTAGTTCATTTGAGTGAACTAGTTCATTCGTTCTCATTCACCAAAAAGATTAGTTCACTTTCGTTCACGAAATTTTTAAGACTATGATGAACGGAAATCGTATTGTATTGTGATTCACGAGCGAGAACAAGTGAACTTTTAGGATATGGTTCTAGTATAATTTGACAACAAAAATGAAAGAAGCAAAAAATAAAAGACAAAATTGGTTTTTTAAAGTTGTATTTTTAAATAAATAAAAAATACACAAAATAAAATTATAAAAATAAAAAAACAACAATAAAGACAATATAAATACTAGATACGAAGATATCTAAAATAAGAGCAAATGAAAGAAATGAAAAATTACTATTTAAAAATAATACTTGTGACACGAACGAACGAAGTATGAAGTAAGCTCCTCTAGTAATTAGTCTCGTTCACTTGTATTCCTTTCTCCGCTTTCGTTTCGACCTCATCGGCCGTGCCGCCGTGGTGGTGAATCATATCCGAATAGTTCGCAGTGAAGTAGTCTTTAATAATCTCAAGAACTAGTTCTTGTTGTTCACTATAAGGAATAGTTCATATGAACTAGTTCGTTCAAGAACTACACGCCTCTATACTACAGCTGTCAAACCCGTCAGCTAGTGTACCATACATTCTAAATACAAAAAAGTTCAGCAAGTCATTTCAACAATTTTTGTGTATTTTATTTTCTTCCTCATATCCTAATCGTATTTTCCGAAATCGCTATTCAGCACCGTTGGTACCCGAGCAACCTACGCCAACATTTGTCGTCGAGTTGTCAAGAAAGAAAAAAAAAAGACATCATTTTGCATCCTAGCCGTAACTACTCCTATTTAAGACAAAATAACGAATAATAATAATTTTAAACACAATTTATTATGGATGATTACATTTTAAATTTTTGTCAATCTGATGTAATGGGTGATGACATATTTGATTAATTTTTAGTCTAATAGTATGTGTGCAATAATATTAAGGCATATCCTTCAATTATTCCATAGAAATTATAAATATTTTGTACTCGCGCTATGTGTTTTGTTGTATGAAACAATAACACATTTTTTAAAAATAACTTATTTAGGGAAATATTAAATACATCGCGTCTCAAATTTTGATACGATTGTTCTTTTCTTAGACGTTTGTGAGAATTCAGATGTATTAAAACAGTGATACAAGGTACGAGCTTTCGTTTCTTCTAAATTACAAATTCTACTAAAACAGAATAGAACGACTTGAGTTAGTTCGGCGAGTAAAAACCTAATAGTTGGTATTTATTTTAGGTTTTAGAGAAGTCAAAACTCGACATTTAGCATTCATATTTCTCTCATTCAGCCCAGACACCAAAGATCACTATGGTACGTACATAAAAATTCTTATATTTTGGTTCGCCATTGTTAGAATAGGATGATTTAGAAACTTAAGTATTAAATAATCAATTAAATAAAAAATAATTTGTAACTTTTACAAAAATTCTGCTGTAAAATACTATTTGATTTTGAAGGCTAGTAATCGCATTTCACGGACATAAATATAACGAGATCTACTAGTTAAAATAAGTTTTTAGTGCTTTACATTTATCGAATCATCCTATTCGAAACAGATGTGTATATTAAGTATTATTTATTTGTCATGTTTAGATAAATGTTTTTTGAATTTGGTAGAAAAATGTGATAGTCGAAATCACTATAAAAGACATAGTTTAGCTATCTAATATTAAAAAAAAAACATAGTTGTATTACTAAAGGATATATTTAATAGGAATGAAATTAAAGGACTTAGGCTTAAGTTGTGGTCATTTATTGAAGAATAGTTGACAACGTTTCGGTTACTCCGAAGAGTCGAAGTCGTCACTTCGACTCTTCGGAGTCAGCATTGCAACTTAGTTTCATGTATTTTGCCTAGTTTAACTTCTTATTAATTTTTTTATTATTGCACATTGCTGACTCCGAACTTCGATTAAGATTTTATAAAAGAATTTTTTCTTTATGTTGTTATTTTTACCAACTAGTTTTCTGACCTGAAGATGGTTACATCCGTAACCGAAACGTTGTCAACTATTCTTCAATAAATGACTACAACTTAAGCCTAAGTCCTTTAATTTCATTCCTACATTACCTTGGCTTATTAGAACACACTATTAGATATATTTAATAAATTAATTTTACGGAACAGTGAAACTAATTTATTATAAATCGTTGTCGGTACCTAAAGCCGAAAATATTTAGATCTCGACAATATTTAGCAAATTTTTATAATTTATTGTCAACGAAAATTTGTGATTTATGATATTAACTTACTGTGCAGAATTATTTTATTTATGTAACATTTTCTCTATAAATTAGTTTTGATGAGAAGTAACTGTATAATAACGCCCTGTCATATCTGTTGATTATTTTCATCTAACTTAATAGTTTGATTGAACTAATATTACAAATAATATTCTTTTTAATTTCTATATTATTTTTGTTAGTTTTATGTAGGTAATAATAAATATTATTTTGAATAATATTAGTAGATACATACCATTTAGACCAGAATTATATGAAATTATTTTACTGTACAAATTATATTTTTACTATAATATAAATTAATTATAAAATGTGCTTTCTTTCTCATTTCAATATTTTCCCTTCATTTACAGAGTAATGCAAAGCGTTTTAAGCATTTCATTACAATTTGTGTGCGATTATAAGGTCTATGCAAGTTTTAGATTGTTCGTTTTCTACTATCGGTCATCTGTGTTAATGTTTTCTGAAACTTCTGTTGATTAAATATTGTTTTTTTTTCTTCTGTTGTTATCTGTTGCTCTCTTCTTTGCTACATACCGTTCTCTAATGCTATGCTATAGTTAGTTCTTGGTGATTTTATTTTTGTGGTAAAAATATATACATAATGCGAATAAACTTATTAATATGAAAGTTTGGTATTAATTATGTACATTTCTTTAAAAAAACAAAAAACAAAAACAAAAACACTTTTTACATCTGTTTTGAAGCGTTTCTAAATATCTGTATAGCAGCACTAATCGAATGTTATGCAGTAACACTGTTTTCCTACAACTGTGCGAATTCTTTGTTATTACGTAACTACTATTGTCTTGGTTACGGGTGGAAAGGAAACAAATGCAGATCAAGTGCGTTTCTGTTAACGAAAAGCACAAGTGCCGGAAGTAATTTGTGCTTTACGCAACTGTCAAAAGAAAATTTAACTGACAGCGATTTAAATTTCGCGCCGAGCGTGGAATTTCATATTTCAGCCACAGACGCTTATGGAAGAAGAAGATATGCAGTGGTATATTTTGACGTTTATAAACATAACCTTTGAAAGTATTGCATATAATATCATCAGTATTCCTAATCTGTACAGATTACAATGAGCAGAAAAATACTTGCAGGTATATCATTATTAAAAATGATAATTATCAAAGAGAAAAATGATTTAATTTAGAGAGTAAGTGAAATACATAATATTAATGGTTGTGTATATTAATAATACAGTTGTGGCAGTTGCTTATATTGACATAATGTGAAGTAAAAACTTTTATTCTGTCTAAAAAAACATTGATTTCTTCCATACCTATTCATATTATCAACAGAACTATTATTGACAATTTCGGCAGCAGGTTGATTATTACTGCCAAGAATAGATCTATCGTAGCTTGACCTAAGGCTGAAATTATCTCTGGAGATGTACATGATAAGTAGAATCACTCATTATAGTATTCAAATCTAGACAATTTTAAAGAAATTATCTTGAAATTAGTGAAATATTTTTTAAATAACGTAGAACAATGAAGCAATCAACAAACTAACTATAGGAACGCCGTAAAATATCGTTCTCGTGTAACAAACATCATTAAAATTTTATAAATCCTAATAATATTTTAGTATTTTTCTAAATTATCAGTTTTAGGAAAAAAGTTGTTTATAACATATGTCGAAAAAGGTTCCGTGCACGGCAAGGCTCGTGCGTTAATATCTGCACTTGCACGTAACAAGCCTTTTTCGGCACTTGTTATAAAATTAACTATTATCGTTAGAGTTTTTAATGTTTATATAAAATAGGCCAGATTTCTGGTAAATAGAAATTTTAATTAAATTTTCTGTAATTTGGACCAAATTTCTAAAACTCTCGACACGGTCTTAATTTTTTTTTATTGTTGGCGTAGGTAAGTTCTTTTTATCCTCCGAGATAAACTTCATACTTTTTAGAATTTGAATGGCCTTTGTTCAAAATGCCACGTGAAGCGACGACGGTTTAACCTCCGTTGACACTGGTACCAGTGAGTATACATATAAGTAGAGGGAATTTGAGATAGGATTGAACGTGGCAACAAATTTCTCGCGGACGAACGTTGAATAGTGCTGCCAGAACAGCGGCGTTTTATGGAACTACTATCGAAACTACCCATTTACAGATATCTATAACGCTTTCTGTATCCTTACAACTTGTCGTCAGTACATTGTTGTCATGTCTCAGGCGAGGTAGCTAGTGATTACGTCATCCACACGGTTGATTGCGCGTTCGATTCCCAGACTAGAAATTAATATATTTTTTTTTTTAGATTTAATACAATTATATGATTCACTTTTTTTACAAAATAATATAATAATGACCTACTTAATATATCATTAATTATCTCATTACATAGACTAAAATTAACCTACTTCAATGATTTACTTTCCTTTGACTTTTTTTTACTGAATATCAATGACATTGACCTATTTAATTCATTTAATTTAGTAACTCACTTTCCTCTGATTTTCTTAGAAAATAATAGAACAATTAACTTATAAAAATGACCATGACATTCTTAACTCATTATCTCACTTTACTTTGATTTTTTTACAAACTAATACAATAATGACTTTTAACAATGACTTACAACAATGAGCTTGGCCAACTTAATTCACTTATTTTATTTTCTCACTTTCATCTGACTTTTTTTTACAAAATAATACAATAATGACTTACAACACTGACTTATAACAATGATCTTGACCTACTTATTTCATTATCTCATTTTACTTTGACTCTTTTATAAAATAATATAACAATGATTTATAATGTTGTGTACTCGTGATGGCAAGGATTAATTTGCGCAATGAAACACACAAGTACAAACTAAATATATATTTTATTTACGGTGGTTTTGTTTTTGTCTAACTTTACGCTGTATGTTTGGTTGTTGAGACTGGACTGCTGGCTGGGGAATGAATAGCGAATGAGTGCGTCTTCTTGGACGGGTATGATTTTATAGGATTTTAAGTAAGGGCCAGGGGAAAAGGGTAGTTTAGAAAGTTAAGGGTTGTGAGGCGATGAGTCATAGGATTGCAATGTTGCTGGATTTAGAAAACGGATTGGAATTTAGGAGTTTTATGGTCTGAAGGAATGTTTTTGTATCTACAAAAGTAGCTTTCTAAAACTATGTACAGAACTGGGAAAAAATGACAAGAGTACAACTTAAATATAAGATAATTAAAATGGCTAATCCTATATACTATTTTGATAAGCGGTATATATATTTATATATATATTTATATGGATTCATCACGCCCATTTGTAAATCGCCACAGCCTAGACGGTTTATCCGATTTATTTGCAACTTTTTTTATTTGATAGGGGTCAATCACGTGGAGTGCCTTTTGATAGTCTCAGATTTTTCGTACACATGATGTGCGAGTAAACTTGAGAAAACATGCGTTTTTGGGGCAAAATCAACTAAGAGTGTGGAGGCTTGGAAATTTTTAAGAAGAAGATCTACTGTCACTTTGACGTGTGTTAGTGGACATGTCGCATTTTTAATTATAAATTACTTAAAAATGAAACTTTTGTGAGAAGTTTTGAAATACTTTACGCATATTGTGGAAATGAGGGGACGTGTTTATTATAATTATACATTTCAAATATGTGTATTTAAAAAGTAAATTTTTGACACTCCACTATGAAGTTGGTTTTAAAGCAAAACGTCAAATTGACAAGATAAAGAATATGGAGGCTTTGAAATTTTTAAAAAGAACAACTACTGTCATTTTGACATTTGTCAGTGGACATGTCGCATATTTAATTATAAATTACTTAAATATTAAATGTTTGTGAGTAGTTTTGAAATACTTTACGCATATTGTGGAAATGAGGGGACGTTTTTATTATAATTACACATTTCAAATACGTGTATTTAAAAAGTAAATTTTTTATGGTACACAATGAATTTGGTTTCGAAACAAAACGTCGAATTAACAAGTTTTATAATTTATACAGGTGAACTCAACCAAATTTGATCTCTATATTAATATACAGTAAAACCAAGCAAATTTTGTCTAGGGCAAAGTTCAATTTAGAAAAACCAGATAACTCGAATTAGAATCATTTGGGCACTCCTAAATTTTCTATCGATAATTTAAACCTTCAAAACCAGTCATATTTGGTATACTCGTATTATGAAAGTTCTTTTAAAGGGTACGTGTGCAAAACAAAAATATTTTCGATCGGCTATAGTTTTAGTGAAAGGCCTATCGTGTTTGGTATCAAATGAAAAGTTATTTAAAGGGCTCGAGTACAAAATTGATTTTTTTCCATCGGTAACTGTTTTTGTGAGAGTGCATTAAAACCCATCGTGTTTGGTATCATATAAAAGGTTTTTTGAAGGGCTCACGTGCAGAATTGGAATTTTTTCGTTCGGCAATTGTTTTAGTGAAAATGATTAAAAACCTATCGTATTTGGTATCAAATGAAAGGCCTTTTGAAGGGCTTGCGTAGAAAATTTAATAATTTTCGATCGTCAATTGTTTTAGTGAAAGAGCTTAAAAAATATCATGTTTGGTACTAAATGAAAGGTATTTTGAAGAGCTCGCGTGAAAAATTGATTCTTTTCGATCGTCCGTTATTTTATTGAAAGTGTTTCAAAACATATTGTGTTTAGTATCAAATGAAAGGTCTTATGAAGGGCTCGCGTTAATAATTGTTTTTTTTTCGACAGATAATTGTTTTAGTAAAAGTACAGCAAAACTAATTCTGTTTGGTACGCATGGAATTTTCTGATAGAATTATTTCAATTTCTAGACAAGTTAGAGAAATTTTGAAAATTGATTTAGGCATTAAATGATTGAGAATACATGTTTTAAACTGTTTTCAACTGATTTTATTTGAAGAAAAAATGTCAGTTAATTTTTAAAAGTATATCGCGAAACAAAGCATAATTTGTCCGCAGTAATAATATACAGTAAAAAAAAAAATAAAAAATTGACCGCAGCAAGCTACAATGCAAACAAAGGTAACTCGAAAAAACGATGTCGGAAATAATATTCCAGCGATTTACAACAGTTTTTCAAAAAAGTTTAAAGAAAATTTTCAATTGATTTCATGTATATATAAATATAAATGTGGAATGTCATCAGAAATGACGTCCGAAGGATTTTAAATAAATAGCAAAATGTATTCAGATGAAATTAAAAATGTTTATATTTTACGATAGGCAATTGTTTCAAAATTTAAAGTATTCCAAATCATAACTTGTTTGGTCTCATTTGTATGGTCTTTAGAAGAACTTTCAGATGAAATAAAAAATATATATTTTACGACCGTCAATTATTTTAAACATAAAGTATTTTGAATCATACCGTGTTTAGTGATATATGAATGGGGTTTAGAAGAACTTTCAGATAAAATAACAAAAGTTGAAATTTTACGACCCTCAATTGTTTCAAACATAAATTATTCCGAATCATACCATCTTTGGTGTCATATTGAAGGGCATTAAAAGAACTTTCAGATGGAATAAAAAAAGTTAAAATTTTACTACAGGCATTTGTTTCAAACTTAAAGTATTCCGAAAATTAACATATTTGGTGTCATATGAAATGGCTTTAGAAAAACTTTCAGATGAAATAAAAAGAGTTGAAATTTTATAATAGTTAATTGTTTCTAACATAAAGTATTTTGAATCATACTGTGTCGGGTGTCATATGAAAGGGCTTTAGAAGACCTTTCCGATGAAACAAAAAAGTTAAATTTTACGATCCTCAATTGTTTAAAACATAAATTATTCCGAATCATGCCTTCTTTGCTGTCATATGAAAGGGCTTTAGAAGAACTTTCAAATAAAATAAAAAAAAGTTAGTTTAGCAAAATGTTTTCGGAAATAAAAAACATATTTTATTGAAATCTTACGACAGTCAATTGTTTTAAACTTAAAGTGTTTCGACTCATATCGTGTTTGATATCATATGAAAGGGCTTTAAAAGAACTTTCAGACGAAATAAAAAAATTTGAACATTGCGACCGTCAATTGTTTTAAGTTTGAAGTATTCGGAATAATGCCGTGTTTAATGTCATATAAAAGAGTTTTGAAAGAACTTACGATGTCAATTGTTTCAAATTTAAAGTTTCGCGAATCATATCGCGTTTGATATCAAATAGAAGGTTTTTTAAAGGGCTCGCATGCAAAATTGACTATTTCGATCCGCAATTGTTTTGTTGAAACCTATTGTGTTTGGAGTGATCTGAAAGGTCTTTTGAAGTATTAGCTTACAAAATGTAATACTTTTCGATAGTCAATTGTTTTAGTGAAAGTGTTTCAAAATCTATCATGTTTGTTTTCAAATGAAAGGTCTTTTAAAGAGCACGGGTGTTAAATTAATTATTTTTTTTGATCGTCCATTGTTTTAGTAAAGGTGTTTCAAAATCTATCATATTTGGTATTAAATTACAGGAATTTGAAGGGCTCGAAGATAAAATTGGTATTTTTTTCGACCGAGAATTGTTTTAGTGAAAGTGCTTTAAAACCATTCATGTTTGATATAAAATGAAAGGTCTTTTGAAGAGCTCGCGTACAAAATTAAATACTTTCAGATCTTCAATTGTTTTCGTGAAAGTGTTTTAAAACTTATCGTGTTTGGTATCAAATGAAATGTCTTTTAAAGGGCACGCGAATTAAATTGATTTTTTTGAGCGGTATTTGTTTTAGTGATACAGATTTAAAACCTATTGTGTTTGACATCAATTAATAGATCTTTGCATGAATAAACGTACAGAATTGAAAAGTTTTAGATTGGAATTACTTCAGTTTATATTTTGTCAATTGTCATACAGAAGTGAACCTTACTTCAGTGTCCGTGGAGCCTAGCGTGAGGCCTGGCAAAGCCAGGCCGACCGCTAGTTATTACTACTCGTAGTATGTAGAGTAGATTAAGAGTCGGTATAATTACGGGTAAATAAATATTAAAAGCAAGTACTGGAAGTAATTGTATACAGAATCGTGCCAAAGAATTTTACGCTTGAAATTTCAAGACGGTTGAACCTCTTGTATGTGAATAAAATGTATGTCACTACTGTTTAATTCGATTAATTGGACAGTACAGAATGGATATAAATAATGTTTTAGTAAATTATATAACAATTATATTTTTATCAACAATGGCCGTATTTATTTGGGATTTTTAAAGTAACCTGCAGGTTACTTGGCACACTTTAAGTAACCTGGAACTAACCTTAAACTGACCCTACTGCCCCAGCTATTTTAGCGGGTTGGTAGATTCAACCCGTTTACTATCTCTATCTAATCAACTTGTGTTCCTTGTTATTCGTGGCGGCATCGCGATTTGTAATAGTATAGAGAGGTTAGGAGTTATTTTTATAAAAAACGTAAGTAATTTTAAATAATATGCATTATGTGCTTCTTGCAATATAAGTCACATAGGATAATATTACGACACATTATTAAGACTCCGAAATTCATTATTTTGATAGTGCTGATGACAAAATTATAAAAAAAAACAGACCCTGGCGTTATTTGCTTTTTGACTACTTATAAAAAATATAAAGATGACTCAAAACATCCAATTAAAAGCGCAATTTAACACACAAACAAAACTAAGCAGATGTCGTTTCGAACATGCATTCAGATTTTAAATTTACCGCTAATATTTACAACTGACACTTGAGATGCATCATTTATTTGGAAGTAACACGAGTTAGTTCTAGGTCAGTTCAGGGTTGGATCAAAATTTCCCAAACAAATACGGCCTATGTAATTGTAATAATAAGATTAATTACAAATAATCGTAGCTCAATCGATTGATCGATTTAATCGATCTTTTATTTATTTTTTTATATCGCATTGAACTTAGATTTCTAAAAAATCTATTGATCGATAAAATCGGTATTATCAATTTTTTAAAAGTTCTTTTGATCATAAATATGTTCAATTAAAACAGATTTTTATAATGTTATCATGATTGATTTTAAAGCGCAACTAATGAAATTGCGACTTGATATCTACACGTTACGTGTGGTCGTGGTGTGAAACTGTACTGCATCATGTCCAAATCTCTATTTATAACCTGAACCTAATTGGTGTGATATAAAAGTAGTCTACATCTTCCTATTATATTTATTATGTCTTTAATAAAAATAATAAAATCGATTTAATTTGTAGTTTTAGATTTTATATTGAAAATCAATCAGACCGATCAGTTAATCATATTTTTAAATTAAAATCAATCAATTAGCAAAATTGATTTTATTATATTTTTAATTTTTTTATCTTATTCGATTTCACAATAAGCAATAAATCGACAGAATCGATCAGATCGATCAAGTGCGATAAATCAATTTCATTTTAAGGTTAGAGATCGATTTCTAAATTCAAAGATCGCCCGCCCTACGTTGCGTTTATTACGACAAAAAATTTTGTGCGATCAAATTTTGCTGACTTCAACTTATATATAAAAAAATGCGGTTGTGTCTGAATAGTTAAAATTTGACTATGAACTGTAGAACCTCCTGGAATTAAGTCCCTGTTATACAGACAAACAAATAAATAAATAAATAAATAAATAATTCTAAGTTTTCATTCGACTGTTATGTTGATGTTAAAATTATTCTCCCGTTGAATATTGGTGAATACAAATAGTTCATATTACTGTTAATATTTACATTGGGCATTAATCGTTTAAAGAAAAAACATATTTTGTAATTAAACATTGAGTACAGTTTATTTTTAATGTGGTAATATTCACGTCATTAGTTTCTGAATAAAGAAATGACAAGTAAATATATATCTTTATTTATCATGCACATGTTACGTTTCTTTAAACCGTATTAACATTAAAATGTGCAGAGATTTGAATTACTGTTAATGTAGTCTACTATGTATATACTCATCTGCTGTCGTCTATAAGCATAGAAATTTTATCAAAGTCGACTCGATACCATACCTACCCCATAAATTAGAGCTAGGATTTTAAATAATGGATGACAATAATTATTTGTTTAACTATGACAAAAGAAATTCAAGATTTTAGGATGAGTAATATTACGAGGCTCAAAATAGCGACGATATTTCTGTCATAATTTTGGACATTATAAAGTCAAACAATTACATAATATTTCTTAAAAATTTAATAATTAAAAGAGAACGTACACTTTTAACAGTCAAAATATAATTGAATTTTAATAGTATATTATTCAACGAGAATGTAATGGTAGCTATTACTCATGAGGTGAGCGGCATAATTAATTCGTAGGAATAATATATTCGTCGTTACAGGAGTGAGCATGAGTAATTTGAGACTTTTTGAGCATTTGAAAGGTAAGTAGACAAAATAAAAAAATTAACTGAATTACAAAGAATCTGCTTTTATAGAAAGATTGATATAGGTCAGTGTTTCCCAAAGTGTGGTACGCGTACCCCCTGGGGTACGCGAAGAGTTTGAAGGGGTACATGTGGCTCCGGGCTATTGCTGCGCCTGGTGCAACAAGCAACTTATTATTATTTTTTCAATTACAAACATAAAAAAGTAATAAAACTTCGGTAATTATTAATATTGTGTATGTGTGGTTTTGTATGCATGCGTAGTCAAGGCGTCGCCCCCCGTTTCTGGCGCCACTGATTATAATGAATGTTATTTATAATAATATTTTATAAATTCAATAGATTTCACTGTCGGTTCTCGTTGAAACATTTTTATAATAAAATTAAAAAATCAACACTAGGTAGGTTTCAAAAAAGTAAATAAGTTTATTCACTATACGTATTTCGGTCGACTAGACCATCATCAGGTAATGATTACAGAAGAATATTCTTCTGTAATCATTACCTGATCTGCACGAGCATGTAACCTTTTTCGGCACGTGTTATAAACAACATTTTTCCTACAACTGTGCGATTTAGTAAATCACTAAAATATTATTAAAATTTATAAAATTTTAATCATATTACATGAGAACGATGTTTTACGGCGTTGCTATGGTTTGTTTGTTGATTGCTTGCACATTGTTCTACGTTATTTAAAAATATTTCACTAACGTCAAAATAATTTCTTCAAAATCATCTTGATTGGAATAGTACACTGAGTGATTCTTCTTTATCATTAACACCTCCAAAGATAATTGAAGCTCCGGATCATACTATGTTGGATCTATTTTCGACAATGACAATCAACCTGCTGCTGGTACTTCTGAAGCTTCCGAAATTGTTACCAACAATATTACTGGTAATAATATGAACAGGTACGGAAGAAATCAATGTTTCTTTAGACACAAAAGTTTCCACTTTACATTATGTCAATATAAGCAACTGTAACAACTGTATTAATAATATACACAAACAATAAATATGACGTATTTCACTTACTCTTTAAATAAAACCATTTATCGATATATTTTACTTTGTTCGGTTCTTTTTATTAGTTGTCTACAGATTAGATATACTGCAAATTAAGGTTACGTTTATAAACGTCAAAATATACTACTGCATATTTACTAGCGCTGGTTCACCGTATCTTCTTCTTCCATAAGCGTCTGTGGTCAAAATATGAATTACGCGCTTGGCGCGAAATTTAAATCGCTCTAAAAAAAACTTAACGTAATGAAGCACTTTCCGCACTTAGTGTTTCTTTGCTTTCGGAAACGCACTTGGTCGGCATTCATCTACTTTCCATACGTAACCAAGGCAATAATAGTTACGTAATAACAAAGAAATCGCACAGTTGTAGGAAAAGATATAAAACATTCGTCATTGTAATTTTTTAAATACTAATTTTGACTGGCACGTATGTGATACATTTAGTAAGAAAAACATACAAGCAATTTTGTTTAAAATAGAATTATTATGGTGTATGTTTATAGTAAGATCCTTGTACATGAAAGAAAGGAATGCATAATTATGTACATATTTGAAAAATTGATGTAAAACTGCTGTCTTAAACAATGACGTCACATAACGGAAAAACATATTTTTACAATTTAAAATTAATAAATAACACGTAATTATACTAGTATTGTCCATAAATGAATTGCTTCGCAATAGAGTTATTCTATTAATGGAGTAAAGAGAATTCCAAGAAATTATCTATATTGATTGTAGTTAGCCGCACCTTATAAATAACTATCGAACGTAAAGTTTTGAAATAAGAATGATCGACCAACATATTTTACAAACGTGAGAATACGTAAAGTAGTAATCAACCATCAAGTACATTTACATTTTACATATCTTTATGAATTATGATTCATTCAAGATCGTTAACAATTTATAAATATTATGATGAGCTGCAAGATCTGTGCGGATATTTTAAGAAAGATTGCAAATTTATACATTTTTTTGTGAACCGTGTGAATGATCTCATCGTATGCAAATTCTCCCCAAATGTACTTGATACAGAGCCGGATTCAGGATTTAATAATCATTTCTGGTCATTGTTTTTATATCTGCATATAGTCCAGTGGATAAAAGCAAGGTAAAACAACCAAGTGGTCGAGTGTTCAAATATCAATGATTTCGAAAAAATACGATTGTGTCTGAGTGGGTCGTATTCATTCCAAGAATACATTAATAAGTAATAAATCGATATGGACCCAGTTCAAAATCTTTTAAATTGGATGAATCGACCTCAACAACTAAGTCAAAGATAATCTAATTAAATATATCTCGAGAGTTCGGTAAATTAGAAAATAATCCTCCAGTATCTTTTTCAAACTTGCCATTTGGCAATAGCCACTCAAGCCCTATGGGCTTTCGTGATTATTGCAACAAATTTTCGAAGATCTGTCAAATTATTTTCAATTTATTCTCACTCTCTTGTTATATTATTACTGAAAATAACCAGGCAGTAGAAATGTAGAATTGAAACCTCTAGTTTAATTCCCACTGCCGACAATTAAAACTACCTCATTTACTCCTCCGCCACTAATATCTTTTGAGGTCGTTATTTACCACAAAAATAATTTAAATTTAGAAATGCATAAAATGGCATATTACTATATTTATTTTAGTTTATAGTTTAGAACGTACAATAACTATTTAAATGAATTGTACCCATAATTTTAAATAACTCTGATTAAAATATTTACAATTCTGATTCATATTTTAAAGGCAATACAGGTTTCTTTCTAGATATATGCAATAAAGTAGACATATCAAATATTTTCGACAAATATCAATGACCTCAAACTTGATGAGTAATATCTTGAAAGATCCATCCAATCTGATTCTATTCTCCACAAACCATCTTCACATATTCCATAAAGTAATTTTCTAATAGTATTCACATAAAAATAACGATCCATCCCACTAACAAATTAACCAAACTGCGGTTAGTGAACATAAACGTCCCGGGAGGAAATTCATAGAACCGTTCGGAATTTCCTTTTTATTTATTCTTATTCGCCTGTTCGCAATCTAGCTCAGGTGCAGAATGTGAGACAGACACACAAGAAGGCACCTTAGCGACGAAGTCGGGATGTAGATGTGAGATCGTGTATGTTGTTACCACCGCCCACGCTAAAATGCCATCGAAGAAGCAGTGTGAACTCTTCAAGGTCAAATGTGCGATCATTCTTATGTTCAGACAATCTATTCTTATGTTCTTATAATTTTTTAGATTGATCTGAAGTCAAGTTGTAAAGTGATGAGTCCGAATTGGTTTGACAGAGAATTAAATATAAGAAAAATCTAAAATTTCTTATGCCTGATTTATTAAGCGATTCAATATAAATGATATGTATTCTCCCATATTTAATTATAAACTTGAGCCACGACTTCGGTTAAATAAGTAAAGGTTCAAAAGTTTCTGTTATTTCAAATTAGACAGGAAGAGTGGAAACTCAGATTCCTTTTACTTGGACACTTAACTATAATAAAGTATGTATCTACAGCTTTTACCCATTATTGGGTATAGCACTCTACCGTAGCAGATCTCGGGGTAGTTTTTGAAATTATGAAAATTGTTTGTCGCCTGTGGGAACCGAACCAGGGTTCTCAGGATCCACAGGCCGACTTCATACCACTGAGCTAGCCACCCCATTTTAATTTGAATCTGGTGAAAACTGCTTATCGGTTGTAGGAATTAAACTATCAAATTTCACAGTCCGTTTCGATACCGCTAAGCATCTACCCCATATAATTTTTTTTTCAATTTATAATGTAAATTTGACTTTAAATATTGAACATGCGTTTTCAAATTTAATTTAATCTAAAACTAATTTATTACCTTGAAAATGGAACAAACTGTCCGAAATGTTTAATTAAATAAACTATGTTTTAGCTATTTTGATAATTTTCTATCTTTATACATTATTTACAAGATAGACTTATTGAAACACATTATATTTGTCCTAAATGTTATGATTTTGACTGATTTAAAAGAATCTGATTTCTTATGTTTTACCAACCTTTTTTTCCCTCTAGGCTAAATAATTGCATTTGAAAAATTAAAAAAGGAGTGTGAGAAATTTCTTATTCTTTGAGATATATCTTTTTATATAAAATCACTACTAGCTATAAATACCACAGGTAATTAAAAAAATGATTTAAATAATAGCAATTTTTAATCAATAATAATATCAGGTTTCAGTATTGGGGAGTTAACGATAACCTATCGAAAAAAGAAATAATAATACTGTATAATAAATTATAAGAATAAATTATGACTCGCTAAAGCGACCTTACTAATTTATTTTTGCACATATTTCTTTTTCAATGGTCCATAAATTAGCATAAAAATTTAGCATCGATTCCATTATAATTTCTTTTCAAGTCCGGAAATTCTTATCTTCTTTTTTCAGAATTTCTCTTCTAACAAGGTCCAGGTGCAACCGACAGAAGAAAGTTAAATACTCAGTAATTCATTAATCTTCCGTGTCAACGGTAGAAAAAAATCCTACTGGATTTAGTTCTTGGAAAAGAAGTTTTTGCAATGTACCGGATACGAACCCAATTCTGGAATGTTCTTCTAAATTTATAGGGATATAACTAACCGACTTCACAACATGATACTAATCAAGTAATCAAATAAAATACAAGAAAGTTAATTATAGGTAAGTGAAAATTATTTTCATTGTAAATCTCTTTAACAATCGTGTGAATTCTGTTTAAAACAATTACTGTTTTACAAGTTAATTAATTATGTTGATAAAACTGTAGCTTGTCATTTTTTTTATCATGATAAAATTATACCTAAGGATTTTTTCTGAAACCGGCAAGAAACTGTCTACTTTCCTCACTAATTTTAGTATGGAAAGTAGATTTTTATAAAAACAGTCAAGTAACAACAAAAATAACAGTCTGGTAAAGATTTTACCTGACTGTTATTTTTGTTGTTACTTGACTGTTTTTACTAGGGTCGTTGATTTCCACCGAAGTTTGAATTTCTGAACGTTCGAACATTCGAATATTTTGAACTTCGTCAGAAAAACTTAGAATTTTCGAATTTTTTGAAGCTTCGAATTTACGAATTTTCGAATTTTTTTAAGCTTTGAATTCTCGAATTTTTTGCCACTGAATTAACGCCATCTGTCATCTCCAAACACGCTCACGCATAATTCGCGAAAACTCGGTCACGAATTAAATAATAAACTCGGCGAAGTATCCTGCAAAAATTCTGGAAGTTTAGGCGTCTTAATTAAGACATCTATTCTCTTACCGCCCATCTAAATGCTATGGACTTTTAGTAAAACGATTTAAAATGACAATAAAAAGGATACAAAACGTCTTAATTTAAACGTTTTTGATAGTGTAGTGAAATTTTAAGTCTAAATTGAATTAATTTGGCAAATAATAATAATTAATAATAATTACTTACGAATTAATACAAAACTCTGCGCATGAGTTTATTCTGAAAATAATTCATATCACATGTCGTGTTCACGTTAGGATCCAGATTCGAAAATTCGAAGTTCGGAATATTCCAAAATTCGAAAATTCGGTATATTCAAAAATTCGAAAGTTCTAATTTAAATTCGAAGGTTCAATAAATCCGAACAATCGAAGTCCCGAATATTCAAAAAATCAACAAACCTAGTTTTTACGTAGTCTACTGTCAGTATAATTCATATAAAAAAATTTAAACATTTTGAATTATTTATGATTAAATATTGATTAAAGTAAACGGTTTCAGAAAAGAATTGTATAAATAATACGTCAGGAAATTATTTTTACTTGACGAAGCGGTCTCGTATTTTAATCCGCTGACTTATTATGTAATATACTATTAACCTATGTTACAATATTTGAAAAAAATTTACGGTCTGTAAATATGTAATTTCTATTGATTACAGGTGTTTAAATAAATCTAAAAGTATGACGAGATAAAATCAATCAATATTTCACAACAAAATTCAATCAATATATTCAGTGTTATTTTAGCAACATTTTCATCTTTTATTATTTAAACCGTAGCGTATCATTATCTTCATTAAATATTTAATAGTATTTGTGAGCTGTTAAAATGAAACCCATTTAAAAAGATCTTGAATAGCAATATCAGCAAATTTAATATTACTTTAGTTGTAACCTTGAATAACATTCATCACGCACAATATAAAAAAATTGTATAATTATTCGTCCAGTCATTACTTTACAATATGGTTAAATAATTATTTGATAGCAATGAGATCTGAAAATAAAAGCATCTCGCCTGATTTACAGCAGCCCGACTGTCGCAAGTGTTAGGCAGAATACTAATTTCTAGGATGTTTCAGAATTCAAATTTATATTTAGACATTTTGTAATAGTGTCAAAAACAAGTATGAGGATATTGTAGTACTACAAAATGATATTAGAAAAAGTTCCAGACAGTCCACATTCTAAATTCGCCAAAAATTATTTTAATAAAAAAAATGCTTCAAATAAAATATTAAAAATGTTTGTATCTAAAACAGTCTGTAAAATTGAATTTTAGTTGATTGTTTCAGTTCGTAAAATGACTATTAATAACAAGATTTCATTAGTCAAGGGTTGCCAAGCAACGAGTTTATAAAATTACGTATGGTTAGCTCAATAAAATAATAAAATTTTCTACTACCAATGTCAAAAACATGTAATTTAAAAATATTTTCCAGTGTCAAAAGGACGTTATTTTTGCATGTAGCCATTTAGGTGCAAAAAAATGTAATGAAATAGTTGCTATGAAACAAATTAACTACGTAACCTACAAAATAAATATTTTTGACATTTGAAATGTCATTAGTTAGATTAGCATAATTAGTTCAAACTCGATCGTAAAAAAAATTATGTATACAACTCGTGTTAAATGTGTCTTTATTATACTCATGAGTTTGCAAGTTTGCCATTCGTGCAATAAAGTGACACTTTTAACCCTAGTTGCATAAATAACTATTAAATTTATTTAATAATTACAGTAAAAATTGAATTAAAATACCAGAATATTTTTCAATTAATTGAAAGGGAATTGCTGTGGAAAAACTGATTTCCCTAAATATCCAAAAAGAAACTAAATTAAACAATTATTTTTTAACTGTAATTTTTTTTCCATGTATTATAAACAAATTCAAGGATTTTTATGGATTTCAAGTCAAGATTTTCAATGCCAGATTTTTCCAGGATTTCCAGGAATTTTTTCAGTCCATGTTTAATAAATATGTTAGAAATGATAATATAAATAATAATGATATTAATTTGTTTCGACTGCCAAAACATGTTCTCAAAAATAAAATAAACACATCATCATGTAATTAACCCACATCTGGAAGAAGCATTCTGCTTTAGCCAAGGTTACGTTTTCAGTATATAACGTATTTCTGTACATAAATAACCATCAAATCTTGGTCCACAAAATTTTTAACAAGGGTGTAATATTTCTGTGGTTAAAATTCATTGGATATCTGTACGAATTACTATGGTCTGATACACTTTCGCGAAGCTGTAATTTCTTTATTTTAACAAAATTTGACGCTAATTTAAAACAGAGAATTAAAATAGCAATATTGTAAATGCAAATGATTGCTGATCCTTCATTTTTATGTTTCAAAAAATGCTTTTATGAATTCTGATAGAAAAAAATAACATATCGTGGAAATATATCATCCTTTCTTTTACCCAATACTGGGTGTGGCACTCTGACGAAGCAGATCTCGGTAAGTGATATATTTATGTGCGTAAAGTGCGGTTATCAACCGTCAGATCACGTCCTCCAAAGATGTTAGTGGTGAGGAAGGCCTCACATGTAATTTTGATGTGGTGAAAATGTTTGTGGCCTGTGTAATTTTAATCAATCAGAAAATAAGGTTAAATGACTCCTATCTTCTCCACACAGAATTCTTTGTAAAAAAATAACTTTAGATTTTATCAAGTCAGAAGAATACGAAATCTTGCCATTCTGTCATAAAAAAGCAATCTAATAAAATATATTATTGTCTAGTGAGCCAAGTCGTAGAAATATTAATATTTAATATAAAAAATTCACATAAATAATGATGAAGCGAACAATTTATAATTTATCTAAAACTATGACGTGATCTTCACTCAAAACCAATAAATCATTGATCAACCGATACTACAATCACCCTACAGCCTACAGGGAAACAAATTACATTTTAACACAAAGCAAAACACAACACACGAAAAAATGTGTTACAAATAACACGGTAATAAATTAGACTTAAAAGGACAACCGCTTATTTATGTAGAGTCGTTCAGCTACATAATGAGAGTGTCTTCTGACCGAAGCCGGGTTAATAGTGTTAATGCCAACATCTAAAAGTAAAAATCCACTACTGAAAGGGAAAGGAGAGTAATTACTAATTACTATCACGTCTTACGTCATTTCATTAACGTCGACAATGGGTCGTTAAGAGGGATTCACAATGGGTGAAAAAAATACGGGAATTAGACGTGAATGAAGGAAGAACACCAACGGGGTAAAGAAGAATGAAGAAGTGTTACCATAGCTGTCCCAGTCCCAAGGAATTGTTATGACGGGGCCGCCCCCCTGCCGACGGAATGCTGTTACATGCGAAATAAGAACATACATCATCAATTGTTC
Organism: Pterostichus madidus; assembly: GCA_911728475.2. Taxonomy (NCBI): domain Eukaryota; kingdom Metazoa; phylum Arthropoda; class Insecta; order Coleoptera; family Carabidae; genus Pterostichus; species Pterostichus madidus. The sequence goes on along the minus strand of OU452314.1, from coordinate 17,261,079 downwards.
AAATAATAACATCAGGTACAGAAACATATATATGATATCTTACGCACTAAATATAAACAAAATAAAAAGAAATAAATGATATTAGTGCAATAATACTATAATTCTTCTTCTTCTATATATTTATAATGCTCGATGTTATACAGGACAGAATAAATTTACATTCATAGTAAATGTATTTAAATTAACAAATTCGAATCAATTGTATTTATTTTACGGAATTTATAACATTACTGTCAAAAATTCGACTGTCATTTGAATGATCAAAGACATTTTACGCTGGTGATTCACACATGTTTTTCTATGATTAAGGGCCAGTTTTTCAATCACCGATTAATGTTAATAATGATTAAATAATAATGGAGACTATAACAATAAATAAATAAATATATTATCACGTCTTCTACTCATTACTGGGTGTGGCACTCTGCCGAAACAGATCTCGGTAAGTGATATATTTTGCGCGTGAAATGCGGTTACCAGTCGTCAAATCACGGCCCCCAAAGATGTTAGTGGTGGAGGAGCCACAGGGGTAGCTTTTGAAATTATGAAAATTGTTTGTCGTCTGTGGGAATCGAACCAGGGTTCTCAGGATCCGCAGGCCGACTTCATACCACTGAGCTAGCCACCCCATAAACTATGGTTACCATTATTATTTAATCATGATTGACATTAATCGAGAGTAAACCGGTGATTGAAAAACTGGCCCTAAATCATCAAAAAACGTATACGTACTGAAAATAAATGTATTCTGTCAATATGACGATAAATATCTGTTTTATTTGTATCCCTGGAAACCATTGAAATATTTTGTCACTTGGTTCACTTAAATCATCAATTCAGATAAATTAGACAACATGACAAAAAAACTAAACTAAGCAAACTGATGCAATTATTGGGGTGAGTTACTTCAAAGTAAATTAGAATCAGTAATTCTGGTACTGAGAATAAAGACAGCGAAACAATCCAGCGAAATAAATAAGTGATCTGGATCAGTAAATATATGTTAGATCTGATGCAAATGGCAAATGGAATACGCCTTTTGTCGTGTGTTTCCAATGGAAATGCGCAACAAATTTATTTTTCGATTGTTCCACAGAATCCATTAACTTTGACAAATGAGAGGGTAAATTTCAACTTTTCATGGCAATCGTCGAAAATAGTTATTTGTGTACCTAGAGCGGCAAGGACACTTTTTGCTCGAAGTATACACAATATTTTTTTAAACAGTGATTTCATTTTCGTCGAAAAATTGTTTCACATTTTTTAGGCATGATATAGGTTGAAAAATACCGCCATTTCAGGCAAACATTTTTCTGAGTTCTGGAGTCAGTTTGTTGGTTAAAATTTTAATATACTAATCTAAGTTCATCATCATGATCTCAGATATTGCTAATATACGTCCCAGATTGTTTTCAGAAACAAGATATTTTACTACATTTTTGTCTGTTCCAATTAATTTGCACGGTACTGTAATTGGAATTAGGTTTCTATTGTGCAGAATAACAAATAAATAAATAACATGACATGAACCATGTGACCCTACCTTTAAAGAGCATTATTTCTGCATCTGACATACCACAAATATTTTCTTTTTTACGAAAATACAGAAGAAGCTACGGTCGGAGCATGCAGATATGTCCCAGATTTCCTAACAGATAATGTGAAATACCACACATATTGTGCATATCTCTATCACAGTATACTCCATTCCCTGTATGAAAACGATGTCGTCATATGTGGACGAAGTTATCATAGATACGATGAAATATAGCTATCTTTTTTTAATAATATTATTCGTACATATTCGAATGACATAACGTATGTCTTAATAAGTTAAGACACACGTTTCATGTTTTTTTCACGTTCTATCACATTTATTATTTTAATGAAAACGTATGACAGTTCTTACTAATACGAAAATTTATATTTACTTTGTTCACATTTGTTTATAAAATAAAAATAGAGACCTATGGCCATGATTTTGTTATTTTCTCGCCTGTCATTTCTAAGTTTGTGACATTTTTGATACATAAATACAACACTGAGAAATAAGAAATGACTAGAAAAATTTTGGGTAATCAAATGCAGAAATGCGTTTGTCATCTTCATGATTATTTTGTGCTAGAGTTAGATAATCGAGGACCTTTAATTCATTTAACTGTAGTACAAGAGGTAATGTGCATTGTATTTTGTATTTTCATATATTATTTATTTATATATAATAATAATACATATAAAAATGTATATTCTTTTGAGTTTTATTTTACAAAATTACATATTTCAATAAAATAGGTAATATTTTTCGTCAGTTAAGATAAATTTATATTTGGTTTCTTTTATAAACTAATTAAATTTTATAAAGTAATAAATATTTTAATCTGACATTTAATTTTTAGGTTATGTTTGAAAAATGTCAATCCAATACGAATGTAAACGTTTTAAGCACAAAATCTTGAATCACATGGATACCGAATGTGACGTAATAGTTTTCATACAGGGAATAGAGTATACCACATTCACATAATTTACTATGTAGATAAATATTCTGTGATTGAAACAATGCAAAATGCAACATCGGGGTCAAATATTCGCAGCAAACAGCAACATAACTCAAAAATACAATCTCACATTTGCAAACGCGACTGCGAATATACCAGACCAAATAACTCGAACCCCATAAATTTCGAGGCGATATTTTATGCTGTATTAGCATCTTGACTGCCATACAAATAACGAAATAACTCAGCATTTTAACACTTTCAAAACACACCTCACCTAACAAATGCTCGTACATCAAGAGCGATATAAGTTTATTATTGCAGCGATGACGTGCGGAATGGCCGAACTAACTTATTTCGTTGCTCGTTGCTGATTTAAGATGATTACTAAGTTTATATGCAGATTCAAAAATGGTGTCGTATTTCAGTTAAAACTACGTGAAACTTTTTTTATGTAATTTTAAAAATAGATTCATAGATTTGTTTTAATAACAGTTCCAGTGCATGTGCATTTGCCTGATTTAAATGATATAAATGAAATATAACCTCATATTACTTATAGATTTAAAATATATTTCAATAAATCCAAAAATTATATTATACACCACGAAACACACAACTGTTAGTTTATTTGTAGGTTAATAACTTCATCAAGGCGGCAGAAAACGTTAACAAAGTATCGCAAAATTGATTTTTTGAGGCGAAGGTTTAGATTTGTTCGTGAACATATTTAATCTTGAAGTCTTTGTGTAGCGTATGGTTGTTTACGTACCATGGGGCTGGTGCGATCATTCTTAAGACTTAAGACGAAACATGAAGATAAATTAAGCAACCATTCGAATGAACTCGCCAATAACCTACTAAACAACGAAGAAGATATCAGACGCCTGAAAAGAACAAAACCGTTGGATCTCAAATATATATAAAACATGTATATTCAAACTAAAACATAAATTAATAAAGAGGAAACATCGCTGGATGTTACCTCAAGCATGACATTGTAACATAACACATCAAATTTGCTGGTTGGCCTGAATAAGGCCAGTTGTAAATAAAACAATAAATATAAAAAAAAATAAAAAATTGATTTTTACGTGTTGAAACTGGTTGGTTTTGTTTCAGTTCATTCAAAACTTAAAATGGTTTGAAAACGGTTTCAAAACGCATGTAAACTTAGTTGTTATATTGCAAATAACAACGCTACAAATTTTAAAAACATTTCTCAGAATTTCACACCCGAAATATCTCAGTTTATAATTTAAGTTGTGGCGTATTAGAAGCTAAAAGTCTGTTATAAAGTGTGAGATTGCGTAGAATGTTGTAAAAGAGTGGCATTGAGTCAGTTGAGGGGGTTTGCAGATTGCAAATACTGAAGAATAAATGGATGAATATGACTAAAACTTTGCAATTTTATACGAAAAATGACTAGTAGGAGAAAAAAGAAGTGGCGAATGAAGATTATTCCAAAGTAGTGTAAAAACAGTTGAGATAGTTTGATTATCATATATCTAATGAAAGATTGTAAAGAATAAATGAATGAATAAAACTGAAACTTTGTAATTTTGAAAATTATAACGAATAGAAAGAATAAAAGAGCTTGTAGACGAAACGAAATTAATGTGTAAATAGCTGATATGGTTTGACCAACATATATCGAATGAAAAGCTGTGGGGAATAAATGGATGAATATGATTAAAACTTTATCATTTAAACGAAAAATTACGAGTGGGAAGAATAACAGAACTTGGATGAAGCGATATGTAGTGTGAAAACAATAAAAATGGTTTAAGCATCACAAATCGAATCAAAGGCTATGAAAAATAAATTGATGCATATGCTAGAAACTATATAATTTTAATGAAATAACTGGAGTGAGGAATAAAAGACCTTGTGAATGAAACAAAAGTACTGTGAAAACAGTTAAATAAATAATAGTTATTTATTATACTCGTGTTTTATATACCAATAAAACGCAAGTGTAATACAAAATTTTATCCACAACTCATAATTATAGATATCGAAGAAGATGGGTCGTAACGTTTAACGTTGATTCAGTTATATAGTTTCTCGAAATACGATAGATCATGAAGCGGTTGCTAAGTAACAAGTTGTTTACAGTATTTTATGGAATATAAAACACTAGTGTTTTATGAGCTATATAATTCAACTGAAATGACTGTAATTATGTCATTATAATATATGAGTTGTGGATAAATAAATAGATCATCACGCCCTTTATCCATTACTGGGTGTGGTACCGTCAAATCACGATCCCCAAAGATGTTAGTGGAAAGGGGAGCAGTTGAAAAACATTGTGAAGAATAAATGGATGAATATGACTGAGACTTTGTAATTTTAATGAAAAATTATAATTAGAAGGAATAAATGAGTTAGAGGATGAAGTGAAAATAGGGTGAAAGCAGTTGAGAAGGTTTGATCAGCATATGTCGAATGAAAGGCTACGTGCAATAAATGAAAGTAATTTCAGGGCAGGAATGTTTGAAGAATATTGATTGCAACATGAATCAATTTATAAACGTTTCATTTCATGTAAAATGGTGTGGTTTTATGTGTGTATTTTATTTGAATTCCTTCTCTTTTAATCTTCATTCTAAATATAATAACATAATCAACATAACTTTACCTATATAATACTAATGATCTTTTCAAATGAGATAATTTCTTTTGCGAAATATATTTCCTTTAATATTGAGCAATGGTTTATATTCATATTTAAGTGACAATGGCAATGGCAAAACCAATCAAATGTTCAATAAATATTAAGTGAGTGTTATTTCTCAATGATGATATGTATTATGCATAGGTATCGGGTATAGCAATTTCACCAGCATTAAATATGCATTTACTGACAATTTACGATGTGATTGTAATGATAACTAATTTCTATAATGACAGATAATCGAAAATCTATAACCAATAACTTGTGCACGATCTCCAACCTTCATATAACAACCACTTTCTAAGAATTTATAAATTCCATTTGTAATAAAGAAATGCGTATTTCGCTTAAACATCAATTAGCGTACTAAAATAATTTTATGCACAACCGGGCCGAAATTAATGTGTTTTAGCCCTAAAAAGAGGGCTTAAACACTTGTTTTTGGCCCTAGGGCCATAAAAAAAATCATTCCTGTTTTCACCCTTGGTACATCCTATATACTATTTTGATAAGCGGTATATATATTTATATATATATTTATATGGATTCATCACGCCCATTTGTAAATCGCTACAGCCTAGACGGTTTATCCGATTTATTTGCAACTTTTTTTATTTGATAGAGGTCACTCACGGGGAGTGCCTTTTGATAGTCTCAGATTTTTCATGCACATGATGTGCGAGAAAACTTGAAAAAACATGCGTTTTTGGGTCAAAATCAACTAAGAGTGTGGAGGCTTTGAAATTTTTAAGAAGAACATCTAACGTCACTTTGACGTTTGTCAGTGCACATGTCGCATTTTTAATTATAAATTACTTAAAAATGAAACTTTTGTGAGTAGTTTTGAAATAATTTACGCATATTGTGGAAATGAGGGGACGTTTTTATTATAATTATACATTTCAAATATGTGTATTTAAAAAGTAAATTTTTGACACTCCACTATGAAGTTGGTTTTAAAGCAAAACGTCAAATTGACAAGTTTTATAAAGTATAAAGAATATGGAGGCTTTGAAATTTTTAAAAAGAACATCTTCTGTCATTTTGACATTTGTCAGTGGACATGTCGCATATTTAATTATAAATTACTTAAATATTAAATGTTTGTGAGTAGTTTTGAAATACTTTACGCATATTGTGGAAATGAGGGGACGTTTTTATTATAATTACACATTTCAAATACGTGTATTTAAAAAGTAAATTTTTGACGGTTCACAATGAATTTGGTTTCGAAACGAAACGTCGAATTGACAAGTTTTATAATTTATACAGGTGAACTCAACCAAATTTGATCTCGATAATAATATACAGTAAAACCAAGCAAATTTTGTCTACGTCAAAGTTCAATTTATAAAAACCAGATAACTCGAATTAGAATCATTTGGGCACTCCTAAATTTTCTATCGATAATTTAATTGAAAGTGCTTCAAAACCAGTCATATTTGGTATATTATGAAAGTTCTTTTACAGGGTACGTGTGCAAAACTAAAATATTTTCGATCGGCAATAGTTTAAGTGAAAGGCCTATCGTGTTTGGTATCAAATTAAAGGTTATTTAAAGGGCTCGAATTTTTTCGTTCGGCAATTGTTTTAGTGAAAATGAATAAAAACCTATCGTATTTGGTATCAAATGAAAGGTCTTTGAAAGGGCTCGCGTATAAAATTTATCACTTTTAGATCGTCAATTGTTTTAGTGAAAGTACTTCTAAACTAATCGTATTTGGTATCAAATGAAAGGTCTTTTGAAGGGCTTGCGTACAAAATTTAATAATTTTCGATCGTCAATTGTTTTAGTGAAAGAGCTTAGAAAATATCATGCTTGGTACTAAATGAAAGGTTTTTTGAAGGTCTCGCGTGAGAAATTGATTCTTTTCGATCGTCAGTTATTTTATTGAAAGTGTTTCAAAACATATTGTGTTTGGTATCAAATGAAAGGTCTTCTGAAAGGCTCGCGTGAAAAATTGTTTTTTTTTCGACAGATAATTGTTTTAGTGAAAATTCAGCAAAACTAATTCTGTTTGGTACGCATGGAATTTTCTGATAGAATTATTTCAATTTCTAGATAAGGTAGAGTAATTTTAAAAATTGATTTAGGCATTAAATGATTGAGAATACATGTTTTAAACTGTTTTCAACTGATTTTATTTGAAGAAAAAATGTCAGTTAATTTTTAAAAGTATATCGCGAAACAAAGCATAATTTGTCCGCAGTAATAATATACAGTAAAAAAAAAAATAAAAAAATGATCGCAGCATGCTACAATGCAAACAAAGGTAACTCGAAAAAACGATGTCGGAAATACTATTCCAGCGATTTCCAACAGTTTTTCAAAAAAGTTTAAAGAAAATTTTCAATTGATTTGAGTATATATAAATATAAATGTGGAATGTCATCAGAAATGACGTCCGAAGGATTTTTAATAAATAGTAAAATGTCATTTGAAAGGGCTTTAGAATAAGTTTCAGATGAAATTAAAAAAGTTGAAATTTTACGATAGGCAATTGTTTCAAATTTAAAGTATTCCAAATCATAACTTGTTTGGTCTCATTTGTATGGTCTTTAGAAGAACTTTCAGATAAAATAAAAAAAGTTGAAATTTTACGATCCTCAATTGTTTCAAACATAAATTATTCCGAATCATGCCTTCTTTGCTGTCATATGAAAGGGCTTTAGAAGAACTTTCAGATGATATAAAAAAAAGTTAGTTTAGCAAAATGTTTTCGGAAATAAAAACCATATTTTATTGAAATTTTACGACAGTCCATTGTTTTAAACTTAAAGTGTTCCGAATCATTTCGTGTTTGATATCATATGAAAGGGCTTTAAAAGAACTTTCAGACGAAATTAAAAAATTTAAATATTGCGACCGTCAATTGTTTTAAATTTGATGTATTCGGAATAATACCGTGTTTAATATCATATGAAAGAGTTTTGAAAGAACTTACGATATAAATTGTTTCAAATTTAAAGTTTCGCGAATCATATCGCGTTTGATATCAAATAGAAAGTTTTTTAAAGGGCTCGGATGCAAAATTGACTTTTTCGATCCGCAATTGTTTTAGTGAAAGTGCTTCAAAATATATTGTGTTTGGTATGAAATGAAAGGTCACTTAACGGGCTTGCATGAAAAATTGAAATATTTTCGTTTGTGAATTGTTTTAGTGTTTGATATCAAATGGAAGTTCTTTTGAACAACTCGCGTGCAGCATTAAATTTTATTCGATCGACAATTGTTTTCATGAAAGTACTTCAAAACCTATCGTGTTTGCTATCAAATGAAAGGTCTTTTGAAGGGCTTGCATACAAAACTTAATACATTTCAATCGTCAATTGTTTTACTAAAAGTATTTCAAATCCCATCGTGTTTGGTTTCAAATGAAAGGTATTTTATAGGGCACGCGTATTAAATGAATTATTATTTTTTGATCGTCTACTGTTTTAGTAATGGTGTCAAAAGCTATCATATTTGATATTAAATGACATGTCTTTTGAAGGGTTCAAATATAAAATTGGTATTTTTTTCGACCGAGAATTGCTTTAGTGAAAATGCTTCAAAACTAATCATGTTTAATATCAAATAAAAAAAATATAAAAATAAAATATATCATCACGCCTTATACCCATTACTGGGTGTGGCACTCTGCTAAAGCAGATCTCGGTAAGTGATATATTTTGCGCGTGAAGTGCGGTTACCAGTCGTCAAATCACGGCCCCCAAACATGTTAGTGGTGGAGGAGCCACAGGGATAGCTTTTTCAAATTATGAAAATTTGTCGCTTGTGGGAATCGAACCAGGGACCTCAGGATCCACAGGCCGACTTCATACCACTGTGCTAGCCATCCCAAATGAAGGGTCTTTTGAAGAACTCGCGTACAAAATTAAATACTTTTAGATCCGTAATTGTTTGAGTGAAAGTACTTCAAAACCTATTGTGTTTGGTGTGAAATGAAAGGTCTTTTGAAGTATTAGCTTATAGAATGTAATACTTCTCGATAGTCAATTGTTCTAGTGAAAGTATTTCAAAACCTATCGTGTTTGTTTTCAAATGAAAGGTCTTTTAAAAAGCACGTGTATTAAATTAATTATTTTTTTTGATTGTCCATTGTTTTAGTAAAGGTGTTTCAAAACCTATCATATTTGATATTAAATTACAGGCCTTTGAAGGGCTCGAATATAAAATTGGTATTTTTTTCGACCAAGAATTGTTTTAGTGAAAGTAATTTAAAACCATTCATGTTTGATATAAAATGAAAGGTCTTTTGAAAAGCTCGCGTTCAAAATTAAATACTTTCAGATCTTCAATTGTTTTCGTGAAAGTGTTTTAAAACTTATCGTGTTTGGTATCAAATGAAATGGCTTTTAAAGGGCACGCGAATTAAATTGATTTTTTTTGAGCGGCAATTGTTTTAGTGATACAGATTTAAAACGTATTGTGTTTGGCATCAATTAATAGGTCTTTGCATGAATAAACGTACAGAATTGAAAAGTTTTAGATTGGAATTAATTCAGTTTATATTTTGTCATACAGAAGTGAACCTTACTTCAGTGTCCGCGGAGCCTAGCGTGAGGCCTGGCAAAGCCAGGCCGACCGCTAGTCCTATATACTATTTTGATAAGTGAGGTATATTTATATATATGGATTCATCACGCCCATTTGTAAATCGCTACAGCCTAGACGGTTTATCCGATTTATTTGCAACTTTTTTTATTTGATAGAGGTCAATCACGTGGAGTGCCTTTTGATAGTCTCAGATTTTTCGTACACATGATGTGCGAGAAAACTTGAAAAAACATGCGTTTTTGGGGCAAAATCAACTAAGAGTGTGGAGGCTTTGAAATTTTTAAGAAGAACATCAAACGTCATTTTGACATTTGTCAGTGGACATGTCGCATTTTTAATTATAAATTATTTAAATATTAAATTTGTTAGAGTACTTTTGAAATATTTTACATATATTGGAGGAATGAGTGTACAGTTTTATTATAATTACGCATTTTAAATATGTGTATTTAAAAAGAAAATTTTTGTCAGTCCACTATGAAGTTGGTTTTAATTTTAAACGTCAAACTGACAAGTTTTATAAAGTATAAAGAATATGGAGGCTTTGAAATTTTAATAAAAAAACATCTGTCATTTTGACATTTGTCAGTGCACATGTCGCATATTTAATTATAAATTACTTAAATATTAAATTATTGTGAGTAGTTTTGAAATACTTTACACATATTCTGGAAATGAGGGGACGTTTTAATTATAATTATACATTTCAAATACGTGTATTTAAAAAGTAAATTTTTGACGGTCCACAATGAATTTGGTTTCGAAACAAAACGTCGAATTGACAAGTTTTATAATGTATACAGGTGAACTCAACCAAGTTTGATCTCGATAATAATATACAGTAAAACCAAGCAAATTTTGTTCAAAGTTCAATTTAGAAAAACCAGATAACTTGAATTAGAATCATTTGGACACTTCTAATTTTTTTATCGATAATTTAATTGAAAGTGCTTCAAAACCAGTCAAGCGTAAACCGGCGATTGAAAAACTGGCCCTTATTCTACCTAATATTTTCTTAAAATGTATTGAAGGTTCGAGACAATGATATAATTTTCCATAACTTACAAATTTAGAAGTATTTATTTTTAGGTTACTTAAAAATTGTAATCTCATTTCCGTTAGCTATAAAGAAATTCCAGTTTTGTTAATGTTACTTAAACTAAACCTAAGATAGTTATTTTAAATCCGGAGAAAAAGATTAAAAATAATATTTTGTACCCCTTGGGTGTACATTTCATGTTGCACTATCTCTCCAAAATGCTGCGTCAACTACCTGAAATTCAGCGCCCTCTCTGAATAAGTGGCACAATCCTGTTCTGTATATTTTTTTAACGCGACAAAAATATCACAATATACAGGTTTATAATATACCCGTACACAAAATTTTACGTGATATTGTCAAAAATTTAGTATATATAATGAAAAGAATTGTATATTTACGAGTCTGTATATTGTCGCAAACGGCGCCTCATAGTGTTTTGAGGTCCACTGAATCCGTTTTGATCATTTTCTCAATGATGTCTGTGTGTGTATTCGAGTTGATTTTGAATGAAATTGAAAAACCGGAAGAGGTAGTTTACAGGACACAATAAATTCCATTTATTACGAAAAAAAATTTCAAATAAAAGATGACTTATTTTTATATTTAATAATATATTAGAAACAAAAAATATCAATTTTAATTTTCGCATTATCTAGTTTCTTTCCGAAAGAAGACATAGATAACTAGATAACCGGACACGGACCCGAACTTGGCTCCGGACCCGGACCCGGACCTGGACCCGGACCCGGACCCGTACCCGGACCCGGACCCGGACCCGGACCCGTACCCGGTTACGGGTACAGGTCCGGGTCCGGGTCCAGGTCCGGGTCCAGGTCCGGGTACGGGTCCAGGTCCGGGTCCGGGTCCGGGTCCAGGTCCGGGTCCGGGTCCAGGTCCGGGTCCGGGTCCGGGTCCAGGTCCGGGTCCGGGTCCGGGGTCCGGGTCCAGGTCCGGGTACGGGTACGGGTCCGGGTCCAGGTCCGGGTCCGTGTCCGGGTACGGGTCCGGGTCCGTGTCCGGGTCCGGGTCCAGGTCCGGGTCCGGGTCCGGGTCCAGGTCCGGGTCCGGGTACGGGTCCAGGTCCGGGTCCGGGTCCGGGTACGGGTCCGGGTCCTGGTCCGGGTCCGGGTCCGGGTCCGGGATAGTTATTTTAAATCCGGAGAAAAAGATTAAAAATAATATTTTGTACCCCTTGGGTGTACATTTCATGTTGCACTATCTCTCCAAAATGCTGCGTCAACTACCTGAAATTCAGCGCCCTCTCTGAATAAGTGGCACAATCCTGTTCTGTATATTTTTTTAACGCGACAAAAATATCACAATATACAGGTTTATAATATACCCGTACACAAAATTTTACGTGATATTGTCAAAAATTTAGTATATATAATGAAAAGAATTGTATATTTACGAGTCTGTATATTGTCGCAAACGGCGCCTCATAGTGTTTTGAGGTCCACTGAATCCGTTTTGATCATTTTCTCAATGATGTCTGTGTGTGTATTCGAGTTGATTTTGAATGAAATTGAAAAACCGGAAGAGGTAGTTTACTGGACACAATAAATTCCATTTATTACGAAAAAAAATTTCAAATAAAAGATGACTTATTTTTATATTTAATAATATATTAGAAACAAAAAATATCAATTTTAATTTTCGCATTATCTAGTTTCTTTCCGAAAGAAGACATAGATAACTAGATAACCGGACACGGACCCGAACTTGGCTCCGGACCCGGACCTGGACCCGGACCCGGACCTGGACCCGTACCCGGACCCGGACCCGGACCCGGACCCGGTTACGGGTACAGGTCCGGGTCCGGGTCCGGGTCCAGGTCCGGGTCCGGGTCCAGGTCCGGGTCCGGGTCCAGGTCCGGGTCCGGGTCCGAGTCCGGGTCCGGGTCCGGGTACGGGTACGGGTCCGGGTCCGAGTCCGGGTCCGGGTCCGGGTACGGGTCCGGGTCCGTGTCCGGGTACGGGTCCGGGTCCGTGTCCGGGTCCGGGTCCGGGTCCGGGTACGGGTCCAGGTCCGGGTCCGGGTCCGGGTCCGGGTCCGGGTACGGGTCCGGGTACGGGTCCGGGTCCAGGTCCAGGTCCGGGTACGGGTCCAGGTCCGGGTCCGGGTCCGGGTCCAGGTCCGGGTCCGGGTCCAGGTCCGGGTCCGGGTCCGGGTCCGTGTCCGGGTACGGGTCCGTGTCCGGATCCGGGTCCGGGTCCAGGTCCGGGTCCGGGTCCAGGTCCGGGTCCGTGTCCGGGTACGGGTCCGGGTCCGTGTCCGGGTCCGGGTCCGGGTCCAGGTCCGGGTCCGGGTCCGGGTCCGGGTCCGGGTCCGGGTCCGGGTCCAGGTCCGGGTCCGGGTCCGGGTCCGGGTCCAGGTCCGGGTACGGGTCCGGGTCCTGGTCCGGGTCCGGGTCCGGGTCCGGGTCCGGGTCCGGGTCCGGGTCCGGGTACGGGTCCAGGTCCGGGTCCGGGTCCAGGTCCGGGTCCGGGTCCGGAGCCAAGTTCGGGTCCGTGTCCGGTTATCTAGTTATCTATGTCTTCTTTCGGAAAGAAACTAGATAATGCGAAAATTAAAATTGATATTTTTTGTTTCTAATATAATTAAATATAAAAATAAGTTTTTCTCAAAATTAGACGCATATACAGGAAAATTGCAAATAACATTTTATGTTCCAAATATTTTTGCTAACATCATTATCTAGTTATCTATGTCTTTTTTCGGAAAAACAAATACAAAAACAAGGACTAAACGGCTTAATTCCCTATGTATATATAATTTTAACTTTAATTATAACTTAAAAATTGTAATCTCATTTCCGTTAGCTATAAAGAAATTCCAGTTTTGTTAATGTTACTTAAACTAAACCTAAGATAGTTATTTTAAATCCGGAGAAAAAGATTAAAAATAATATTTTGTACCCCTTGGGTGTACATTTCATGTTGCACTATCTCTCCAAAATGCTGCGTCAACTACCTGAAATTCAGCGCCCTCTCTGAATAAGTGGCACAATCCTGTTCTGTATATTTTTTTAACGCGACAAAAATATCACAATATACAGGTTTATAATATACCCGTACACAAAATTTTACGTGATATTGTCAAAAATTTAGTATATATAATGAAAAGAATTGTATATTTACGAGTCTGTATATTGTCGCAAACGGCGCCTCATAGTGTTTTGAGGTCCACTGAATCCGTTTTGATCATTTTCTCAATGATGTCTGTGTGTGTATTCGAGTTGATTTTGAATGAAATTGAAAAACCGGAAGAGGTAGTTTACAGGACACAATAAATTCCATTTATTACGAAAAAAAATTTCAAATAAAAGATGACTTATTTTTATATTTAATAATATATTAGAAACAAAAAATATCAATTTTAATTTTCGCATTATCTAGTTTCTTTCCGAAAGAAGACATAGATAACTAGATAACCGGACACGGACCCGAACTTGGCTCCGGACCCGGACCCGGACCCGGACCCGGACCCGTACCCGGTTACGGGTACAGGTCCGGGTCCGGGTCCAGGTCCGGGTACGGGTCCAGGTCCGGGTCCGGGTCCGGGTCCGGGTCCGGGTCCAGGTCCGGGTCCGGGTCCGGGTCCGGGTCCGGGTCCAGGTCCGGGTACGGGTACGGGTCCGGGTCCAGGTCCGGGTCCGTGTCCGGGTACGGGTCCGGGTCCGGGTCCAGGTCCGGGTCCGGGTCCGGGTCCAGGTCCGGGTCCGGGTCCGGGTACGGGTCCGGGTCCAGGTCCGGGTCCGGGTCCGGGTACGGGTCCGGGTCCTGGTCCGGGTCCGGGATAGTTATTTTAAATCCGGAGAAAAAGATTAAAAATAATATTTTGTACCCCTTGGGTGTACATTTCATGTTGCACTATCTCTCCAAAATGCTGCGTCAACTACCTGAAATTCAGCGCCCTCTCTGAATAAGTGGCACAATCCTGTTCTGTATATTTTTTTAACGCGACAAAAATATCACAATATACAGGTTTATAATATACCCGTACACAAAATTTTACGTGATATTGTCAAAAATTTAGTATATATAATGAAAAGAATTGTATATTTACGAGTCTGTATATTGTCGCAAACGGCGCCTCATAGTGTTTTGAGGTCCACTGAATCCGTTTTGATCATTTTCTCAATGATGTCTGTGTGTGTATTCGAGTTGATTTTGAATGAAATTGAAAAACCGGAAGAGGTAGTTTACTGGACACAATAAATTCCATTTATTACGAAAAAAAATTTCAAATAAAAGATGACTTATTTTTATATTTAATAATATATTAGAAACAAAAAATATCAATTTTAATTTTCGCATTATCTAGTTTCTTTCCGAAAGAAGACATAGATAACTAGATAACCGGACACGGACCCGAACTTGGCTCCGGACCCGGACCCGGACCTGGACCCGGACCCGGACCTGGACCCGTACCCGGACCCGGACCCGGACCCGGACCTGGACCCGGACCCGGACCCGGACCCGGACCCGGACCCGTACCCGGTTACGGGTACAGGTCCGGGTCCGGGTCCAGGTCCGGGTACGGGTCCAGGTCCGGGTCCAGGTCCGGGTCCGGGTCCAGGTCCGGGTCCGGGTCCGGGTCCGGGTCCAGGTCCGGGTACGGGTACGGGTCCGGGTCCAGGTCCGGGTCCGTGTCCGGGTAGGGGTCCGGGTCCGTGTCCGGGTACGGGTCCGGGTCCGGGTACGGGTCCGGGTCCAGGTCCGGGTCCGGGTCCGGGTCCGGGTCCAGGTCCGGGTCCGGGTCCGGGTACGGGTCCGGGTCCTGGTCCGGGTCCGGGTCCGGGCCCGGGTCCGGGTCCGGGTCCGGGTCCGGGTCCGGGTCCAGGTCCGGGTCCGGGTCCGGGTCCGGAGCCAAGTTCGGGTCCGTGTCCGGTTATCTAGTTATCTATGTCTTCTTTCGGAAAGAAACTAGATAATGCGAAAATTAAAATTGATATTTTTTGTTTCTAATATAATTAAATATAAAAATAAGTTTTTCTCAAAATTAGACGCATATACAGGAAAATTGCAAATAACATTTTATGTTCCAAATATTTTTGCTAACATCATTATCTAGTTATCTATGTCTTTTTTCGGAAAAACAAATACAAAAACAAGGACTAAACGGCTTAATTCCCTATGTATATATAATTTCATCACAATCAGTCTGACAATTTTACAGCCTAAACGGTTTATCCGATTTATTTGCAACTTTTTTTATTTGATAGGGATCCATCACGGGGAGTGCCTTTTGATAGTCTCCGATTTTTCGTGCGAAAAAACATGCGTTTTTGGGGCAAAGTCAACTAAGAGTGTGGAGGCTTTGAAATTTTTAAGAAGAACATCAAACGTCACTTGACATTTGTCAGTGGACATGTCGCATTTTTAATTATAAATTATTTAAATATTAAATATTTTAGAGTAGTTTTGAAATATTTTACGCATATTGGGGGCCTGAGGTAACGTTTCTATTATAATTACAAATTTCAAATATGTGTATTAAAAAAGAAAATTTTTAAGAGTCCACTATGAAGTTGGTTTTAATTCAAAACGTCAAATTGACAAGTTTTATAAAATATACAGACAAAGAGTGTGGAGGCTTTGAAATTTTAAAAAAGAACACCTACTCTAATTTTGACATTTGTATGTGGACATATCGCATTTTTAATTAACAATTATTGAAGTATTTAATTTTTTAGATAACTTTTGAAATATTTGACACATATTGGGGGAATGAGGGAACGTTTTTATTATAATTACGCATTTTAAATATGTGTATTTAAAAAGAAAATTTTTGACAGTCCACTAAAACAAAACGTCAAATTGACAAGTTATATAAAGTATACAGGTAAACCCATCCAAATTTGTCTCCAGTAATAATATATAGTAAAAACAAGCAAATTTTATCCACGGCCGAGTACAATTTTAAAAAACCAGATAACTCGAATTGGAATCATTTGAGCACTCTTAAATTTTCTATCGGTAATGTTTGGTGTCATATTAAAGGGCTTTAGAAGAACTTTCAGATAAATGAAAAAAGTTGAAATTTTATAATAAGCAAATGTTTCAAACTTAAAGTATTCCGAATCGTAATATAGGTAATTGTTTCAAACTTAATAAATTCTATAAAAAAATGTGGAACTAACAAAAATTACATCCAACGGATTTTTAATAGATTAGCAAAATCTTTTCGGAAATAAAACACGTATTTGATTGAAATTTTAAGACTGTCAATTATTTTAAACTGAAAGTATTCCAAATTATGCCACGTTTGGTATCATATGAAAGGGCTTTAGACGAACCTTTACATAAAATAGTTAATACGTTAGTTTTTTAAAAAGCAATGAGCGTTCGCCGGAATTTGAACCCAGAACCTTTTACTCGCATGGTGACTGCTCCAACCAATTGAGCTACAAACACTCGGCGAGTACTCATGCCTTTCGTGCAACGTTTAGTTGAAGAAATGCTAGAACAGTCACCATGCGAGTGAAAGGTTCTGGGTTCAAATCCCGGCGAACGCTCATTGCTTTTTCAAAAATTATTTATAGTATCTACAAATAAACAATTGTCTCAATAAACAAATTCTTATAACAAGTTAGTTTAACAAAATGTTTTCGGAAATAACACACGTATTTGAAATTTTACGACCTTCAATTGTTTTAAACCTAAAGTATTCCGTATCATATCGTGTTTGATATCATATGAAAGGGATTTAGAAGAACTTTCAGACGAAATAAAAAATATATATATTTCAACCGTCAATTGTTTTAAATTTAAAGTATTCGGAATCATGCTGTGTTTAATGTCATATAAAAAAGTTTTGAAAGAACTTGTAGATGGAATAAAGAAAAAATTAAATATTACAACTGTTAATTGTTTCAAATTCAAAGTATTCCGAGTCATGCAGAGTTTGGTGTGATATGAAAGAGTTTTGAAAGAAAGTTCAAATGAAATAAAAAATATATATTTTACAACCGTCAACTGTTTCAAACTTAAAGTATTGGTGTCGTATAAAAAGGCTTTAGAAGAAGATTGTAATGAAATAAAAAAGTTGAAATTTGACCTATCGCGTTTGTATCAAAAAGAAAGGTTTTTTGAAGGGTTCACGACAAAATTTAATACTTTTAGATCCTCAATTGTTTTAGTGAAAATGCGTCCAAATTCTTCGTATTTAGTATCAAATTAAAGGTCTTTTGAAGAGCTCGCGTGCATAATTGGATTTTTCCTGTCATCAATCGTTTTAATGAAAGTTCTTCAAAATCTATTGTGTTTGGTATCTAGTAAAACGTCTTTTGAAGAGCTTGCTTTGGATGGAAAGATATGCAGAAATGTTTTAGATTTGTAATAATTGAATTTATATTGTGTCAACTGTCCTATAAAAGTGAATTCTACTTCAGGGTCCGCGGAGCTAGCGTGAGGCCTGGCGAAGCCAGGGCGACCGCTAGTCCTATATACTATTTTGATAAGCGGTATATATATTTATATATATATTTATATGGATTCATCACGCCCATTTGTAAATCGCTACAGCCTAAACGGTTTATCCGATTTATTTGCAACTTTTTTATTTGATAGAGCTCAATCACGGGGAGTGCCTTTTGATAGTCTCAGATTTTTCGTGCACACGATGTGCGAGAAAACTTGAAAAAACATGCGTTTTTGGGGCAAAATCAACTAAGAGTGTGGTGGCTTTGCAATTTTTAAGAAGAAGATCTACTGTCACTTTGACGTTTGTCAGTGCACATGTCGCATTTTTAATTATAAATTACTTAAAAATGAAACTTTTGTGAGTAGTTTTGAAATACTTTACGCATATTGTGGAAATGAGGGGACGTTTTTATTATAATTATACATTTCAAATACGTGTATTTAAAAAGTAAATTTTTGACACTCCACTATGAAGTTGGTTTTAAAGCAAAACGTCAAATTGACAAGTTTTATAAAGTATAAAGAATATGGAGGCTTTGAAATTTTTAAAAAGAACATCTACTGTCATTTTGACCTTTGTCAGTGGACATGTCGCATATTTAATTATAAATTACTTAAATATTAAATGTTTGTGAGTAGTTTCGAAATACTTTACGCATATTGTGGAAATGAGGGGACGTTTTTATTATAATTACACATTTCAAATACGTGTATTTAAAAAGTAAATTTTTGACGGTTCACAATGAATTTGGTTTCGAAACGAAACGTCGAATTGACAAGTTTTATAATTTATACAGGTGAACTCAACCAAATTTGATCTCGATAATAATATACAATAAAACCAAGCAAATTTTGTCTACGGCAAAGTTCAATTTATAAAAACCAGATAACTCGAATTAGAATCATTTGGGCACTTCTAAATTTTCTATCGATAATTTAATTGAAATTGCTTCAAAACCAGTCATATTTGGTATATTATGAAAGTTCTTTTACAGGGTACGTGTGCAAAACTAAAATATTTTCGATCGGCAATAGTTTTAGTGAAAGGCCTATCGTGTTTGGTATCAAATGAAAGGTTATTTAAAGGGCTCGAATTTTTTCGTTCGGCAATTGTTTTAGTGAAAATTATTAAAAACCTATCGTATTTGGTATCAAATGAAAGGCCTTTGAAAGGGCTCGCATATAAAATTTATCACTTTTAGATCGTCAATTGTTTTAGTGAAAGTGCTTCTAAACTAATGGTATTTGGTATCAAATGAAAGGTCTTTTGAAGAGCTTGCGTACAAAATTTAATAATTTTCGATCGTCAATTGTTTTAGTGAAAGAGCTTAAAAAATATCATGTTTGGTACTAAATGAAAGGTTTTTTGAAGGTCTCGCGTGAAAAATTGATTCTTTTCGATCGTCAGTTATTTTGTTGAAAGTGTTTCAAAACATATTGTGTTTTGTATCAAATTAAAGGTCTTCTGAAAGGCTCGCGTGAAAAATTGTTTTTTTTTTCGACAGATAATTGTTTTAGTGAAAGTGCAGCAAAACTAATTCTGTTTGGTACGCATGGAATTTTCTGATAGAATTATTTCAATTTCTAGATAAGGTAGAGAAATTTTGAAAATTGATTTAGGCATTAAATGATTGAGAATACATGTTTGAAACTGTTTTCAACTGATTTTATTTGAAGAAAAAATGTCAGTTAATTTTTAAAAGTATATCGCGAAACAAAGCATAATTTGTCCGTAGTAATAATATACAGTAAAAAAAAAATAAAAAATTGACCGCAGCATGCTACAATGCAAACAAAGGTAACTCGAAAAAACGATGTCAGAAATAATATTCCAGCGATTTTCAACAGTTTTTCAAAAAAGTTTAAAGAAAATTTTCAATTGATTTCATGTATATATAAATATAAATGTGGAATGTCATCAGAAATGACGTCCGAAGGATTTTTAATAAATAGTAAAATGTATTCAGATGAAATTAAAAAAGTTGAAATTTTACGACAGGCAATTGTTTCAAATTTAAAGTATTCCAAATCATAACTTGTTTGGTCTCATTTGTATGGTCTTTAGAAGAACTTTCAGATAAAATAAAAAAAGTTGAAATTTTACGATCCTCAATTGTTTCAAACATAAATTATTCCGAATAATACCATCTTTGGTGTCATATTGAAGGGCATTAAAAGAACTTTCAGATGAAATAAAAAAAGTTAAAATTTTACGACAGGCATTTGTTTCAAACTTAAAGTATTCCTAAAATTAACATATTTGGTGTCATATGAAATGGCTTTAGAAAAACTTTCAGATGAAATAAAAAGAGTTGAAATTTTATAATAGTTAATTGTTTCTAACATCAAGTATTCTGAATCATACTGTGTAGGGTGTCATATGAAAGGGCTTTAGAAGACCTTTCCGATAAAACAAAAAAGTTAAATTTTACGATCCTCAATTGTTTCAAACATAAATTATTCTGAATCATGCCTTCTTTGCTGTCATATGAAAGGGCTTTAGAAGAACTTTCAGATGATGTAAAAAAAAGTTAGTTTAGCAAAATGCTTTCGGAAATAAAAAACATATTTTTTTGAAATTTTACGACAGTCCATTGTTTTAAACTTAAAGTATTCCAAATCATTTCGTGTTTGATATCATATGAAAGGGCTTTAAAAGAACTTTCAGACGAAATAAAAAAATTTAAACATTGCGACCGTCAATTGTTTTAAATTTGATGTATTCGGAATATTGCCGTGTTTAATGTCATATGAAAGAGTTTTGAAAGAACTTACGATATAAATTGTTTCAAATTTAAAGTTTCGCGAATCATATCGCATTTGATATCAAATAGAAGGTTTTTTAAAGGGCTCGCATGCAAAATTGACTTTTTCGATCCGCAATTGTTTTAGTGAAAGTGCTTCAAAACATATTGTGTTTGGTATGAAATGAAAGGTCACTTAACGGGCTTGCATGAAAAATTGAAATATTTTCGTTTGTCAATTGTTTTAGTGTTTGATATCAAATGGAAGTTCTTTTGAACAACTCGCGTGCAGCATTAAATTTTATTCGATCAACAATTGTTTTCATGAAAGTGCTTCAAAACCTATCGTGTTTGCTATCAAATGAAAGGTCTTTTGAAGGGCTTGCGTACAAAACTTAATACACTTCAGTCGTCAATTGTTTTACTAAAAGTATTTCAAATCCCATCGTGTTTGGTTTCAAATGAAAGGTATTTTATAGGGCACGCGTATTAAATGAATTATTATTTTTTGATCGTCTACTGTTTTAGTAATGGTGTCAAAAGCTATCATATTTGATATTAAATGACATGTCTTTTGAAGGGTTCAAATATAAAATTGGTATTTTTTCGACCGAGAATTGCTTTAGTGAAAATGCTTCAAAACCAATCATGTTTGATATCAAATGAAGGGTCTTCTGAAGAACTCGCGTACAAAGTTAAATACTTTTAGATCGGTAATTGTTTGAATGAAAGTGATTCAAAACCTATCGTGTTTGGTGTGAAATGAAAGGTCTTTTGAAGTATTAGCTTACAAAATGTAATACTTTTCGATAGTCAATTGTTTTAGTGAAAGTATTTCAAAACCTATCGTGTTTGTTTTCAAATGAAAGGTCTTTTAAAGAGCACGTGTGTTAAATTAATTATTTTTTTTAATCGTCCATTGTTTTAGTAAAGGTGTTTCAAAACCTATCATATTTGGTATTAAATTACAGGCCTTTGAAGGGCTCGAATATAAAATTGGTATTTTTTTCGACCAAGAATTGTTTTAGTGAAAGTGCTTTAAAACCATTCATGTTTGATATAAAATGAAAGGTCTTTTGAAAAGCTCGCGTACAAAATTAAATACTTTCACATCTTCAATTGTTTTCGTGAAAGTATTTTAAAACTTATCGTGTTTGGTATCAAATGGCTTTTAAAGGACACGCGAATTAAATTTATTTTTTTTGAGCGGCAATTGTTTTAGTGATACAGATTTAAAACGTATTGTGTTTAGCATCAATTAATAGGTCTTTGCATGAATAAACGTACAGAATTGAAAAGTTTTAGATTGGAATTAATTCAGTTTATATTTTGTCATACAGAAGTGAACCTTACTTCAGTGTCCGCGGAGCCTAGTGTGAGGCCTGGCAAAGCCAGGCCGACCGCTAGTCCTATATACTATTTTGATAAGCGGTATATATATTTATATATTTATATGGATTCATCACGCCCATTTGTAAATCGCTACAGCCTAGACGGTTTATCCGATTTATTTGAAACTTTTTTTATTTGTTAGAGGTCACTCACGGGGAGTGCCTTTTGATAGTCTCAGATTTTTCGTGCAAATGATGTGCGAGAAAACTTGAAAAAACATGCGTTTTTGGGGCAAAATCAACTAAGAGTGTGGAGGCTTTGAAATTTTTAAGAAGAAGATCTACTGTCACTTTGACGTTTGTCAGTGCACATGTCGCATTTTTAATTATAAATTACTAAAAAATGAAACTTTTGTGAGTAGTTTTGAAATACTTTACGCATATTGTGGAAATGAGGGGACGTTTTTATTATAATTATACATTTCAAATATGTGTATTTAAAAAGTAAATTTTTGACACTCCACTATGAAGTTGGTTTTAAAGCAAAACGTCAAATTGACAAGTTTTATAAAGTATAAAGAATATGGAGGCTTTGAAATTTTTAAAAAGAACATCCACTGTCATTTTGACATTTGTCAGTGGACATGTCGCATATTTAATTATAAATTACTTAAATATTAAATGTTTGTGAGTAGTTTTGAAATACTTTACGCATATTGTGGAAATGAGGGGACGTTTTTATTATAATTACACATTTCAAATACGTGTATTTAAAAAGTAAATTTTTGACGGTTCACAATGAATTTGGTTTCGAAACAAAACGTCGAATTGACAAGTTTTATAATTTATACAGGTGAACTCAACCAAATTTGATCTCGATAATAATATACAGTAAAACCAAGCAAATTTTGTCTACGGCAAAGTTCAATTTAGAAAAACCAGATAACTCGAATTAGAATCATTTGGGCACTCCTAAATTTTCTATCGATAATTTAATTGAAAGTGCTTCAAAACCAGTCATATTTGGTATATTATGAAAGTTCTTTTACAGGGTACGTGTGCAAAACTAAAATATTTTCGATCGACAATAGTTTTAGTGAAAGGCCTATCGTGTTTGGTATCAAATGAAAGGTTATTTAAAGGGCTCGAATTTTTTCGTTCGGCAATTGTTTTAGTGAAAATGGATAAAAACCTATCGTATTTGGTATCAAATGAAAGGTCTTTGAAAGGGCTCGCATATAAAATTTATCACTTTTAGATCGTCGATTGTTTTAGTGAAAGTGCTTCTAAACTTATCGTATTTGGTATCAAATGAAAGGTCTTTTGAAGGACTTGCGTACAAAATATAATAATTTTCGATCGTCAATTGTTTTAGTGAAAGAGCTTAAAAAATATCATGTTTGGTACTAAATGAAAGGTTTTTTGAAGGTCTCGCGTGAAAAATTGATTCTTTTCGATCGTCAGTTATTTTATTGAAAGTGTTTTAAAACATATTGTGTTTGATATCAAATGAAAGGTCTTCTGAAAGGCTCGCGTGAAAAATTGTTTTTTTTTTCGACAGATAATTGTTTTAGTGAAAGTACAGCAAAACTAATTCTGTTTGGTACGCATGGAATTTTCTGATAGAATTATTTCAATTTCTAGACAAGGTAGAGAAATTTTGAAAATTGATTTAGGCATTAAATGATTGAGAATACATGTTTTAAACTGTTTTCAACTGATTTTATTTGAAGAAAAAATGTCAGTTAATTTTTAAAAGTATATCGCGAAACAAAGCATAATTTGTCCGCAGTAATAACATAAAGTAAAAAAAAAATTAAAAATTAACCGCAGCATGCTACAATGCAAACAAAGATAACTCGAAAAAACGATGTCGGAAATAATATTCCAGCGATTTACAACAGTTTTTCAAAAAATTTAAAGAATATTTTCAATTGATTTCATGTATATATAAATATAAATGTGGAATGTCATCAGAAATGACGTCCGAAGGATTTTTAATAAATAGTAAAATGTATTCAGATGAAATTAAAAAAGTTAAAATATTACGATAGGCAATTGTTTCAAATTTAAAGTATTCCAAATCATAACTTGTTTGGTCTCATTTGTATGGTCTTTAGAAGAACTTTCAGATGAAATAAAAAATATATATTTTACGACCGTCAATTATTTTAAACATAAAGTATTCCGAATCATACCGTGTTTAGTGATATATGAATGGGGTTTAGAAGAACTTTCAGATAAAATAAAAAAAGTTGAAATTTAACGAACCTCAATTGTTTCAAACATAAATTATTCCGAATCATACCATCTTTGGTGTCATATTGAAGGGCATTAAAAGAACTTTCAGATGGAATAAAAAAAGTTAAAATTTAACGACAGGCATTTGTTTCAAACTTAAAGTATTCCTAAAATTAACATATTTGGTGTCATATGAAATGGCCTTAGAAAAACTTTCAGATGAAATAAAAAGAGTTGAAATTTTATAATAGTTAATTGTTTCTAACATAAAGTATTCTGAATCATACTGTGTAGGTTGTCATATGAAAGGGCTTTAGAAGACCTTTCCGATAAAACAAAAAAGTTAAATTTTACGATCCTCAATTGTTTCAAACATAAATTATTCCGAATCATGCCTTCTTTGCTGTCATATGAAAGGGCTTTAGAAGAACTTTCAGATGATATAAAAATAAGTTAGTTTAGCAAAATGTTTTCGGAAATAAAAAACACATTTTATTGAAATTTTACGACAGTCCATTGTTTTCAACATAAAGTATTCCGAATCATTTCGTGTTTGATATCATAAGAAAGGGCTTTAAAAGAACTTTCAGACGAAATAAAAAAATTTAAACATTGCGACCGTCAATTGTTTTAAATTTGACGTATTCGGAATAATGCCGTGTTTAGTGATATATGAATGGGGTTAGAAGAACTTTCAGATAAAATAAAAAAAGTTGAAATTTTACGAACCTCAATTGTTTCAAACATAAATTATTCCGAATCATACCATCTTTGGTGTCATATTGAAGGGCATTAAAAGAACTTTCAGATGGAATAAAAAAAGTTAAAATTTAACGACAGGCATTTGTTTCAAACTTAAAGTATTCCTAAAATTAACATATTTGGTGTCATATGAAATGGCTTTAGAAAAACTTTCAGATGAAATAAAAAGAGTTGAAATTTTATAATAGTTAATTGTTTCTAACATAAAGTATTCTGAATCATACTGTGTAGGGTGACATATGAAAGGGCTTTAGAAGACCTTTCCGATAAAACAAAAAAGTTAAATTTTACGATCCTCAATTGTTTCAAACATAAATTATTCCGAATCATGCCTTCTTTGCTGTCATATGAAAGGGCTTTAGAAGAACTTTCAGATGATATAATAATAAGTTAGTTTAGCAAAATGTTTTCGGAAATAAAAAACATATTTTATTGAAATTTTACGACAGTCCATTGTTTTAAACTTAAAGTGTTCCGAATCATTTCGTGTTTGATATCATATGAAAGGGCATTAAAAGAACTTTCAGACGAAATAAAAAAATTTAAACATTGCGACCGTCAATTGTTTTAAATTTGATGTATTCGGAATAATGCCGTATTTAATGTCATATGAAAGAGTTTTGAAAGAACTTACGATATTAATTGTTTCAAATTTAATGTTTCGCGAATCATATCGCGTTTGATATTAAATAGAAGGTTTTTTAAAGGGCTCGCATGCAAAATGGACTTTTTCGATCCGCAATTGTTTTAGTGAAAGTGCTTCAAAATATATTGTGTTTGGTATGAAATGAAAGGTCACTTAACGGGCTTGCATGAAAAATTGAAATATTTTCGTTTGTCAATTGTTTTAGTGTTTGATATCAAATGAAAGTTCTTTTGAACAACTCGCGTGCAGCATTAAATTTTATTCGATCGACAATTGTTTTCATGAAAGTGCTTCAAAACCTATCGTGTTTGCTATCAAATGAAAGGTCTTTTGAAGGGCTTGCATACAAAACTTAATACATTTCAATCGTCAATTGTTTTACTAAAAGTATTTCAAATCCCATCGTGTTTGGTTTCAAATGAAAGGTATTTTATAGGGCACGCGTATTAAATGAATTATTATTTTTTGATCGTCTATTGTTTTAGTAATGGTGTCAAAAGCTATCATATTTGATATTAAATGACATGTCTTTTGAAGGGTTCAAATATAAAATTGGGTATTTTTTTCCCCGAGAATTGCTTTAGTGAAAATGCTTCAAAACCAATCATGTTTGATATCAAATGAAGGGTCTTTTGAAGATCTCGCGTACAAAATTAAATACTTTTAGATCGGTAATTGTTTGAGTGCAAGTACTTCAAAACCTATTGTGTTTGGTGTGAAATGAAAGGTCTTTTGAAGTATTAGCTTACAAAATGTAATACTTTTCGATAGTCAATTGTTTTAATGAAAGTATTTCAAAACCTATCGTGTTTGTTTTCAAATGAAAGGTCTTTTAAAGAGCACGTGTGTTAAATTAATTATTTTTTTTGATCGTCCATTGTTTTAGTAAAGGTGTTTCAAAACCTGTCATATTTGGTATTAAATTACAGGCCTTTGAAGGGCTCGAATATAAAATTGGTATTTTTTTTGACCGAGAATTGTTTTAGTGAAAGTGCTTTAAAACCATTCATGTTTGATATAAAATGAAAGGTCTTTTGAAAAGCTCGCGTACAAAATTAAATACTTTCAGATCTTCAATTGTTTTCGTGAAAGTGTTTTAAAACTTATCGTGTTTGGTATCAAATGAAATGGCTTTTAAAGGGCACGCGAATTAAATTGATTTTTTTTTAGCGGCAATTGTTTTAGTGATACAGATTTAAAACGTATTGTGTTTGGCATCAATTAATAGGTCTTTGCATGAATAAACGTACAGAATTGAAACGTTTTAGATTGGAATTAATTCAGTTTATATTTTGTCATACAGAAGTGAACCTTACTTCAGTGTCCGCGGAGCCTAGCGTGAGGCCTGGCAAAGCCAGGCCGACCGCTAGTACATAACTAAACTTATATTTAACATGCAAAATAGATATGTGAATTATAACTATAACTAATTAGAATGCGGGGAACACAACAATAATAATAACTTCAATGACCTATTTAATTTATTATCTCATTTCATAGGCTATACAGTTATATTACTTAATGTATTACATTACATTTAAATATTTTTTTAAATTTCAAGTTTTCGATTACATTTATTTTCATCTTTCTGTTGTTGCGCACTACATCTTATTTCCTTACTAAATGATTTTGTAACATAGAATATTTTACATCTTATCAAGTAGTTTATAATATATGATTTATGAGCAACACAATTTAAATCTGAATTTATCCACTTTGAAATAACAGAATTTTGAAATGCTTTTTGTGCTAAATATTGCTTTGAGTTATATACGAAGGAGTTGATCTCAAAATATTTTTCAAATAATTGCAAAGCTATTGTTACAATATATATTACATTATCTGTAGGTCGTTTTAGCACACATAATGTATCTATGTTTGCTCTATAATCCCTATTCAACAGTAATATTTCGTTATCGTCATAAATTGGATCTTCTTTACATAATTGTTGGGAACAAATATCAGTCAAATTTTTTTATAGCTTTGTAATTTAAGTAACCCGCAAAATATGTAATTGAACAAGCTTCTAATGTTACTGCACTTTTGTTTAAACTTGATGAAACTAAATCAGAGTCAGAATCAGAATGACATTCATTGTCAGTACTATTCGGTTCTGTGTTACATGTTACAGTATCAATAGTATCAGTACGTAAGTTGTGAGGTGAATTAGTATCAAGTACATTGAATAAATATTCATCTCCATCATTTTGATAATTACTTTTATCAATATTCATGCTTAAAGACGCACTCATAATTGATTGTAAAGCTAATCTGAAGTGTTTCGCAGATGGATTTTGATCGTAACCGCGTCGCTGTTGAATTTTGAAAATAAATTTTCTAGTGGATCTTGACTCAACCTGCTTGTTATTAAAAATGTGTTACTAGATGAAATATCTGACCACAATTTTAAAATTGCATTCATACTTAAGACTAATCCTTCGAAACAATATGGTGTATTTTTTGGGATCGTCCAAGTTTTGACCCACTGTATACTTTGTTGTAGAGTTTCAAGAACTAACGTATTTTTATCACTTAGAGCACAGCAATATGGATTTGAATTTTATAAAAGTCGTGAATTCAAACAATCAAATATATTATTTATTTTTTCTAAAAATTTTGCAGTTTCGAGAGAAGATTCTGATTTTAACTCGCCTGTAGCTATAGCGCTAAACATAGCAGCCGAAAAAGACTTACTTAGGACCTGAACGGCAAGTTTTACATTCATTTTTTCAAATGAATTTGGACTTATATGTTTTGGGGATATTTTTGGTAGGGATTTAACTAATTTGTTTTTTTTATCTATTTCATACGTTTTTACAACATCTTGCCAGGATACTCGTTTTCCTGAAATAAATATATCCTTTTTAAGTAAACTGTTACGAACACTTTTTATCAAGTGTGGTACGTCAAATAAACTATATATTTTATGCTGCTCATATACGAAGTGAGGAGATTCAGAAGTAATACCTAAACTTTTATACAAAGCTCTATTATTGGATCCCTGATCGCATACAATTGCTCGTACACGAAGACTAACGGAGAAAGCTAATTTCAAACATGATAGTAGCGGTTTCTTTAATTGAACACCTTTAACAGCATTACCACATATGAAATAACCTAGTGGCATTTTCCAATTATTGTAGAGGCCTCGAACTAAAAACACTAAAGCGTTCTTTCCACAATTTTTGTTTCTGCCTAATTCACATCCTAAATCTTCGTATCCCTCTATAACATCCATATTTTCATTGTAGTCTAGACTTTTTTTAATACCCATCTCATCAAACATAATTACACACTCTTTCTCCTGTTGTAACATAGTTTTAATTTTGTCAGATAACATTTTATGATAATTAGACGAGAAACCAGTTTTTAAACGAAATATTTGCAACCACGTACGAATTGTTTGGACCGTAGGTAATTTAAATTTTTAATTATCGCGTAAATACCTATATAGTGACGGAGATTTGTAATAAATTGCTAAACAAAATTTTTTTTCTGCTTTCGACCACTTGCATCTATATTTATGGAATATCTGCATTTTAATAAATGTTTTTGCGTCAATACTTAAATGAGCAAGTAGTCGTTGAAGTACTGCTTTTTCATTTAAATATAGTAAATTTTTGTTTAGTCTATTATTTCTTGTTCTTGTACGTTTAATGACTTTATTTTTCGCAATTAATTTAAATTTTAGTTTCTTTTTGCGAGGTGTATCCTTATCAATTTTCTCATCAATCTTCGGCGGAGTATTAAGATTCAGTAACAAGGGAACTGAATCCTGTTTAGATGGTGAATGTTCGCAGCTTGTAGAAAAACTTGGTATCTCTTCTGGGAATAATCGTTTTCGAGTGTAAGTTTTCTGCGGACGTGATACTTGTAATACTTGCGGAGAATATAAAAAAAATTTAAAAAATAGATTTGTACTGAAAGGAAGTAATATTTTACTGGAATAATAATAATTTTTCCTCGAAATGTTTTCACCAAAGAATTATAAATATTCTTAAAACTATTTTAAATAAACAAACACTTGGTAATTTTTACAAATTTATTACACGACTCGTTTCGACTTTTCATTCATCATCAGGTGTATTACTACATACTAGCACTGAATAATGAATATAATATGTATACTCACTGTTACTAGTAATAAATTTTTGAAAATTACGAAGTGCTTTTTATTTAAAATATTTTCAAATGTTTCACCAAGTGCCAACCACACAAACAATTAATATTCTTAAAACTGCAGATTTATTAATTTATATTTTAATAACTTGTTGTTATATTAAGAATAATATTTTGCGTGAGAATTTAACAAGCAAAAGTAAAACCCTGAAAAGTATCGGTATATTCAGTGTCAAAAGTTCTATATAAAAAATGGCAGTTTGTTTGAATTTATGAAGTAATAAGACGGTATACACGTTATAAATTCGCATTTATATCTCTAGCAATTTTAATTTCAATGGAAAAATAGGAACAATGTAAGTACTTAATTTAATCATTTGAGTGGGAAGTCATGTGCTAACAATATCAGTTTTTAATAAACGGGTAAATTGTTTATAACCTCAGAATTGAGTTTCGTCTAATTAAAATGTCATACTCACGGAAGCTGTTCTCGAAAAAGGTACTGGCACTGCAGTGTGAACAAGTCTGCTATGTGATGCGTTCACAAAACTATCATTTGTGAAATGATTTTCACATATTGACGTCATTTTTAAATGCTCAGAGTCGATATCTGAAAAGTTGGTATTGTAATGTTAAAATTAATTTATTTCTGCGAAGGAATATAAAAGAATTACGCCATAAAACTGAAGAATGTACTTACCGAGCAGTTTTAAATTTCCATATGATAAGATCCACTGTTCGCATCTGTCAGTATCGGATACAGAGAAGTAGTAAAACCTACACACACTTTCTTTTTTCTTATTTTTGCAATCAACATAATTACATAGTATATACGACATTATAAAACGTTTAAAAATATAAGAAAGAAATTCCATTTGAATTCAACCCACACGGTAACACATACAATGGCGCATTTAAAGTTAGAGTTAGCGAAGTCAACAGCGCAATATCTTGTTACCACACACCGCACACGGTTGTCATTGGACCTAACCAGTGTTGCCAGATCTAGAATAACTGATTATCGAATCACGTTATGAAAATTATCGAATTTGGTGAAAAATTATGGTGTTTTATAAAAAATATATTTTTAGTACGGGCATATCAAATATTAGATTTTTTTATTATTCGAAAATTGTAGGTACTACACTAAAATCTATTCCCCAAAAGTTATATTACAATTTTCATCTTCTTCATAAATATATTTGTTTAAACTGTCTATCATATTTTTCGATGGGTTAAATAATTACTTTTTTTTTACTACTTGTGATGCTAATAACAAAGCATTTATACTTTTAGTGCACAAACGATTCTTAGTGTCCGTTTTAATTAAATTTACTTGACTAAAAATGCGTTCGCAAACTGCATTTGAATGGGGATATGATAAAATAGTTAAAACAAATTTAGCAACGTGTTGAAATTTATTATTTCCGATTAAATCTTTAACATTTAATAAATATGTCCAAAATTCGTCAATTTTCATATTTAGTTCATATATAAATAGCTAGAACTGTTGCCAAATAAAATTTTTCACTGTACATCTCAAACGATATGCAATATCTATTAATTTGAAAACACGATAAACAAATTCAAAATTGTGACAAAAGTTTGAGAATCAAAAAAAATTATTGAGATGCAAAATTTCGGACAAAGTGATCATTAAAACGCTACGCATAATAATGTCGAAATAGAGAAAAGCCACGTTACAAATACAGTAGAAAAGACAGAAACAATAGATACTATAATACATTTATTAATTAATCAACCGAAAACGTTTGGAGATTCTGAAGTACAAGTAAATGTATTTAATAAATACAGACACAGCACTTAAACATACTAAACAATAATAACACATACTAAAATATATAACTTCATTTAACTTAACCAACTATAATAAAATGAAATTATAACAAAATAAAACTAAAAACATTCTTAGATAATTAAATAATAATTAAATGCGCGCAAAGCCCGGAAACGGATTCGACGACGGTCACATCTTGACCGGTCGACGGAGCAAACTTGACTTGACCGATGTTGCAGTTCAAAAACAGACGCTACGATTTTTGAACGAGGGTGAAGAGTGGTATTTTGCAACACATGGCTGACGACTGCAGATAACCACACACATTCGTTGCCACCATAATATTTTTCCCAGAATCTTATCGCCCAAAAAAAACGGAAAGTGAACTAACAGAATATTTACAGCCGACTGATTGGGGTGATATAAATGTGGTCTACATTCAGTGTTGCCAGATTAAAAAAAGGAAATACGGTAGAACTAAAGAAAAAAATACGGTAGATTTGAATTTTAATACGGTAGACTTTTTATACAAGGTATTTTTTGTGTAAACAGAAATAAAATTATAAAATATTAAATTTTTATTGTCAAAACACAAAACAAAACAAAAATAGTTCTTATTGCTATGTATATGAATAAAAAACAGAAACAAAATAAAAATGTATAGTATGTATAAATAAAACAAACAAAATAAACATACTTCTATAGTTATATAAATAATTTATTCCGATTCGGAATCCTCGAATTCAGAATCTTTTTCATAAATATCTTTCGTCATTAACTTTCTTAAATTTTGATCTACCTCAAAATTGTAACATGCCCCAGTAACATTTACTAACCTTTTGGCATGAATGATGCCCTGATTAGTTTTACTGTTTAACTTGTTTCTAGTTTTTGTTTTTAACAAATTTACTTTTGAAAATACCCTCTCCACGTTCGCATTTGAATGTGGAAGGATCAAAATATTAAAAACAAATTTTGATAAATTGTGGTACATCATACATCCATTTCCAAGTTCGGTTTTATTTACAATTAACCAAAACTCTATTAAATCAGTAGTGTCCGGAATTTCCGAATTACGTAAAAGTCGCCACTGATTATCCAAAAGCTGAATATCATTTTGATCGATTATATTTGCTTAATTTTTTGCTATCGAAGCTACACTTAAAATTTGCTTAGATCGGACAATATCTGGATTCAAAAAATTGAAATATTTTATCCCGCTTACGGCTTACAGTACCAACTCAAATTCAACTACAAAAATACCAACACCGACATGTCCGACACACTAACAGCGCGCTTACAGTTTGTGTTTGTCATAGTTTCACAATAAGTGTTACCAAATGTACATTATATACTTAAGTTCAAAATCAGAATAAATATATTATTATATTATTTATTTAGATAAATAGTTTTGAAAAAATATGCTTAATAAGCTGAAAATAATTTAGAAGTAAAAATACGGTATTTTTTTCATGGATTACGGTAGAGCGGTAGATAATTAACAAAAACGGTAGATCTACCGCAATTACGGTAGATCTGGCAACACTGTCTACATTTTCCTATTATTATGTTTTAAATAAAAATAATAAAATTAAATAGATTTTTTGTGTTTCGATTTTATATAGAAAATCGATCAGATCGATCGTTTGATCATATTTTAAAATTAAAATAGATCATATAGTAAAATAGATTTTTTTTATTAATATCGATCAGATTTATCAAACGCGATAAATCGATTCCATTTTATGATCACATATATTGATTTTTAAATTCAAAAATTGCCCAGCCCTACTTACTGGTAGAACGCAATATGATTTACCGCTGATATGTTTCGCCTACAATACACTGACTGACTCATAAGACTAGCACCAGTGTGTATACATATTCTGTATTCAGTGCCAGCGCTCAAGTCTAACATTAGAAGATTTGCCACCACACACCGCACCCTGCAAACATCGTAGGACCTAACAGTTAGGATGTGGCAACGCTGCACTCGCTGCAAAACAGGTCACTACAGTTTGTTTCGATATAGGTTTTTCCATTTGTCACTAGATGTCTGTATCGCTGTTTCTACTCCGAAAGCCTCATTTGCATATAAAGTTAAAAACCGGTGGCGCCATCTCCAACTGAGAGTTCTGGAATTTGCCACATCATTTAACATAGGGTTCACACTTCTATATATTATGTATTCAGTGCTGGTACAGACTAACTAACAGATCAACAGCCTAATATTCGTTAAAATTATTAAGTAAATTTTTGTAGGAATTCAATAATGGACATAGGCTTAAGGTTATTAAAACACTCTACTAAGTAAATTTTTGATTATTTCAACTAAATATATGCAAGGCACAGTTAAATTTTAGTTCTACATGAATTTCACTGCACGTCTTTGTATTACAAACAATTCTTGTAAAATAGAAGGAGTACCCCACACAATGATTCCATATAAGAAAAGTGAATAATGATATCAATAATAGATAAGCAATAGACTGCAAATTTATTTTATGTTTTAATTCACGAATGCAATAACGTATATTAGTAATTTGTTTTTGGATGAAAGTACAAACTGAATATAATTAGTTTTGGAGAGATTAAGGTTTAGTTTATTTAATTCACACCATAGATATAGTTCAGTGACAATTTTAGTTGCTTTGGCACTGGCGACCTCCGGATTTTTGTCACTTACTAGGAAGTAGGCATCATCCGCGTACAAAACACATTTAGTATCAAGTATGTAATCAAGCAAGTCATTTATATACAATAAAAATAACAGTGGTCCTAATACGAATCATTGAGGAACTCCTGATGTAATTTCGCCCCACTCAGAGACGACCGAGGCTAACTTATTTTCAGATGTTGATATTACTGCTTGTCGACGATTACTCAAATACGAATCGAACTACGACAAGGATAGCTGCGAGCACCGTAATGTTCTAATTTATTAAATAAAATCTTGTGATTCACAGTGTCGAATGCTTTCGACAAATCGCTCGAAACCCCGTAAACATAATTATTCCTATTGAGGTCAATCATTATATTTTGCACGTAGGTATTAATTGCAGTTATTGTTGATTTTTTCTTCAGGAAGCCAAGCTGGGATATGAAGATTAAATTACTATTTTGCAGAAAAGTTGATAATTTGGCATACATTAATTTCTCTAATATTTCGAGAAAAATGGTAATAATAATAATAATAGTTTATTTGATCTAAAACTTTTACAGTTTTGAACAAAAGATTGGTAACAGTGTAAATACAAATATATATATTGTGTTTATAATGCTTATATTAGACTTGCACGTATGAGTACAAATTTTGTGCTTTGTGTTTGTAATAATTATAAACTTAGTTAGCGAAACCCCAAGAAGTCAACATACTAGGAGATGATCAATGTCTCGGTACAAGTTCCAAATAAAATATATTTGTCAAATAAACTCTAAGTGCGTCTTTCCATCATTAGATAGTAGATATTCGGAGAATATCTAGCTTTATTCGACAGTTAAGTTATTTGGAGCATTGAGATGGCTAGCACAGTGGTATGAAGTCGGCCTGTGGATCCTGAGGTCCCTGGTTCGATTCCCACAGGCGACAAATTTTCATAATTTGAAAAAGCTATCCCTGTGGCTCCTCCACCACTAACATGTTTGGGGGCCGTGATTTGACGACTGGTAACCGCACTTCACGCGCAAAATATATCACTTACCGAGATCTGCTTCAGCAGAGTGCCACACCCAGCAATGGGTAGAAGGCGTGATGATATATTTATTTATTTATTTGAGTTCCAAATAAACTGGTTCGGGTTGCGAATAAGAACCGATTAAAGCCGAAGAAGATGCGAACGTTTCCTGTGTCATTGTCTACTCTAACCTAATTTAAAAATCAATTTATTTGTTCTGCACATATTTACCAATTCACTAATAAGAATGAAATTTGAAAATGGAACTATGAATAATATGTTATTAGCGGGAGATAGCGGATAACCTATAAACTCGTATTTAATGACACCATTGTTGAATCCAAGAACTGTAGCTGAAAATTTATACAACGAATCGCAAATTAGAACTCGAAATGTAATAGAAAGAAGGTTCGGAATTTGGAAACGTCGATTTCCAATATTATCGACCAGGTTGCGCTGTAGTGGACTTTAACTCAAAAGATAATAACTGTTACGGCTATTTTGCATAACTTAGCTGTGAAACATCATGACAATATTCCATATGATGGTGAAAAATACGAGAATCCAATAGCTGATGTAGAACCTCCCAATGAAATAATGAACAACAATGATATAATTAGGACAATAATACAATATTTTCTAACTTTATTGTAAGAAAAAAATCAAGTAAACTGAAAGAATACTGTCTGTATAATAAATTAAATAATTATATATTTGTTACATATTGTTTTTATTCTTATTTTATATTCTAAAAAAGCATCGAAATATCTATTGCATAATTAAATAATAATAAATAATTAATTGAAGCAGTTGTTTTAATTTTTCATTTGTAATTTTAAAATCCATCAAACGTTCTTCTTTACCAAAAAATTTTGTCTTTAATATTTCTTTTTGAACAGGTTTTGATTTTTAATAAGAGCTTTATGCTTTGTGGATTTTAGCTGAGTATTAGCTGAGCATTGTGTCCATGGCTGAGCAGTAGGATTCTAAAAAAAATATTTATAATTCAAGAAGAAATTTCATACAGCACTAACAAACCTTTTTTTCCTTAGTTATATCGTGAAGATCTAAGCTGCTGCTTTCTAAAATATTGTCCTGTAAATTAATAACATAATAATGTATAATATTAATTTTTAGACATTAATAACGAACCTTATTTTTCGTATTATCGTAACGATCCACTATACGAGTATATTCTAGGCTATTATCTTCCAAATTATTATTACCTACACTGTAATATAAAAATAATAAAATATTAATGTAACAGCAAACTTAACTCATTATTAACTAACCATATCTACATTTTTTTTTCAAACTGCTGCATTCTGAATTATTATTTTCAATAATATCAAATACCATTTCGTTTTCATCGACTATTTTAGAAGGAAAATCTGGATCTGCTAAGCTTAAAATAAATTTTCAGTAGCTTTGGCTTTTGCTTACAAAATGCATAAATTATTACTAACTAAATAATCGCCGTCGCAATCGTCCTCTGGTAATAAACCATCCACACTTAAAGCTATGTGATCTAAAATTTTTCATCGTAATCGGTGAATTTTTCAACATCTGCTACATCACGTACCGCTCGAGGGTGGTAAATACAGCCGAACGGTAAATGTGATTTTATCACGGTTTTCCCTACCGTGTGGATGAGGGGGGCCGGCTCTCAGTGGAGAAGGGGGTGGTTCTTGCTGGGAAATAAGGGCGCCACACAATTAAAAAAAAAACTCTCTCATCCAACACCTAATTGTGAAGGTTGATAAGTACCACGATAATGAATGTGCAAACACGGGGATTCGATTGTCGGGGAGGCGTAAACAAATAACGACAGACGATTAAATTAATAATTGACGGGCTATATTGACGTATCTTAATTACAAAAATAATAAAATAAATAAAAGTTATTTTTGTCATGAACAGTTAAGTATTTAAATAAAATAAAAAGTACATCAAAATAAAACAGAATCCAATCAAGAAAGAAGTGAATAACTGTAATTTAAGTGAAATAATAAAGCCGTGGGTCGCCGTGTTTCAGGGTAGACTTTAGGACTGCGAAGTAGGAGTAAAATAATCCCTAAATCATGAAATAAAGGCGCAAAACGAAGCACGCTATACGCTGGTACCAACCTACGCGAGAACGAACGCCGAATTAAATGTAAAATGCAGGCCCTACAAGATACCGTGTCGCACAAACCACACACCACTAGTGTGAAGTTCAAATAAATCAAAATTGAACTAAATTGAATAAAACAAAAATCACTTGACCGGATCTTACAATCAAGATTAATAAATCAGAATTAATTAGTTAAGAAAAATAAAGTAGCTCGTCAATAAACAAATTATAGACAAAACAGAAAGATTTATCTTAGCTGTTGGCTTTCCCGCGTCGTCCACTTGAAATTGCGTCAGCTGGAATGATCGGCAAGTAGGCGGATGTGCACGGGCAGCTCCGAAGATAGAGCGGCTCACGAGCACACTCCAAAATGGCGGCCACGCAGCTCCGACTGATGGATCGGCAGACGACTCCACGTGCGACACCGTGACGTCACAGTTTATCGCACTTTTTGCCGGATAAACCAGTTGGACAAAAATAAGTGCCAACAGCAATGAACGGTAGAAATTCCAACGGCACAAATTGAGATAAATCTTTTGGCCAAAATCCAACAAAAACGATAAATAAAAGACCAAAAAGAAAAAAAAAGCCTGAAAAATAATATCGCAATTAGTACCACACATAGAGACGTAATGCCACTGCATGTAAAACAAAGATGTAAAATTGACTAATTGACTTTAGCGAACAAAAAGAGTTGATTTTAAATAATAAAATACTAGCATTTATGTACCTTGGTTCTTGTGCGGCTTTTAAGTTATAATAAAACTTTGATTCTTGGTTGAATCCAAATCCGGAATTAATCCGATGAATAAACAATATTCAAAATAGTTGAGTTATTTTTAAATCCCAAACAATTGGTAATTAATTTTACGCCAAATAAAACTCCAAAAACGTAAAAATCAATCTTCGCAAAAAAACACAACTTTCAACTTCAAATCTTATTTTACAATTGACCGTTACAAAAAAATAGCTAGATAAATTATTCAAGTCAGTTCGCGCATTTGCTAATTAATTTATATTGAATGCAGTGACGATTCAAAGGCCTCCACGCATGACACTTCATCGCGGCATTCCGAGGATACGAAGAAAACAAGAAAAAGAAAGATAATAAAGCAAGTTAATAAACTACCTAATAATTTGGGTACGAACTACAATCTAGGAAAGATAAATTAGGAATAGGGACAACAAAATGTAGATTAAATTATCTATCAAAACGTAAACTATTAGCGCGCCATTATAGTTTTGAACCAACC
The DNA here is from genome assembly GCA_911728475.2 of Pterostichus madidus. Taxonomy (NCBI): domain Eukaryota; kingdom Metazoa; phylum Arthropoda; class Insecta; order Coleoptera; family Carabidae; genus Pterostichus; species Pterostichus madidus. The sequence goes on along the minus strand of OU452314.1, from coordinate 17,222,190 downwards.
GCGCACCAGCGTCAAAATAGTAAACTAACGCTACTAATGAACTACTGTCAATAAACGATTTGACAAAACTAAGCAAAACAAAAAGGAAAATAGTTAAATATAAGAATAAATACAGTTTTATTTAATGAGGCGATGAAAAATAAAATCTACGTAAGTATTTGTTAACTGAACTTATTTACTAAACAAAATTACTACATGTTAAATTATATTTTAGGTTAAAGGGATAAGGAATAGGACTAAAAGGACTAAAGGAGCACATTGGAACGTAACAAATCCCTCCCTAACTTCCTTGAGGTTTAATTACGAAGAAATTAAAACTCACAGAAGGAATTCGAGAAGAAGATAAATCAAAAGAAAATAACTAGCGAGTTAACACAACTAATAATAAATAAGTAAAGAGTGAAGGAAGAGAGAAAAGAACTGAAATGCAGTATTAAATCAACTCGACATCATCCCTAGAACCATCAGCAGCATCATCAATAACTCAGCAACTATGTTCGACAGTTTTAAAAATACTGAAGTCATCGAGGAACGAAAACATGAAAAACGAAACGAAAAACTAAAACGTATTAATCTGGTAGCTAAATAAACTAATCGTGATCCGAAAACGTTGCATTGTCGTCTAAAGGGCCTGGTTTGAGGTCTTTCACGTGCCAAATCCCTCGTTCCTTGCCGTTATGGTCACCAAGTTCATAAGTAGTGCTCGCGATCTTACGTTTAATGATGAACGGCCCAACATATTTTGGCGCCAGTTTCTTGGCGAAATGATCTTCCGCTTTGGAAAGCGCGAAATTACGTCGCCATACTGTTTGACCGACAACATACTTGACTTCACGGCGGCGTAAATTGTAGTGCTTACTACTTTGAGTATATGCTTTGTCTAGTCGCTTTCGGACATCATTATATAACTGTTGAAATCCAGCGGGGCGCAACTCTAAAATATTTTCTCGGTCATATTCGACCCTACCATGTTCGTCGATGGCTCCTGCTTTATATTCGTTACCCGAAATAATGTGCTCACGTCCAAAATTGATAAAATACGGAGTATGTCCGGTGGCTTCATGTACGAGAGTTCTGATGGCGCACGAAATTGACGGTAAGTAATTGTCCCATACACGCTGGTTCTGCGTTACATATGACGACAACATAGTTTTAATGACTCGATTGACTCTTTCAGATGGATTGTTCTGTGGATGGTACAGGGCGTTGTACATTATCGAAACGCTATACTGCTGACAAAGAGCTCGGAATTGTCTACTACGAAATTGCACTCCATTGTCACAAATAAGGTATTGCGGCACTCCAAAAAGTAAAAATACATTTTCCTCAATATTTCGACTCACGGCTTGTGCAGTTGCAGAACGAAGAGGAAACGTCTGAACAAACTTGCTGTAGTAGTCAGCAACAACCAAAATAAATCGATACCCACGCGAAGATCGAGGAATTGGCCCGATAATGTCCGTACTTAACATCTGAAATGGTCGCGAAATCTTTGGCCTAGATCCCATAAAACCAGGTGCACGTAATTGCACAGCTTTATGTTCGATACACGTAGTACATCGATGCACGTACGCGACTACATCTGCCTTCATTTTCGGCCAATAATATTTTTGAAGTAATTTGCGGTAAGTTTTATTTATACCAGGGTGTCCACTGGTTGGTGCGTCATGTGTCTTTACTAAAATAGCTTTCCGTTCTCTTTTAGGCACTACTTGCTTCCAATTCTCATCGTCGTTATCCGAGAGGTTGGGAAACTTTGGAACAACATGTTTCGATAGGATACCGTTCTCTTCGACTCTCCAGTCCGGATATTTTCTTGGATTCGATCGGACTCGAGCTCTCAATGAAACATACCATTTATCGGATATATCTGCATCTGTATTGGCAGCACAAAGTTTCAGCGCATCCGAAACTTCAACTCCACGCGATAAACAGTCAGGTACCAGATGATCTTTACCTTTCCGATGAATTATGTCAAAACTGTGCTGTTGCAGCTTGACTGCCCAACGACATAGTCTTCCGGAGGGATCTTTCAGATCATTCAGCCAGACAAGTGAGTGGTGATCTGTCACTACGGTAAAATGTGATCCTTCCAGGTATGGCCTGAGTTTCTCTAATGCCCACACAACAGCTAGACATTCTCGCTCGGTCGTCGAGTAATTTCGTTCTTGTTTAGTCAACGATCGGCTCAAAAAGCAAATTACATGTTCATCATCATTCACTGTCTGCGTCAACACGGCGCCGAGTCCATAAGCACTCGCGTCTGTTTGCACGACGAACGGACGCGAAAAATCGGGACACACGAGAATCGGCGCCGAAATCAGATGCTCCTTTAAGCTCTGGAAGGCATTGTGACACTCGGTGGTCCACTGCCATTTCTGTTTCTTACGCAAAAGGTTACTTAAAGGTGCACTGATCGTCGAAAAATCTTTTACAAAGCGGCGGTACCATGATGCCATTCCTAAAAATCGTCGAATATCTGAAACACACGTCGGAATCGGTATATTCAAAATAGCTTGAACTTTATCAGGATCTACTCTTAAACCACATTTATTAACGACATAACCTAAATATTTTAATTCCGGGCGACAAAATTGACATTTGTCTTTACTTAACGTTAATCCAGCGGCAAACAACCGATCAAAAATTTTCTCTACGATATCTAAATGTTGCTCGAAATTTTCCGATAAAACAATAATGTCGTCTAAATATACAAATACGTGTGGTTCTAAATCCTGTCCTAAAATTTTATCTATAAGCCCTTGCCACGTCGCGGGGGCATTCGTTAATCCAAACGGCATTCGTTTGAAGTGGTATAATCCTCGTCCAGGTATCGTGAAAGCAGTGTATTCTCGGCTACGTTCTGCCATTGGTATTTGCCAGTAAGCTGACTTAATATCAAGCGAAGATAAATATTTAGCTCCTCGTAAACGATCCAGGATCATGGACACATACGGAATTGGATATGCGTTCTTTTTAGTGACTTGATTAAGCTTCCGGAAATCAACACAAAACCGGAAGTCTCCATCCTTCTTCGGAACAAGTAATATAGGCGATGACCACGGACTCTTCGATGGTTCGATAATATCGTCGCGTAACATTTTGTCGAGTTCAGCATCGATATGCTTTTGCATGTTTGGTGAGACGGGATAGTACCTTTGCTTAATGGGCTTGGCGTCAGTGATGATCTCATGCTCGATCTCGGAAGTGCATCCAAGTGATGTATTCATGCGTTTCCACTGAGCGTGTAGAAATTCGTCTAATCGTAGCTGTTGTGTTGGCGTTAACTCGGAATGCGATACCACTGTTGCGTTGATAGTGACTGTGTCTGCTTTTACAGAGAACTTCCACTCATCTCTCTTTAAATCCGGAACTATTTCCATGGTACACCAGAAGTCCATACCAAGTATGACGGGACTCGCGACATCGGGGACGACAATAAAGCGAATAAGTTTTACCGTGCCCATCAGAGTCACTGGCACCGTAACTGATCCGATGGACGTGCACGTCGTACCGTCAGCAACCTGACATGAAGGAATATCGGTTGTATCTAAACGTAAACCCAAATTTTCAAATAATACCCAACCTTGTTTCCCGATAATAGAACACGTCGCTCCCGAGTCTAGTAATCCTAAAACTTTTATTCCGAAAATCGATATCTCCAAATATGGTCGCTGATCGTTACCTAAATGTGCTAAAATATAATTTACGATAGCAGTATTTTTCTGTAGCTGCTGATTGGTCGGTGATACGGTATTAGCAGAAGACGCGACACGACCGCTTAGCGCCTCGCGGGACCGTTTCCCGAACAGTTCGGACAATTACGCGTCGTTACGTTGGGTCTACCACACCGATAGCAATGAATACGCGAGGGCTCCTTGCATACGGCTGACTGATGCCCTAATTTATTGCAGTTCCAACACCGACGAGAGGATCGCGATACAGAATCCTGATTGGCGGCAACGGAACTCACGTCAACAGCGGCTGATCGATAGTCGACACGATCACGATAGTACGCCAGATCGGGTTCAAAAGATTGAGCAGCAGGTGGTGGCGGTTTATAATTTTGCGTCCGAAGGTGGATGTCTTCGAACTGCTTGCACGCGTTGTCTAACTCGCCTATCGTCTGAAACGTAAGCAATCCGAGAGCTTGCTGCAGATATGGCAACATATTTCGGCGGATATGCTTTACGCGATCCTGCTCCTTTGGCATGATACTTAAACGGCTGAATAGTCGCTCTAAATTTGCAATAAAAATCGAAACTTTTTCGTCTTTTCCTTGCGTACGATGCCGTATTTCTTCCCAAAGACTCAAATCATAATCGCACGGTAGGAACGTAGATTTTAAATGCGCGACCAATTCATCCCATGCCGAAATAGTATGCTTTCTAGCCCTAAACCATGTCAATGCGTTACCCGAAAATAAATCGATCGCTGATGCAAATAATTGAGTTTTGGAAACTCCCCGAGCTAGTCGTAGTTCCTCAACGCGCTCTAGAAAATTAGATAATCCCGGTCCACCATTATAACTAATGTTCCATTTATAAATTGATTCGACACGTGATTCTAACGATTGATGACGCGGTACCGATAAACTAAGCGATATTGATTCTAGTGCGTGTGCTAATCGGACTTCAAGATCGGTAGCTGTCGTTCTAGGACTCGATGCGGCGTCAGGCCACGATTCTTCCGTACCAATTTCTTCTACAACGGTGTCTACTCCTACTACAGAATTCTCATGTTCCTCCAAAAGAAAAGCTGAAGCTTGAGCCGAAAATTTTAGTCGTAATTGTGTGAGACACTCCTCGCACTTCTTCTTTAATTCGAATTGCTTCTGCTGTATGTTTTGCTCTGCTGGTACGATGCGTTTAAGTCGTAACAGAATATGCAGAAGTCGAGATCCGATGCGCGCATATTCGTTTTGATAATTCGCGACGTCGTATTTCTCCAAAGCTTCTCCTAAATCTTTGAGCTTACTTTCACAAATTTTTAACTCTGATTCCGGTAACAATAACGTATCAAAAGTATCGCTAGATTCTCCTACTCGCTCTGAACGAAAGCATTCCCTAAGTTTACTCCTCTTTTCTTGTACCGTACCAGTAGTAGTGCAACCTCGCAATAGTAATTCGTAGGTAAGTTCATCTGACAAGAGTCTATTCGGATCAATTTTAATATCCATATTTGCAATATATGAATTTCACAACAATGTAATCGAAAATTAATAATACTAAATTTTCTAATAAACAAAGAATTTTATTGAACAACCAGACCATAAATATTATCCTATATTCCTAAATAATGACCTAAAGTTGACTGCAATATATAAAGAAAATAAAACGTAAGTGTTGGAAGAAGGGGAAGAAGAAGATAGAGTATAAGATATGTTCAACGAACGCGATTCCGACAAATCAACTTCTCCGCGGCAAAAAGCAAAAGGCCCCACGTTTTGGGTGCCAAATTTATCACGTACCGCTCGAGGGTGGTAAATACAGCCGAACGGTAAATGTGATTTTATCACGGTTTTCCCTACCGTGTGGATGAGGGGGGCCGGCTCTCAGTGGAGAAGGGGGTGGTTCTTGCTGGGAAATAAGGGCGCCACACAATTAAAAAAAAAACTCTCTCATCCAACACCTAATTGTGAAGGTTGATAAGTACCACGATAATGAATGTGCAAACACGGGGATTCGATTGTCGGGGAGGCGTAAACAAATAACGACAGACGATTAAATTAATAATTGACGGGCTATATTGACGTATCTTAATTACAAAAATAATAAAATAAATAAAAGTTATTTTTGTCATGAACAGTTAAGTATTTAAATAAAATAAAAAGTACATCAAAATAAAACAGAATCCAATCAAGAAAGAAGTGAATAACTGTAATTTAAGTGAAATAATAAAGCCGTGGGTCGCCGTGTTTCAGGGTAGACTTTAGGACTGCGAAGTAGGAGTAAAATAATCCCTAAATCATGAAATAAAGGCGCAAAACGAAGCACGCTATACGCTGGTACCAACCTACGCGAGAACGAACGCCGAATTAAATGTAAAATGCAGGCCCTACAAGATACCGTGTCGCACAAACCACACACCACTAGTGTGAAGTTCAAATAAATCAAAATTGAACTAAATTGAATAAAACAAAAATCACTTGACCGGATCTTACAATCAAGATTAATAAATCAGAATTAATTAGTTAAGAAAAATAAAGTAGCTCGTCAATAAACAAATTATAGACAAAACAGAAAGATTTATCTTAGCTGTTGGCTTTCCCGCGTCGTCCACTTGAAATTGCGTCAGCTGGAATGATCGGCAAGTAGGCGGATGTGCACGGGCAGCTCCGAAGATAGAGCGGCTCACGAGCACACTCCAAAATGGCGGCCACGCAGCTCCGACTGATGGATCGGCAGACGACTCCACGTGCGACACCGTGACGTCACAGTTTATCGCACTTTTTGCCGGATAAACCAGTTGGACAAAAATAAGTGCCAACAGCAATGAACGGTAGAAATTCCAACGGCACAAATTGAGATAAATCTTTTGGCCAAAATCCAACAAAAACGATAAATAAAAGACCAAAAAGAAAAAAGCCTTGGTTCTTGTGCGGCTTTTAAGTTATAATAAAACTTTGATTCTTGGTTGAATCCAAATCCGGAATTAATCCGATGAATAAACAATATTCAAAATAGTTGAGTTATTTTTAAATCCCAAACAATTGGTAATTAATTTTACGCCAAATAAAACTCCAAAAACGTAAAAATCAATCTTCGCAAAAAAACACAACTTTCAACTTCAAATCTTATTTTACAATTGACCGTTACAAAAAAATAGCTAGATAAATTATTCAAGTCAGTTCGCGCATTTGCTAATTAATTTATATTGAATGCAGTGACGATTCAAAGGCCTCCACGCATGACACTTCATCGCGGCATTCCGAGGATACGAAGAAAACAAGAAAAAGAAAGATAATAAAGCAAGTTAATAAACTACCTAATAATTTGGGTACGAACTACAATCTAGGAAAGATAAATTAGGAATAGGGACAACAAAATGTAGATTAAATTATCTATCAAAACGTAAACTATTAGCGCGCCATTATAGTTTTGAACCAACCGCGCACCAGCGTCAAAATAGTAAACTAACGCTACTAATGAACTACTGTCAATAAACGATTTGACAAAACTAAGCAAAACAAAAAGGAAAATAGTTAAATATAAGAATAAATACAGTTTTATTTAATGAGGCGATGAAAAATAAAATCTACGTAAGTATTTGTTAACTGAACTTATTTACTAAACAAAATTACTACATGTTAAATTATATTTTAGGTTAAAGGGATAAGGAATAGGACTAAAAGGACTAAAGGAGCACATTGGAACGTAACAATCTGCTACTTCTCCCCCGGTTTTAAAACGTTCGAATTTATTATGTGATTACTTCTTCTTAATTTTCTTTTTAATACAGTCATATTTGAGCCACAATTTTTTAGCAGTTCTATTAACCTGTCCTGTTAAAGAATTAAAATCCCTTGCAACATCTTCCCATGTAAATGCATCGCTAGTTTTGTTTTCTATAACGTGCATAAAATTTAGAACTACATCTACTAACATCCTTACTTCTAATTCCGTGAAATTCACTGCACGTTTACGTTTGTTATTCATTCTGTAAAAATATATTAATTAATATACAACTACAGCAATTTTATACTGTTTTTGGTGTGTCAAGAAGAAATGGGAAAAATTATTTAACCTAAAAATGTAAGAAATACAAAAACAAATCTATGGTGACATGTATTAATACGTTATTTTATTTAATAAAACTGAAGCTGGTAATCACAGATTAAATATATACAGGTGACAGATATTCTAAAAACTACGAATAAATACTTACGTCAGTGTAACTGATAACTCCAGAGCCAAAAGATGTAAACAATTGTTTATCATTGTCTAACACATACATATTCTGCATCATATTCTCTTTCTCTAAAACTATGATGAAGGCAGTTAATGTAATTTCATTGCTGCCAACATTGAAATAGTTATTTTTGTTCTGTTAATTTACAGAATAATAATCCGATGGATAAAGTCAGTTTGAAAGACATACACATTATTTGCCGAATAAGACCTTCGAATATTTTTATTCAACGAATAGTTACGCGCAAGTTTATTCGTAGATGGAAAGACCGGCCCTTAGTCTCATAGCACTAACCGCAAAGTAAAATATATTATTACGTTTGTTTTTTTCTAAATTTATTAAGATATTAAACCACGAGTTATGGTTAGTACTCTGGAGATATATCGATAAAAATTGTTGTCTAAAAACTGAGTAGATTGGGCATTCTACAAACACATGGTACAGACTTTCTGGTTCTTGAGTATTCTCGGTTTCTATTCGGTATTTTATTAGGTTTATAAATACGGTAATAATGCCTTTGTGAAACAATCTAAGTTGAGCTATGACTCTTTTTCTGGCAAATGGTAAATTAATATTTAAATAATTGTTATTTACAGTATCGCGAATTGTCGGGTAAAAAAGACTGTAAGAGGTGTTAGCCAGTCTGAATATTAGTACCTCTAGCTACGTTTCTAATTTTCTCTACGATCAGGTTAATATCTTTGTGACTTATATTTTGATTTTCCCATACTTGGGTGAATTCCGAATCGTATAGATTTGTTTTAAATTGCTTAACCCAGTTATATTCAACCTTGTTGTCCGGGTTCTTATCTAATTCCATTAATCGATTATAGATAATTTTTGTAATACGATTCTCGTCCAAGCTTAAAATATTTTTCCACCATATTAATGCTCGTTTTGTTATTTCTACTGTTATGTGATCTACTTTTGCTTCGAATCTGAGCATATAATTAGGAGTTGTTATAGTACAATGCAGTATTTGTTTTATGTATTTTATTTAGAAGTTCTCCATCTTATCTGTATATCTCAATGCCCAGATTTCAGATGCGTAAAGCGCTGTTGCTTTAATAACTGTATTTAAAAGTTTAATTTTCTCGTCCCAGCAGTTCGATTTTCCTTGTCCAAGAATATTTTGGACGACATTTATTGCTAAATTAGCGTTATTTAGTGCGTAAGATGTTGCCTCTAAAAATTTTCCGGAGCTACTAAATATTACACCCAAATAACAGAATTTATTGACCACTTCTATACTTTTGTTATTAAATTTAAATGAGGTTTGGTTCGGTAAGCGTCCTTTATGAAATGGGAGTATTTTTGTTTTACTTACATTTACTGTTAGCTGATTTAATTCACAGTATTTTTGTAATATATTTAGTTTTTTACGTACATCAGTTGCGGAGTTGCATAAAATTACAAGATCGTTCGCGTATGCTAGTAATAGTAAATTCCGAATGCCATCTATGTTTATACCCTCTCCTCGTAATTGCGCATGTACTCTTCAAGGTCATTCAAGAAAATCGTGAAAAGTGTAGGTGATAATGTGTCTCCCTGAAGTACTCCCTCAGTAACTTGCACGTAGTTATTTTGATTATCATTTTCATTTGTGAAATAAAATTTTGCATTACTGTACAAGTTTTGCAAAATTCTAGTTATTTTTGCACTAATGCCGTTGTTATATAATTTATACCACAAAATATCGTGATTTACTGTCAAACGCCCTTTTAAAATCAATGAATATTGCATAGGTACAGGATTTCTTTACGCGTAACTGCAGATTGATTGCAGACGACAGGCATAACACACTATCAAGCGTGTGTAATACCTCGATAGTTTAAGCAGTCGCGAGTGTTTCCTTTTTTGTGTAGAAAGAATAAATTAATCTCGGACCAGAACTTAGGAATATCGTTGTCTTCCATAATTTTATCGAATAAATTTTGCAGGCAGTGAAACCAGTTTCGGGGCAAATATTTAAAGAAATCTCCATTAATACCATCCGAGCCCGCTGATTGATTTCTTTTGATATTGTTAATATATATTTCGATTTCTTGTATTGGGAATCTAAGCATAAATTAAAGCAGTCAATAAACGTATACTATGTAATCGCGGTATTAAAAAAATAAAATAAAAAAAATATATCATCACGCCTTCTACCCATTACTGGGTGTGGCATTCTGCTGAAGCAGATCTCGGTAAGTGATATATTTTTGCGCGTGAAGTGCGGTTACCAGCCGTCAAATCACGGTGGATATAATTGCTTGTAGAATTCTGCCCATTCGTTAGTGCTAATTTTCGTGTAGTTTGCCAAAATTCGATATTATTTTTAGTTTTCGACAGGCTTTGAGAAACAAAATTCTGGTAGTCTTTTTTTTCCATTCTATAAAATTAAAATGGGATGGCTAGCTCAGTGGTATGAAGTCGGCCTGTGGATCCTGTGGTCCCTGGTTCGATTCCCACAGGCGACAAATTTTCATAATTTGAAAAAGCTATCCCTGTGGCTCCTCCACCACTAACATGTTTGGGGGCCGTGATTTGACGACTGGTAACCGCACTTCACGCGCAAAATATATCACTTACCGAGATCTGCTTCAGCAGAGTGCCACACCCAGTAATGGGTAGAAAGCTTGATGATATATTTATTTATATTTATTTATTTATAAAATTAGTTACGTTAGTATAATTTCGTTTTTTTCTAAATAATCTGAGTGCTTTATTACATTGTTTTTTGACTGGAGACACAGGTGATTAAACCAAGGTTTATTTCTGCTTGCTCGGTTGCATCCTATATTTATATTTTTTGACATGCTTAACTGTGTCGCGGTTTGTCTAATTGCATTTATCATATTATCGTTTAATTCGGTAGAGCTAGAGCTATTAAAGTATATATGTGGGGATTCACTTAAAAGTTTAGAAAAAAGTGTAACTTTATCTTCGCAAAAATGAAATTTTAACTTTGATTTTATTTGTGGGACGTCCCTTACCGTTTCTAGATATTTTAATTTATTAGAAGTTAGTGTTAATTTGCATATACTGTGACGAGCCGTTTCTGTGGTTGGGATTATTTCAAACTTAGAAATTAGTTTCCATTGTTTGTAGATCTGTCCAAACTAAATCTATTATACTCTTACCATTATGATTTATAAAAGTATAGTTACCCGGTATATCTCCAGTTGTGCGACCATTTAAAACATACAAATCGAGAGTTTCCATTGCATTTGTTAGTTTTATTCCCTTGTGGTCAGTGGCCGAGTTCGGTTACATTTTCATTGCTAATTACAATCACACTGATTTGGTTTAGTTGCCCTATCTTTCCATTGAAATCTCCTTGTATGATGGCCCTGGAATTTCTAGTGAAGATTTAAGGTATTTATTTGCTACTAAATAATTTTCTGTTTCAGTATTTAATTGGTGAAATATCCAGTGCTCGCATGATTCAATAATTTTAATGTTACTAAAATAAGAATTTTTACATAGAATCAATAATCATCCACTTGCTCTGTCTATACTTTTGTCTTTTATTGTATTAGATTGATATATATTATCTTTGAGGTTATTAAGATATTCTGGAATTGTAATAACATCTTTATATAGCCAGGTTTCGCTGAGACAAATTATCTCACTGTTAGATAAAAGGTTTTTAGTTTCATCTTCAACATTAAACAGGGTATTAAACCGGCTTATATTCCAAAATATTAAATTGATATTGTGAGCTGGAGAGTTATTAATTGTATTTTCAAAATTATCACTTAGCTTATGCTCATGATATGTTGGGTTGTCCGGAACCGCGAAAAAACTCCTTGATTGTGCCTTGTTTCTCTTTATCTAAGGTTCTTTCGATTGTCTAAACTTAACCGTCAACTAGGAGAGTTTTACGTACTATTTTTACCACTTTTCCTTCCTTCTTCAATTTTTTTCTTAGTTCGCCAAACATGTTCAGTTAGATCCTCATCTATGTATACGCCCGTGCTTCTTAGTTTTGTTCTATTTTTAAGTATGTTAAGTCTGATTTTGCCGGATGAGAAATGTCCTAGTACGGGCCTGGTGGTTTGTGGCTGCAGCCTCTTTCCAAGTCGGTACAAATCTTCAATATCATTGTTTTTCGTGTATTATTTTAGTGATTTCTATTTATAGATCCTTCTTGTTGTTTACGTCTTCAGTTATTGTTGGATTTTGAGGGACAAAAAAGTTGTCACAATTGTCTTTGTAATAAAAAAATATAAGTTTATTTATTGTTTGTTTGTTAGCGTTAAACAAAATGTCGAGCCAATCGTGTATTGCCTGCAAACATCATTTTGAATAAATTTAATTTGTACAATAAAAAAACGTGTTGCTTTAATTTGTCGTTAGTTATTTTACATACCTCAAATGTGACATAAATAATATTTGCAGTTTTTGGCTTTCGTGGCGTGTTGTATCACAATGTTCGATATTTCGATCACAGTAAATTGATTGACTAATTACATTCGGATTACGTGTTTCGTGACTTGATTTCACGCCAGTTCAGTTCAATATGGACGCAATTATTTTCGATAATACTATCTCTTACATACAACTCAAGTCATGTTTACGTGTGCTAATCACAACGTCAGTCAAATGTCAGTTTAAAGGTCTTGGCGGGAAATTTCTGATCATTTACATATTTGTCGCCGTCGGTCACCATACTCTTTTCTATCGGCGTATGAGCTGGATTTGTCGATTCAAAATTGAATCGCTTTATAATTTGTTCTGTGTATTTCTGTTGACTCACAATGATTTCACTAGGAGTACATTCGATTTGCATTCCTAGATAACTCAATTTTCCTTCCTGGTTTGTGTTGTAGGTTATGTTAAATTTCTGGCTCAGCTTTTTCAGTACTGCTAACATGTCACTTTCTCGTGCTCCAACTACCAGTCCATCATTGACAAACAGTACAGTGATGACATCAACTTTATCGTTATAATAAACGCGCGGGTCGTGGTCTGTACTGTCCAGCCCGAGAGTCTTTAGAAAGGTCGAGAACTTCTCATTTCAGTTCTTTGGAGATTGTTTTAAGCCGTACAAACTTTTGTACAATCTGCAGACTCGGTTAGTGCCATCCTTAAAACTTTCTGGTTGCCGCATGTAGATCTCCTCCTTCAGTGTTCCATATAAAAATGCGGTCTTTACGTCAAAAGTCATCAATCTCATTCTCTCTGACACTGTCAGACTAAGAATCATCCGAATAGATACATGACGCGCCACCGGATTAAAAGTGTCGGTATAATCAATCCCTTCCTCTTGTTCGAATCCTCTGGCAACCAACCTGGCTTTAAAACGCCCGTCCTGTTTTTCGCGTAACACCCATCGACATGACAGAGGTTGTGCGTGTTTTGGTAAATTCACCAACTTCCAGGTGTTCATTTTTGCCAGGGATTCAAATTCGTCGCGCATCGCTCTTCGCCATCTTTCATCTTTCAATGCTTTCGACACAGCAATGTCCTGAACCTCTCCTTTCATGGCGTAGTCCTCTTCACTGCTGTCGCACGTTGTTCCCACGACATAGTCCTTGAATCTCCCTGGCAACCACCGCATACGTAGCTGATCAACTACTGGTTCATCTTCATCTGTGCTCTCGTGGCTTGTCTGACTTACTTGCAGATTTTATGATTCCACCGTCTCGTTGCTTTTTCCACTTTGTCTCTCGTTCTGGTCTTCAGAGGGTTTCTCGTGCTGATCTGCATCCTGATACTCGTCTCGGGCGACGGTGACTTCAGCTCCGGTATGTTTTCCATGAGAAACTTTGTTGAAGATAAAGTTGTCAGAACTCACTACGTCTCGATTCTCCTTGATGAAGAGCCGGGAACACGGTGAGTCAAAGTCGTAGCCGACTATAATACCCGTCTTAGATTTTTGGCCTGTCTTTGTTCGCTTATGGTGAGGAGTAAGCACATAGCAGCTACATCCAAATGGCCTCATTTTGTCGACGTCCATTTGCCGTCCAAACCATAAGTCAGCCGGGCTTTTGCCTTTCACGGAACTGGTGCCGGTTTGGTTCAAAGTTAATACTGCATAATTTATGGCTTCTGCCCAAAGATTTTCGTCTAGTCCCATGAAGTGGATTGCAGATCTGGCTGACTCAACTACTGTGCGCATCTCCCTCTGTATCCTCCCATTTTGTTCTGGAGTGTACGCATTGGTTTTGACGTAGAATATTCCAAGTTCATCCAACAGCTTCTTTGCGTTTCCGTTCTTCAATTCCGTTGCGTTGTCGGATTTCAAACATCTGATCGTCCTGTCGAATTTATGTTTGACCATGTTGGTAAAGGCTTCTAGTTTAGCTACAGCTTCATCCTTTGCTTTCAAAAAGTAGACGGTACGGAAGTGAGAGAAATCGTCCTTGAACAAAGGGAAGTATTTCGCTCCTCCGAGTGACTTCAGATTCATCTCACATAGATCGACATGTACAAAATATAGAAATTTTCGGCATCCTTAAAATTTCTTGGTTGAGACACTCGATGCTGCTTGCCGAACACGCAGCCTTCGCAGACGTAATCGTCCCAATCATCAATTAATTCTATATTTCGCTCGATCAATGTATTGATAGTTTTCTCCTTTTCGCTGACATTGTCCCAGGCAGTCCGTAGATGGTGAATAGTTGGTGGCAAAATTCCAAGGATCCTCGTCATCACTCATCCTTCCTTTATAGACTCTCCTGCGACTAGTAGATCTTCTGCGAGTTGCTAAATGACTAGAGCGTTTTCAACCGCTGACTTACCGACATCGTACATATAGCTAAAAAAATTTCTCTGCAGACCTTCAACTGACAGATCAGATTTGTTCCCAAATGAGACCTCCAACTTCTTTAATATTTGACTTGACGTTTCACAGTTTGAAATTTTATTCGCACTACTGCTATTAACGTTCAGACCTATTATAGCTTGCGCTTCAATATCTTTTTGCAACCAGTTTTGTTGATCTACAGTTTCCGTTGTCTTATCCGTAACTCCCGTCGCAATAAAAAATAAATTTTTCGTTTTCAAAGTTAAATTTTGTTTAAACCGCCATGACGTATAATTGACAGCGCCTTGCGCGTTCTCAGACAGCATTTTCATATGCGATTTAAACATTTCCATATCAGACAAAAAAAATTTACTCACAAAATCGAAGAATACCAAATACTTGATTTTAGCCGGAGTTAAAATAGAAAAGTAAACAGAAAATATTTCGCTCACGAATCACAGTGTACAATATCACTGGGTTGATTAGTTGATTTGTTGTACAATCACTCGCTGCACTCCAATACTCGACTCAGCTGCGATGACGCGGCTTCAACAGCTCAACTCGATTGCTTTGTTTACACGATTGGCTTTTGACAAAGTGACACTTATTTGTTTTATCGTGCTGGGCCCATAACCTGTTGGATTTTGAGGGATAAATAAGTGGTCACAATTGTCTTTGTAATAAAAAAAATATAAATTTATTTATTGTTTGTTTGTTAGCGTTAAACAAAATGTCGAGCCAATCGTGTATTGCCTGCAAACATCATTTTGAATAAATTTAATTTGTACAATAAAAACACGTTTTGCTTTAATTTGTCGTTAGTTATTTTACATACCTCAAATGTGACATAAATAATATTTGCAGTCTTTGGCTTTCGTGTCTTGTTTTCGATATTTCGATCACAGTAAATTGATTGACTAATTATATTCGGATTACTTTTTCGTGACTTGATTTCACGCCAGTTCAGTTCAACATGGACGCAATTATTTTCGATAATACTACTGCCGCCGTCACGGAACTTGGCGAGCGGGCGCGCATACTAGACCTCGCCTTACTTAAATGCTATTGGTGCTAGGAATTTCAGTAGCACGCAAGATATTGAACTTAACTAGTAGAATATAAACAGAAAAATAATTAATATAGCACTCCAAAATGACAGTTAATAAAAAAAAATATTTCTTAATTAACACAGGAACAAACAACAAAACAAAAACATATATTCTTAAAGTAACACAAATAGTAATATTGATAAAATATCACAGTCAAAATAGTAAATAATAATAATAATAGAATATTAAGGCAAAATAATTAGTAACCTAGTCACAATAATATTCACTGTCAATCTCTGAAGTACATAATAATGAAAATATGTCTTTATTATCACAGAAACAAACACAAAAAAAAATATATATAGACAGGAGGTGGTGTCTTCAATCTTAATTTTTTTACTTCTGCTGCTTTTCTTTTTGTTTTATTTCTCAAGTTGATCCATGCCTATAAAACAAATATAATTTTGGTTAAGTTAATTCCTTAAAATAATTATGAATAACAAATTGATTTAAAATCTAAACAGTACTTACTCTTTTCCATTTCGCAGCAGATTCCCTAGGCCCTTCTAGACTGTTTAACAGTGAACTTAACACCTCCCACATGCCTTTTTTTTCTTTCAGCACCCATAAATTTTCCGCGAGCAAAATCTGGGTGATCTTCCATATAGTCCAAGAGGCACATTTTTTGCGGTACTGACATCCTACCATCAAACTCACTCTCACACATACTCATATTCATTAAAATAAAAAACAAGAACTAATAAATAAAAAATAAGATGTAAATAAAAGAAATGATAAAATTTAAAACTATTTCAAAACTATATTTATCTAATATTAACTTCCTATTGTAATATTAAATTTAAATTAAACTAAAAGAAAATATACGTAAACAAGATACAACTATTTAAATTTATTTATAACTAACAGTAAATTAAACTAACTACACAAATGATATATAAACTTAAAACTCAAAACAGCAAAAAACTACACAAGATCAAACAAGCATTCACCAACAAACAAAGTAGACAAAGAAAAAAATAATGTCAACAAGTAGCTGTCAGAAATCACAAGCACCAACACTAAATACTTCGTGGTTTCAATCAAAGCCAACATAGGAAATGAAAATCCCTATGACATTGACTACACCGTGACGTCATTGACTTAGCAACTGAATTTAGTCGCCAAGTCAGTCGCTACGAATTAGAATAGATCTGCTGCATACGCGACTACCTAAGCGACCAGTCGCCAACAATGACGTCAGGAC
This sequence comes from Pterostichus madidus, assembly GCA_911728475.2. Lineage (NCBI taxonomy): Eukaryota > Metazoa > Arthropoda > Insecta > Coleoptera > Carabidae > Pterostichus > Pterostichus madidus. Next base: position 17,205,230 of record OU452314.1, on the reverse strand, counting down.
TGTACTTTTTAACTATACCAACAGATGGCGCCAGTATCAAAGTTGCCAACTATGACGTCAAACGGTCGCTAAATCCAGTCGCCAACGAATTAGAATAGGTCTCCTGTACGAAGTTGACCCTTTAAAGATTCACGGCCAAAACGAAATTCATTGCACCAACGTTTTACGGCAGCTAATGAACATGACCCACAACCAAACACCTTCTTCAGTTCATTAAAACATTCTAGGTGGTACCCAAGCTTGAAATTGTATAAATTGCAGCTCTAAAATGTTCGTTGTTAAATTTCATGATTTTTCACGGAGATGTTCACTTCAAATAACTGTGTGATTCAATGTCACAATAAAATTTATGTCAAATAATCACGGCTTTCTAACTAGGCTCAACATTTAGAGAACTATTGTAGCCTGGTAGCTTGGCTACAACAATTATTATTTTAATATTTATTTTTAATTCTAAAGGCCAAATCTACTAGTAAAGATCGTGTTGCTTTAATATAGTTTTATTAACTATTATTACTAACTTTTTATATACTATTTACACAGTTTTAACAGAGTCAACTTGTTTGAGTCAAGAGTGGTAAGAGACTTCTTCGAGTCAAGGATGGTAACAGACTCATTCGAGTCGCGGATGGTAGCAGACTGACTTCTTTGTTCACGTCTCAGCCTTAGCTGAGTGAGACAAATAACTATACTCAGCATTCTTAAGGGAGCAAACATCATCAAAATAAAAAAAAAAAAATATATATATCATCACGCCTTCTACCCAATGCTGGGTGTGGCACTCTGCTAAAGCAGATCTCGGTAAGTGATATATTTTTGCGCGTGAAGTGCGGTTACCAGTCGTCAAATCACGGCCCCCAAACATGTTAGTGGTGGAGGAGCCACAGGGATGGCTTTTTCAAATTATGAAAATTTGTCGCCTGTGGGAATCGAACCAGGGACCTTAGGATCCACAGGCCGACTTCATACCACTGTGCTAGCCATCCCATTATCAAAATGTCTTTAGACAATAACAATTCTTAGAACGCTGAAGGGATGCAAAAGGCATCAACAGGATATGGCATTATTATCAAAGACTAAATAGAAATTAATACTATCAACATACATTCTTATTATTAACTAGGGAGATTACAACAGAACAGCCCTCGTATGTAATAGTGTTGAGATTTTCTGTTATCTTATTTTCATTTGATGATTTTGAATGTGTTTTATGACATTGTCAGTAATATTACTTAATTTTACATACTCTATATAAATCTGGATGATATTATAATTGCAATAATGTATCATTTCTCCTTCTTTTAATTTAGAATTTCCGATTCCGAATAGGAGGAATCCGTTTTTATTCGAGATGTTCACTAATTGAGCGGTAGTAAATACCCTGAAGTTTATCTAGTTTGAATTTTCGAATATGTCTTTTATTTTTAATTACTTCTGTGACTCTTTTCAAAATAGGCTTTTTATATTTATGTATCAATCTATTATTTTGTTTAACGTAGACTTTGTCAGGTAATTTTAAAGGTACCGTAAAATGGGGTGGAATTGATAAAGAAACCTATTTTACTGTATAACTTCTGTATCACTTCTAAAATAAAAATTATATTTTGAGATAATAAAATTTTTATATATGTGCCATTGGTTATTGTATTTACAATTATCAAAAAAATCACAAACGTAAAAATTATAATATAACACAGTTTTATAATGACGAATTAAAAAAAAAATCAAGCGGAAACGATAAAAAAAAAATTGAATTCATAATATTTAAAAACGTGCCAAGTGCCCGGTTGTACATTAAAAAAAACGATGTAAGTTCAGATTTATATACACGAAAAAGAATGTATGTACAATATATTTCTCAATAAAATAAAACCATAAATAATAATAGAAAAGAAAATAATATTTATTTCTGATATAAATTAAAAAAATAAAATTCAAAACACTACAAATTATTTTAATATACTTGGTTTTATAAAAATATTGTTTATTTGATAATATTTTCAAAAAATTCTTTGTTTTCGGGTGTAACAAAATTAAGTATGGCCTGGAGAATGTTAATAAATAAACATTTAAAATGAACAATAAACATTATTACCTCACCTATTTTTTCAAAATTAAAAAAAAAGTTATCTGTCTCAAATTCGAAGTGGGGTCAGAGCCTATAGGTAAAATTCTAATATGAAATAAATGAACATGATCAATCTGACCCGGAGTAAACGCTGAGCTGTATTAAAAACGTTATGAGACTTTGAATTTTTGGGGCGAGTTTGATTACTGCTATTACAGCAAAAAAATCAAATAAACAATAGAAAAGTGTAAGTTTATTAAGAACAAATGTATTAAGTACACAATAACAAGAAAAAACTAAGTATTATTTTCTTTGGTAAAATATTAAAAATGATCTAAACTCTATCTAAATTTACATTTCTTTAACATTTACTTCTTTTTGAAAAATATAAGTTATTATTTCTCCATCAGTTGATTGCTTTATTGTAGGATTTGCTAGTAAGGCTAAAATATCTGAAAATTGAATTTTGAATTCATTTTTACAACTTTCATTTCAACAACATCTATTTCTTGGCTATATATTACACTTTATACGATAGACACATAACGATAAGTAGTTTTCTTTCTTGAACCTTCAAGTATTTTTACGAGTAGAAATTTTTCTTTTTCTATGTCTTCTTTCCGGCGCGACGTTTTCAATTTCTTCTTCAGCTTCTTGAATTAATTCTAATATTGGTTCATTATCAGAATCATTGTTGGTTAACGACTGATTTTCTTCAGGTTCGCTGTCTGAGCTTGAACTGTCATTATTTGGACATACAACATTTTTTCCAGCTTCTACAATCAGCTTTTGTCGCTTTACATTTCGCCTAGATGGAGTAGACGTGAGTCTTTGTTTTCAAGGTATTCCACTAAAATATTTTCTATCGAATTGTCCGAAATATTTTCCTTACATGGTATTTTACTTAACACACGATCTGGATCTAGAGGTGCAATATCAGTTCCGCTGAATGAAGCAATCAAGTCCTTTGTAATAGCACCTTCATTATTAATATTCTTTTTATCTATTTCAATAAGCGTTTTAGCTAATAAATGAAGAAAATCTTTCTTGTCAATAGACGTTGAGAGTTGATGTGTTCATTCTCATTAAAATAAAACATTTTTCCAGGACATTTTAAACGGTCTGAAGAAACCAACATCCAGAGGCAGAGATGTGTTAAGTTTTTGGGAAGACACACAAAGCCTATATTATGTTGTTCACATAGTGACAAGACTTCATTAGTAAAGTGTGAGGACAAGTTATCCCCATACTATTTTTCGTCCTTTTAATCTTTTTGCAAGGGGAATAAATGATGAAATGAACCAATCAGTGAAAGTTTGGCGGATGGACGCCCAAACTTTCACTGATTGGTTTGTACGATTATAGCGTGCCCCCGAGGCACAACATCTGTCGTTGCTTTTCTTTAATTTTAGAAATTAATAATTCAGTTGCTCGTGAGAATTGTTGACAAAGTTGAATACCAGGAAATTTATTTTTAATTATAACACAGTTAGCTCTTGTTAAATCATAATACTTAAGGGGGGACACTCGTTGAGCCTGCTAAAAAGAAGATATTTTTTGATAATTTTTTTAGGACATTAGAATAAATGCAATCGCTTTGGGTTTTTAGCATGTTATAAAGTAATATTTCAGCTTTATTTTCGGAAATTTTTAGCAGAAACAATTTGTTTTCCTGCCATTGGCAGCCCTGTGAATAGACAGCTGCAGGCGGTGCATTGGTCGCTTGCGGGACAGCGCTTTCAGTACTGAAACATCGGAGAAAAAAATGTATTCGTGTATCGGGTTCTAAATTAAATTATCTAAAAGGTAGCATAGGATTTTTTCAAAATTCGCAAAATTAACAAAATGGCGGTGCTCAAAAAAAAAAGTTAAATTTTTCGTTGAAAAAATCGTTACTAAAATGCGCATAAAAAATCGAAAAGTTGGAATATCCGAAAAATCCTATGCTACCTTTCAGATAATACATTTCTACATAGAAAACCGAAAGAATCCGCAAAATTTATCGAATAGTTTCAGAAATCTCTGTCCCGCAAGGTACAAAAATGTGCTTTTGAGAAAAACTCCTTTAAAAACAGCGACTTAATTCATTCTGTTATTCCAGCACCATAAACTTATCCTTCGGACTGCAGATACCGCTCGTCATCCTTTTTCGAAGCAGCAAACAGTTGTGCCTCTTTGCTGCTCGCGTAACGCTTCACCTCAGCCTTGGCGATGCGATTTTCGTCGATTTTTTATACCTGCTCGGTTCCCTATTTCTCGCTGCATCTTCATAACGACTTTGTATATCGAATTGATATTTTCACACAAGATTCTAGACGGTATAAAAATGCCGAAAACGCAAAAAAAAATTAGATTTTTGAAAATTTTCAACAGGTGTCCCCCTTAAGTATAACATCAAGTTTTCTTAGCATATTATCTATATCAATATATGATATTACTTTCCATTTATCACTGTAAAATTGTGCTTCGCCAATATTTTCAAAATAAATTGCAGGGGAATATTCAAACGAGGTTATATTGAAATCATTATCTGACTTCGTTATTACTGCGGTCAGCATAGCAAGGATAAGCGCTAGTACCCTAAAACAAAATAGCATATCTTCGTAAGTTTGATATAATATTAAATTAATAAATTAAAATTAATAAGTATTTATTTAAAATACATTTATTTCTCAAAATTAGTTTAAGTAATGTTGATTTGCATTGAGGTCAAATTTCAAAAGTTTCAACAATTTGTTTATTGTTAAATATACAGAACGTCGGACGTTTCGAAATGCTACGCAAATTTTCTTCAGCGACTAAAATAAAATACAGCAATCATATATTTATACATTATAAAACATTACAAATAATTACCAAAATATAAAGGTAGAACATAAATAAAAATATAACAGGCAAAGCCGTAGTCCAAAAATAATACGCAACCATAAGTAGTAATCTTGTCACATGTTTTACAAACAATGTATGTGTCATAACCTCACAAAATAAAATTAGAGGAATACAAAATTCAGTGGTCTAAACAGTCAAAATCTAAAAAGAATCTAACGTAGGTATACATAAGATGAAAGCAAAAACCAGAAAATAATTTAAACATTAAATTAATTCAAATGGTGTATAACCAGTAGACGTATGTGAAGTGGTATTAAAACTAAACATTGCAAAAGGAACAAATTCGTCTGAATTTGTTTGATCTTGATTTATGAAAGCCTTTAAATATTTCGCTAAAGTATGATGTGATCTTTCTAATGCTCCATTTGACATAGGATGATAAGCTGTGGTATTTAATTTTTTAATCTTTAATAATTTACAAACGTCTTTAAAAACTTCTGACATAAAATCGGAATCTTGATCGGTTAAAATTGAATTTGGAATACCTTATCGACAAATTATATGTTTAACAAATTTATCAGCGATAGTATACGCTGTATGATCTGGAATGAGAATCGCTTCTGAGAATTTAGTTAAATCGTCTTGAAAAGTAAGAATAAATTTATTACCGAATTATGTTACTGTAATTGATCCAACAATATCTAAGATCCATTTTTCAATTAGTTTTGATGACGTAATGGTAATTTCCATAGGAGCAACAATTTTTAAGTTTTATTTTTCTGACATTTACTAAATTAATTAATATATTCTATAATATTTGCTTTCATATTTGGCCAATTATATTTTATACGTATACGTTTATAAGTACGTGATATACCTTGATGTCCTCCCAAAGGATTGTCGTGATAATCTCTGATTAATTGTAATTTTTCATCTTCTGATAAATCAACCCTAGGATTATAGTAATAAACATGAATTAGAATATCGGTACTTTTAAAAATGTATCGTAACATAATACGAACCTTTTTCCATTTTTTTCCTATCTAAACCTGACGCTATTCTTGAAATTGTCAATTTATTAATTTTATTTTCAATAAGAAATGTTTTTAAATTTAGTAATGTTAATTTTATAATTAGGTTTATCAAAATAATTTTCTTTTGTAATCAAATACAAGATATCTCGTGATTCATATTTCAAATATGCTACTTTATGTATTTCTTTTTGTTGACCTTTTAATTCTCTAACATGGTTAAATTTATCTTTAAAATTTTCAGCGATACCTTGTGACATTTCAAAATCTTTTGAAACACAATCGGCTAAAGCAAAGTCAGGTGGTGCATTAAATAAGTCTTCATAAAATTCTTTTATATTGTTATTGATAGTAATTTAGTTTTTAATAGCTTCTAAAAATTCAGAATAAGAAACGTTATTATTTTGATCGGCATTAATATTAAAAATTCTAGAAAGTGCGTCTGCATGAGGGATTGACTTTCCTCGTCTATGGATAATTGAATAATCATATTCTTCTAATTTAATTCGCCAACGCATAAGACGTGCTCCTGGGTCTTTTAAATTATTTATATAAACTAAAGGATTGCGATCTGTTATAAATTTTCTCCGATATAAGTATGGTCTAAAATGTTAGACAGTCCAAACGGCGGCTAAGAATTCTTTTTCAATAACAGGATAATTCTGTTCTGCAGAATTTAAAGTTCTAGAAGCATATGAAATAGGTAAATCTTTTCCAATATCTCCCTGTGACAAAACAGCTCCGATAGCATGATTGCTAGCGTCTGTAGTTAAAACAAATGGTTTATTAAAATCTGGATATTGAAGTAAAGGGGCAGTTATTAAAGTATCTTTTAAAGTTTCGAATGATTTTTCACAATTATCAGTCCAAATAAAATTTACATTTTTCTTTAATAAATGGGTAAGTGGTTTAGCTAATTTAGAAAAATCTTTTATAAATCTTCGATAATAACCAGCAAGTCCTAAAAATGATTTAATATCGCGTTCATTTTTTGGACGCGGAAAATTTTGAACAGCTGAAATATTACTTGAATCTAGCTTAATACCTTGATCTGTAATAATATGGCCAAGAAATATTACTTCTTTCCTTAAAAATTTACATTTTTCTGGCTGTAATTTAAGATTATGTTCTCTTAATTTGTCAAATACGGTTTGTAATTTTGAAAGGTGCTCTTTTAAATTTGCTGAATAAACAACTATATCATCTAAATAAACATAACATGATAATCCTTGTAAACCACTAAGTATTACGTTCATCAACCTTTGAAATGTTGACGGTGAATTTTTAAGCCCTATAGGCATTCTTAAATACTCAAAATGACCGAAATGTGTTGAAAACGCGGTTTTCTCTTGATCACTTGGATCCATTTTAATTTGATAAAATCCAGATGCTAAATCTAAAGTAGAGAAATATTTTGAGTTTCCTAACTGATCTAAAATGTCTGTGATGTTGGGCAGCGGAAATGCATCACCAATAGTAACATTGTTTAATTTTCGGAAATCAACTACTTACTCCACTTTTGTTTACCAGACGCGTCATATTTTTTTGGAACAACAAGTAATGGTGCATTCCATGGAGATTTACTGGGAGTTATAATTTCTTCATTTAACATTTTATTTACTTGAGATTGAATTTCAGATCTATGCGCTTCAGGTAAGGTATAAGGGTTAACATGAATTGGAACATCGTCTTTCGTTTTAATTTAATAAATCAGAATAATCTGCACATAATTCTTGTAATGAAATAATTTTGTCCATATTTAAATGATTACTGCGAATCGACGATAAGACTTTATATATACGTTTAGCATGAAAACTATCTTCCGTTTGTTCATTATTGTTACTAAAATTTGCTGTTTTAACTGAATATAAAGTTTCAAGTTCGACGTAAGGTACTTTAATTATTTTTTCAATTTCTGTAATATTAATAATAGAAACTAAATATTTTCCATTTACTGGCTTCGTAATTGAATTTGACATAAATAGTCCTTCATCTAAATTTCGAGCATAACAAATTCCTTCTTCAACAGAAGTAGATTAGCTTGAATTAACATTTTTGAACGTGGGGGTAATATAATTTCATAATTTTGAGAAAGTAATGGTAAGGAAATTTCACCATCCTCACATGTAAATCTTAAAACTTTATCTTATATATTTGCTGTGTAATAACTAAAAAAGTCTTTTCCTAAAATACCATCATAATCACTCTTTAAAGCAAAATTCTCGGTACAACTTGAAATGGAAATTTAAATTTAATATTCTCTTTTTCTATTTCACATACAGTGAGACCATGCGTTTTTATTATTTCATTCGCAATGCCTGTTAAATTAATTGCATAATCAGTATGAACTAAAATATCATATTTTATAGAACTCAATTTTATTAATGAAATGTATCAAGTTGAAATTGGAAATATAACATAATCTAACTTCTCTAATTGATCTTCATTTGTTATAAAAATATTAGGATTCTTATTATAATTATTTATAATACTTTGAGGACATTCTTGTAATTCATTATTACTTTTTAAAATATTTGAATTTTTGTCATCTTGAACAGAATTTACATACGAGTTAAAATTTAAATGATTGAATTTTGAACAGATTAGCGACGAATGTTTTGAGAAGTCGCTACACGGTCCGCTGTAGCGCTTCTTTTCTTGTTTCCCTACGAATCTGATCTTGATGTATCAGCATAATTATTTGATTTATTATTTTCATTGTAAATTCTTCTTCGACAATTCTTTATATCAAGACAATCTTTTTTACAATAACGACAAAACAACTGGGTAACGTTAACATATGGCGTTTCTTGTTTTATAAAATTGTTACGGGGATAATTATTATAACCTTGATTATTATTTCGAAACTGACTATATGTATAAGAAGAATAAGATGTAGATTGTTGTAAATTTTTCCTGCAATTAGGCGACTTATGACCGAAAGTTCCGCATGTAAACCATTTAATTTTATTTTTATCAGTTACAGGATTAAATCTAGGAGTAAATTTTGGTTTTTCTTGCGGATAACCGAAATATTTTACTGAACGTTCGTGAGACGTTAAATTAACTTCCTCTTCTTTTGCCAACGTAAATGCGCGTTCTAAACTATCAGGATTTTGAGATTTTACAAACAATTTTATGGGTTGACGCAACTCTTCGATAAATATATTTAAAGTTTGTTTTCGTAATAAATCTTGAATTGTTTCTGCTTTATCTTCCGTTTGTCCGGAAGTAATAACATAACAAAGTTGTAATTGGAAAGTAAGGCCTTCAAAATCCAAACAATGGTAAGAAATACACAGAAGAAACAATTAATCTATGTATTCATCAATAAAACGTGGACGTTTCGGTTGTAAAACACAACCATCCTCAGCACTACAAAGAAATTTACAATTTTTGTAATTGCGTCATAACATAAAATATACATATAAAGACAAAATAAACCAAAACAACTCACCAAATGTGAAGTACAAGACGTCAAATTTAATATATTTTGAACTAAATAAGTAGAACAAAACAAGCCAGAAAAACGTAAATTGTTCATTACAATTTTTAAACAAAAAAGTTTTTTATAGATGTAGATCAACTGTAAGTTGGAGGAATTCTGAAGGAAAAATTTGGAAACATCCGGGAACTGTCAAAACCTCAACACACAAAAAACGCTAAAACCATCGGACAAAAAAATATACCTACCTAAAATTAGGAAATTTAATAAAATAATCTATTTGAATATTTCAATAAAATTGTTGATATATTGCATATTATTTTAAAAATCTGTTCGTGAGTTAATATTTGTTGATTTATTTAAATTTCCGTAAAATGTTTCTTTTAGTAATCTATTATAGTACCTAATAAGGTTCAGAATCTAAAATATTTAGCTCATTGAAATTAAATTTATGCCCTTTTTCTATAGAATGCTTTGAAAGTGCACTATGGTCAGGATTTAGTCTTCGACAATGATAATTATGCCGATAAAATCGATTTTTTATAGGTTGGGTGGTTTCACCAATATATGATTTCCCACATTCACCACAATCAATCTTGTAAATGACATTTCTAAGATTTAAAGTTGGAGTTTTATCTTTAAGATTTGAAAAAAGATCTTTGGTAGTCGAAACAGACGTGTTTGCAATTTTAATATTGGAATCTCTTAAAATTTTATGTAAGTAAGCATTTAATTCAAACTCATATGGTATTTTGGCATATATTATATTATTATTTTCTAATCTATTTTCTTGGCACTGGTTGTTATTTAGACTGTTTTGTTTTTCTATTAAATTGTTAATTCTAATATTAAAGTACTTATTAATAAATTGTACAGGATAACCGTTTTTATGTAAAAGTTCAAAAATTATGTTAAAATTTTTTTGATGAAAGTTTTTGTGTGAAAGTAAAAAAGCTCTGTCTAACAAGGAATTGATTACACAAATTTTTTTTATTTGTGTAAGAGTGAAAATTAAGGTATCTATCGCTGGCTGTGTCTTTTCTATACCAATCTGTGATCAAAGCATTTTGGTTCCTGATTATTGTTATGTTAAGATAATTGATTTTATTCTGTACCTCTTTTTCTATGGTGAATCTTATTCTTGGGTGGAAATTATTAAATATGGAAAATATAAGGTCAATTTTATCTATTGGTGCTATAATCAAACAGTCGTCAACGTAACGTTTGTACAAAATTATCTCTAATGTTTTATTAGGAATAATCTGTTTTTCTAGTTACTGTAAAATTAAGTAAGCTAAACTACTTGAAATGGAGGATCCCATCGGGGATCCGTCAATTTGTTTGTAAAAAATATTATTGTGACTGAATACAGAATTCTGGAAACACAGTTTAACACCCTCAATAAAAGTGCTTTTTTCTAGGTCAGTGAATAATTCAATTTCATCCCAACGTTCTTCAATTCATTCTATAACTAAGTCTTGTGGAATGCTGGGGTAGAGGGCTACAACATCCAAACTAAAAATGGAATGGTTTTGTTGAATTTCAATCCTAGAAATGTCATCAACAAGATCAAAAGAATTCTTAACAGCATAATCTGACTTGGAAGTGACTTTGTTTATTATATGGTTCAAATACTTGGATAATTTGTATGTTGGGCTGTCAATCGTTGATGTGATTTGCCTAAGAGGAATTTCTACTTTATGAATTTTAGGATTCATTTACATTCTCCCAATGTTCGGGTGTTAAATGATCAGTCCGGTTTTTTTATTTTCTTTAAAAAATTTTTATAATCGGTGTCTAATTTATTAATAGGATTTTTTTTAATTTGATGTATGTATTGAGACAGTACACGAAACATGGTATTATTATTTTTCATGTTTAACAATAACGTAATCATAGTTAATTTTTTGAAATAACAAACTCAAAGCTTTAGTGATCACTAATTTTTTTTGGAAACAATTATTGACGCCGAAAGTAATCGGCTGGTTTGAAATATAAACGAAACACTGAGCTTAAGTATCATAAATTATTACAACGACCGAGGTTGTGAAAAAACATTAACCAGCACTCGAAAATGTCGAAGGCCAAGCGTTAAGTGTCTAGCTAGCCGAGGGTAGTTAACAGGGGCGTATTGATAAATTTGTGTTCCTCGAAGTAAATTACTAGAAACCATCTCAAGTAGACTGATACTCTCATCATATCAACAAGAATCCGATGAACTCCAAGAATCATTTTAGTTGTATCATCCGGTTATCTTTGTAACATAGATTCACATTTTATTCATTGCCGATTACAAATAACGAGAAACCAACCCTGTTTGAAATCGTGTTGTAAAGACGAGATCTGACAATATGGAAATATTTGTATTATCTCGTGGTGATTTAGTTTATCCATATTATTATTATTATTAGTGCATTTTGCAGAAATTACATACTCGATGTTATATTTAGTAAAACTACAAGACGTGGTAAAATTAAGAGGGAGTAAAAAGTAAAGCGATCTTGTTCCGTCTCTTTGTCACCCACTTGGGGACAGAATATAGCTTTCTCTGTCGAATTAGAACATAAACCAGAGCATCGGATGCACCACCACCATGGATAGAAATTTCTATCAGAATCCAACGAATGAATCAACATGCATGAATTGTACCCCGCCAAGTCACTTCGAATATTTGGGAATTGCACGCAACAAATAAAAGAGAATTAAACGAGCCTCGACGAACGGTTATCTCACGCTGATACAAGCCGAATATTATTTTCTGTCCTTTAGCACGCCAAGACGAGGCTGACGAATAAGAGTAACATAAACAACTGCGTTTTCTCCGAAATATGTTGTGTTTTCTGTTTATCTTAGGAAAATGCCATCTCTGATCGCAGTTCAATCGAGGGTCGAGGGGCGGTGCTTACCTGTATAGAACAGGCCGTTTTTGACTAGGAGCGGGACCTTGGTTCCGGCCAGGTTCAGCTTCAGTTCAGTTGAAATTTGACTATTCGTGGTTGTTGCACGTTTTGTTGGTCATATCTCTCAAAGTTCAGTTGCGATTTGACTATTATTGGTTGCCGCACGTTCTGCGAGAATGCTGTTATCAGCACCGGCTTTTGCAGTCCAGTTGCGATTTGCCTAGTCTTGGTTGTCGCACGCTCTGTAGAAGTTCATCATTTGTATTATCAATGTATTATTATTACAAGGGTGAAGATTCACGACCTTCTAACTTGTAGAAATTATATCACAATTGACAGGCTTAGTAAAGTGCAATAAAGTCATATTGTGTATTTGGAGACCATTTACTCAGCAATTATTGAGTGATGAATTAGTTCGTCACTGGCATTATTGAGTGAGACAATACATAATCACTGGCATATTTTGTATCATTGAGTGAGAAATTATTCCATCACTGGCATATTTTGTATCATTGAGTGTGGAATATTTAATCACTGACATATTTTGTATCATCGAGTGATGAATTATCGTCACTGGCATTTTGAGTGAGTAATATTTCCTCACTGGCATATTTTTTAACTGTCACTCCGGTGGTACTTGGTGGTTTTCACGATGTCTCCAGGCGAGCCGCTGGCCCGCACGATCAGCACCGCCACGCCGCCATCACCGTTCCTGGCCAGCCACCAGGTAGACGACCAGCGTATCTATTTTTCGGAAGACTTGCCGCCGTCACCGTTTCCGGTCTGTGCTGTCCACCGACCGACCCCGCCAGCCATCGGCCGTCCGACCGCTGCCCGCGCCGTTATTGCTCGCGCAAGGGGCGCGATATACCAGCCGTCACCTGAGGGTAATCACAGGCCATCATACACTACATAACTCTGAGAGGAATTGCTTCCACTTTGGCATCACCCGCCGACTGGCATCACGGTGACAATCGGTGCTCTTTGTTTTAAGTTTCAGAAGTCCGACGCCGCTCGGCCTCTTCACACAGATTCCGCTACTATTGGCGATAACCGACCGTCCGCCAAAGTCCGGCTGCTCGAGGGTTCAGAGGCACCCTCCGTACGTGTGCGTAAGTGCTGAGAGTCACCCGTCAAAGACTGAAGCCGCAGTCGCAATGGTCATATCCACCCGCTCCAGTTGCTTGACCGATGCTTTATATATTTTTTTGTGTCATGTTGTCATGTTATGTCCGATTTATAATTTCTTATTTAAAATTCCTTTGCCTGTGTGTTTTTTCCGTGGTTTTCTCCAGGTGTTAGGTAAATGCCAGAGGATTATGTATCTCCACAGCCGAAATAAATAATATTTAATCAGTTACAATGTTTAATTTCTCTACTTCCTCATAACCTATCACATTCACGACTTCAAATTAAAGAAACACAAAGGAACTTAAATAATTTGAAATAATAAATTTTAATACTAGACGATTGCCGCGTCACAGTATTGTTATCATTCAGTATCAAATTAGCTTTAATGTCATATTCAGAGCGTAACATAATAACTGTTTTCGCCACTTTATCTGCTTTGGCGATTATTATATCATTGTTAATGTGTTTTTATAAAATTACGTGTCTTTTTATAACACTTCATTAACTCTATTTCTGAAAATGTTGGTTTTTGATTTTTCATAAATCTAAATTTAAAATCTAGGAACTTTGATATTTTAGTTTTTACACTGTTTTTGTCGATTATATTACTTTTGTCAGTAGCTAATGTTAAATTAACATATGTTTCAAGAATTATTTTTTTAAAAAGTTTAATATTTATTAATTTAAAGCTTAAATTGGATCCTAATGATAACATAATAAGTACAGTGAAGTTAAATTAGAAATCCACTGTTTGTAGTTGTTTTTCAAAAAATTAAGTATGCTGCTATGGTTTAATTTCTCTTTAAGTTGATTTATTTTTTTAATAATACCTAACCGATTTTTATTATTTGAATTATAAATAATATATGTATAAACCTCTCTTGGGAGAATGTGTATTTCTTACCATTGTTTGGATTTTGAAGGCCTTACATTCCAATTACATAAACATATAATCAAGGATCCTACATAACCTTAAAATATAACAAAGTTGAGCAAATAATTTTTCTATTCGCATACAGTAACTTAAGATTGATTCATTTGGCAAATATCTACTCGCATTTAAGTCTAATTGTAAATTATTCATAGATCTTCGATCTGCAAAATTTTCTTCTAAAATTCTCGTTAAATTTTCATAAGTATTAATTTCTCTAAATCTGACTGATTGATATGTTTTACCTTTTAATTTAGAAGTTATAATTGCTAAATTTGTTGGTCCATCATCAGGTTCGATTTTATCATATGCTATTTTTGCATAATTTAAAAATTCTTGTGATTTAAAGGGGTATTACAGCTTCGACGGCCTTTTTCTGACGGTTTTTCAGGATTTTTTTGTGGGTAAACTAAAACACTTGGGACCTTGCGCTTTTTTGCATTTTGTTTATTTAGTTAAGTAGTACAAAACGGAATTTTAAAATTTATTTGGTCCATGTCGAACTGTCCCAAAATGGCGACCGAAGGGGACCATGTCCGGCGCCTCAGCCTGTGCGGGCGAAACGATTTCGGCACTTTCCGCAATGTGAAACATAGAAACAAGTAGGTATTATTAATCTGCATTAAATTCTACGGAAATTGACCCGCGGACGAATTTTTTTTATCGAAAAATGAGAAAATGGCAGCCGTCTGAACAAAAAGGTCGAATTTTGCCTACGTTTTTTTCAACTTTGAGGCGCTCGGAAAAATCCAATTTTGAATATTTTGTAACGAAAGTAGATCAATTTCTGTAGAAAAGTGTGGAGAACATAATACCGAAACCGCAAGTTGATTCGTTGGATACAAAAAAAAAATCGTTTCGCCCATCAGTAAAAAAGTGGTTTCGAGAAAAACGCGTTTGAAGTTTCGGGACAAGTTTACACCGTGTTTTCAAGATGGTACGGAATGCGAATTTGTGGGGCACTTGCAGTTCATCGTCAATTTGAACCCAAGGCCTCGCTCTGCACCACGGTAGAAAGTGACATCGCCATCACAGGTTTTGCACTTTACGTGTGTCGACAGAAAGTTGAACACCATCAGGTAATTTATCAACACGTAGCAGCTGTTGGGATCCACCGTAATCTCTTCATAACTGCTGCTCAATTTTTCTGCCGATGTGCTCGCGTGCGAAGTATCGTTTTCGATTGTACTTTGGTTACCCGAAAACCGTCTTTTCTTTCTATTCGAGTAACTGGCCCCACCTCTAACACCTTTTCTCGTAAGATTCGGCATATTGAAATGCACGCGTAACGGAACTTACGTGTCGACTGATTTAAACTAGGATAATACGCGTATAAGGTTATAGAACTCCATATTCGTTGTAGTTCCCCCCTAGCGCCATCTGTGGACTCTTCCGAGAACTCACATTTGTCGGTAAGTCGATCAGAAAGAAATTGTATACCTGCGGTGCATTCTCAGCCCGACCGTGCAGCTGCTCGCCAGAGGCCCTTTTCAGCGCGCGACACTGTTGGCTTTGACGAGCGAAAAACTCATGAACGAAATCTCCTACGGTAAAACGGCTTTGGGACAATAAGCTACATACTACCAAGTACCGAAAAACGTCAAATTTGAAAAATCTATTTTTTTTATCCCCGAAGCTGTAATACCCCCTTAATACTATCAACCCTTTGATATTCGATTAATATACTAATGGCTGCTTCTAGTGATAAATGGGCCATAACGAATAAATTATCAAAATTAATAATAACACTTTGAAATTCACTTAATAAACCCTAGTAGAATTGGGACTGGAACCCTCGTAGAATTGGGACTGGAACCCTCGTAGAATTGAACTGGAACCCTCGTAGAATTGAGACTGCAACCCTCGTAGAATTGGGACTGGAACCCGTGCGTTGTATTTGAACTGAATACGGCTCTGTGTATTCTGCTTGTTGCGTTAGTTGAGCGACGGAAAAGTGCGAGCTGCTAGCTCCGTAGCTTTTCATACTCAAGCTTGATGTTTAGAATCGGGGTAATTAGTGGCTTTTTCAAAAGCTCGACCCGCGACTTCTATAGCTGAATATTATGGAGTTACGAATGGTTGAAACTTCACAATTTTTCACTTCCGACGCGGCACAGTTAGTGTTACACGACTTTTTTATATCCGCTTTTTAATTATTATCCCACCGTTGCTACCAAAAATAATTAGTTGTAATCTGGTAGCTTGGCTACAACAATAATTTTTTAATATTTATTTTTAACTAATTTTAAATGAAGTGACTGGGAAATATGATTAAATATGCAATTAAACAGGACTTCAGTCAATAATTTCTTTAATTACGATACTAACACATCGACGTTTCGTTGTCAATTACAACATCCTCAGGATCTGAAAAACATTTTGAGTAAGTAAATTTTATAATATTAAGCCTTACATTTACTTACAGTCAGTACAATAAAAAAGTTTTTAACAATGAATGTATAAAATTGGAATACATAAATAAACTGATAAATCTCAGTTATTATTTTTCCTCTGGAATACAAAGCTGGTACACAGTAACAAGTCTGCTAGAACAATGCCTGGAACCGGAAGAACAGTGCGTCAGATAAGCCTACGTCACCGGATGTGGATGATTAGTGCGTGCGCAGTTGCTGTAGATGTTGCTTAATTTATCTATGTCGGTTCGGAAGTTTACAGCATTTGAATCTGTCGAGATGTATAACATCTCAAGTAACAGTCCTTTAGATAAATTTTGTTCAGTATGCAGTACTTTCGTCTCGTCATAGTCAAAAGAATGTTGTTTGTCCCACGCATGTGTAACCAGAGCACATTTATCGACATTCGTGCCTGTGAGAACATTTCTCTTCTGTTCCATAATCCTAGTTTTAAGGTATCTCTTTGTCTGACCAATATATGTAGCATTTCATTCTGAACAAGGAATGCAATAAACGATATTTGAGCGTATATTTACAGCTGTTTTGTCCTTTATAGTACTGAATAAGTTGTTAACAGTCTTTTTGTTTTTTAAAATAATCGAAAAACCTGTTTTATCTTCGAGGTAGGATTTCAAATTTCGCGCCAATCTTCCAACATTGGGCAAGGTCGCGTAATTTTTTTTATTGTCCGGTTGCCTTGAATTGTAATCAACGTTGTGACGTTCATTTAATATTCTATTGATAATCCTACTCGGGTAGTTGTTCTCTGTTAGCAACTCACGTACCATGCTCAAAGCTTCTGGTAGATACTCAGACGAAGTCAACCTGGTGGCGCGAGTTTTCAGGTTATGTGCAATATTTACAGCTGTGATCTAGGATGGTTGGACGAATAATCGATATATCTCGTCGACGCTGTTGGTTTACGATACCATTTGTGTTTTATGGTACCATCCTCTTGTCTACACAGCACGATATCAAGGAAAGGAAGCATTTTGTCTTTTTCTTCTTCAATTGTAAATTGTAAATAGTTGTTATAATCATTGAATATTCTTTTAGTGACATCTTGTTGTCCTTTTGGAATTGCAAGGTACAGGTCATCAACATATTTTGAAATAAACGGAATTTCAAAGGGAAGTAACGGTATAGTCTCATCTAGTAACATGTCCAGAACCATACATGCCATTATGGGCGACCCATGGAAAAACCTTGTGTTTGGAGGTAGTATTTTCCTTGGAAGCTGAAGAATCCATTCTTGTAGCAGAAAGTGACCAATTCACACAGATGTTCGAGTGGAATTTTGGTACGTAGGCTGCTCAAATCCCATTTCCTTTTAACAGCACTAATCGTTAGTTCCAGCGGAATGTTCGTAAATAAACTGACTACATCCAGGGAAATGAGTTGGTATCCTGGTGGCAGTGTGGTGCTTGACATGAACTCAACAAATTTAAAAGAGTTCAGGACGTAGTACTTGTCTTCTTGAAAGCCTTTTAGAAGATCAGCCAAATATTTCGCTAATTTCGTACATGGACCATTACAGGCAGAAACTATCGGCCTGAGTGGTTTGTTAGGTTTATGTAACTTAATCAGTCCATAGATGTTGGGGGCCGTTGCACTATCAGAAGTCAGATGTTTCTTCGTAGGAAGATCAATGTATTCTTTGTCATATAATGATTTGATAAGTTTGTTATTTTTATTTTGTATTTTTGTAGTTAAGTCCTTAGCAACTAACTTGTAATGTGTAATGTCATTCACTAAATCTTCCATTTTTTTGATATATTCGGTTTTTTTTAATGGCAACCGTCTTATTTGTTTTATCCGCTCTAATAATTAATATATCATCGTTATTTTTAAGAAATGTTTTACAATTTTTATATGCTACCTTTAAATGTGGAAAAACTGTTTCTTGTTTTTCAGGGACATTATTGAATCTGTTGTTGGTTAGAATATTAACTGCAACAGCACGTACCGAGTCACGATCGTTGGGTTGGACACCACGTTTTATTATGTCTTCAACACGTGTGATTACATCAAACAATGGATATTCATTTTTAGACAAAGGTAGGCTAAATTTTGCTCCAAGAGCGAGCAAGTTTTTTTACATCGGAAGGAGACCCGACATTAGTTAAATTTTCAAACCATGTGTCATGTTGATTTGATGCTCCATGTCTCTGTTGTAGTGCAATTAATTTTTCAAGTTTATTAATTTGTGTGTTACGGACCTTAGCCGCTTTGAAGTTGAAACGACGTCCAATTATACGATCCAGCGACATGAAATGTGCTGGTGACAGAACACTCTGTTTGTTTTTCTTCGGAACATATGATACAAGAGATGTATTTTTCTGGAAGCCAAACAAACTGATTTTCTCCTCCCTGTTCTTGATCACGACGAAATTCGGTGGTAGTTCCTTTTTGTTTTTTCGCAATGTTCCGACATACGTTAGGTTTTTAGTCAGTAAATATTCGGTGACTGGGATACTACCAAACCAGTTGTCTGCTGTGACATTTCGTCCTGTATGTTCAATGGGACGGACTAGACGTTTGACAAAATCAAATGGCGAATTCGAGAATTCATAGGGACCTGGTAGTTGCTTTCCCACATATACTTCCATTCCTAGAGTATAGCAAGTCCTTCCGTCACAAATAGTTTGAATCTTCAGTCCGTACTTCGCGGGTTTGCTTGGGATGTACTGGCGGAAGCTACAACGACCCCTGGGACAAGTTGCTCGTCAATTGTAGTGTACGCGGAAACTGAATAATAGCACTCGCAGTTCAATAAAAACAGCTTGAAAACTTCCCTCATAGGTGCCAGACGATCTACTTCTCTTCTTTGAGCCCTGTCTCTGATGTCATCAAACCGAAGGCATCGTAGCAAAAACAGAAAACGTTTCATCGACATTGTTGCAGCAAAAATTTCCAGTCCTAAACCGTTCTGATCCCATAAGTCTTTCAAATTTTGAAGCCCTGCCCGAAATGAACCTGCTATAATCAACATACCAATCACAGCCTTGACTTCTGATTCATCCGTTTGCTTGGAATCTCGTTCTCTCAAAAATCTATGAGCAATACTCTTTATATGGATATTTGTATTCACCGTGATAATTCTTATAATGATCTATAAATAAAGAAAAGCAATCGAAAGGATTTTTCATATTTCGCGCCGCTCCTATTGCTCCAGGTAGACGAGTGACCAAATGCTGCTGCCGTGTTCTAACGTTTGGCATAGGTGGTGCACGAAACCATTTTGTTGTCTTGTCTCGTCCTAAATAATATCGACCACTAGGAGCAGGAACAGCAGCAGTACTAACGGACAGAGGCTCATCATCGGAATCCGCGCCATCAGTTTCCGAATCACTATGGTGTTCTTGTTCAGGTTCTTCCTTGTGATCAGATTCACCTGAATCGTCCGAATCCTAGAACTCAACATCATCATCACTGGGAACCTCCAATAGCAACTTCTCCAACCTTGCTTGTTCAGCCTCATAGGAATAACCAGCCACAAGTTACACAAAAACAAAAATTTAATCAACCAACTTACCAAATTAGTAGAAATCGTGCAAAAAAAATATTACGTGGGAAGGCGCACGGGGTGTCCACTGCACCCAGGGCCTGTTTGATACAAAATAACAGTCAACCTGACAATAGAACTTCAGAATCGGCAAGAGAATGTGATTGACAATACCTTGACAGGAAGGTACTGAGCAGGAGCGCCATGTATCCGACTCAAAACAAAAACCGTAGCTATGTTCATGATGCTGGGGTGTTTTTAATACCCCGCGCGACTACTTAAGGGTTAAGGGGGAAAACATCATCAAAATGTCTTTAGACAATAACAATTATAAGAACACTGAAGGGATGCAAAAGGCATTAACAGGATGTGACATCATTGTCGAAGACTAAATAGAAATTAATACTATCAACATACATTCTTATTATTATCTACGCAGATTGCAACATACCTGACCTTTACAAGATAACCTAATTTACTCAATTATATTCACTAAGAATGTGCTGACTTTGACTTGTTACATTCCTCCCTTTTTCAAACAATTTGCTTCCTGTAAAGGGGCACAATTTGCATATTACACATTTAATATATAAACATAATTTAACCATTATTTTTCCTTGTTATATTCCTTTTTTTTACCTTAACTTTTACTAATTTTAAATTAAATGTACATAAACACTAAGACACTTTTATCACTTGTACCAATCGAAAAATAATCCAAATAAACACCACCATCGCCTTATGTTCATTTTATAACGCACTGAACTAGAATAAAATAGAAATTTATACCTCGCATCTCGTTCTTTCTTCTTGTGGTCATTTGTGGAAGTCAAATTTGGTTGTAATGTCTTCTTGTAGTACTGCTTGTGTCGTTTTGATTTCGAATCTCGCTCGCTTGTACTTCTTTTCTTCTTTTGGCCATCTGTTGTAGAGTTATACTTTTGTTATGGATTCTGCCTATCGTACTGGTTTCTTTGTTCTTTATTCCTTTGGAACTGTTTGCTTATTTCGAACTTAATGCTGATCTGTCCAATTTCGTCATTTCCTTCATTAACCGCTTGTGAAATTTCTTCAATACCCGTACCTTCTATTATGATATCATTTTTCCCCTGATGCTTCCTTTTCTTCCCTATTTACCTCGTAAATTTACGGAGTTTCCTCGGTAACGGCGCCATTAGGTCTCTCTTCACTGCTACGGTCTTCTTCCGAACTTACTTGTTGGGAATCATCCTCATTCTTGTTTAATTCAGCAATATTACCTTTTTCTTTCTTTATTTTTTTCACAAAGACAGTACTTTTTCGTAGGCATCTTACATCCAAAACATCTTAATATACTTTCTTCTGTCGGAATGCCATCTGAGTGGTTATAAATCAAAAGAGCTGACTCTTGGTTACCGGATATTTCCGCCATTCTTAACATGCTCGTATTAAAGAACCACGTAATTCCTTCCATCTCTTTTATGTCTCCCGCATCTATTTCGTCAGTATTTTTGTTATTTTGGCCTGTTGTATCTGCTTGCCTGCTTTTATAGTGTGCAACATTTTCAATATCTTCTTCTTTTTGACTATCGTAAAGATTTAACTGCTGATGCTGATACTTATGCTGACGCTCACGCTGACAATGTGTGACGTAATGGTTGCCATTGCAATTGTAACATTAAACTTCATTTTCATATCTTTGATTTCTATGATTAATTAATGATTATCATCATCTTCTCTCTGATAGTTGTAGTAATCACCTCTCTGATAATTGTAGTTTTCTTCCCTCTGGTAATTGTAATTTTCTTCTCTCTGGTAGTTATATTTTTCTTCCCTCCGATAGTAATTCGGCTGTTGACGCTGATGCTGAACTGCCTGGCATAGTGGTTGCCATTGCAAATGTAACATTGTACACAGCGTCTTCTCTCGTTGTAATTCGATCTTCTTTGGCCATGCATCTTTCTTCATTCGCTTACTTGCCTGTTGGTGTTGAATCCATGCTTCTCGATTAATCAAACATTTAGTCCGAGTAATTTAGGAAAATCCGCAAACAACTGCCTTGATGACTGAATGAATGGATTGAAGCTTACTTCATGGATGATGTTGTTGAGTTCATGCTGAACTCTACCGTCTACTCTCTGATGTGTACTGTCCTACTGTACTTCTACTCTACTGCCGATATTACTACTGACCTACCGCTATTATATATCTAATTACAAAAGTAAAGTCAGTTAACCCAATCCTGGCCAGACATTATTATCGAACTTATGAACATTACGATCTAAGCTATCCAAATAATATTTTGCTAAATGTCGAATATCGAATGCATTTAGAGGAAACACACACTCACAACAAAGACATGCGGCTCTAACGATAGCTTTCGCTTCATTATTCGTAAATACTGGTTGTCTCCCGCTATTATGAACGTGACAACCGTGAAATTTATTATTTAAAGTGCCATATAGTATTTTGTATTCGCGGCTAGCTTTTCGCAATGTCCAACCTTCCTCAGTAACTTTTTTAGAGCATTTTCAATTGTTTCATGAGAATAATTTTTATAACTCCTTGTACTCAACTTTCTTTTATACTTTCTGACCATTTTACAGTCTGTAAAGAAGAAAATGATATATTACAGTCATAAACGGGACGAAATTGATCGATCAATTTCATCCCTTGTTATATCGTTAAAAATTTAACCAATAACAAAGATACAATATGCACAGTGGTTAGGAAATGTGAACAATTACTTAAAAACATCAAAAATCACTCAAATCATACCAATAACAAAGATACATGCTCAGTGGTTAGGAAATGTGAACAATTACTTAAAAACATAAAAAAATCACTCAAATCATACCCAAATTTTCACATACCTATAAATTTGGGGAGACTAAAAAAACATACAATTATAATAGTCCATATTGTAACGTGTTTTAAGTAGCACACATGCGAACACGTACGGTCACGTTTCTAACTACACTGTTATCTAACTTCCATCGAACTACTGGCGACGTGCATGCCTATTTTTCTTGTCTACGAGTATTGGCATCAATTAAAAAAAAAAAAGTTGAATATGGTGATCAATGTCACCCCGGAAGGTCAGTACCACCCCATTTTACGGTAGTTCATTCTCTTTTGTTTTTTATCAATCCTATAATTTCATTTCAAAATCTTTATCGACGACATCACCGCTACAAAGTTCTACAGTAACGTCACTTTCAGACGTGCTTTCATCCTGCCGTTTCTTTTTATTTTTTGTTTTTGATTTTGTAGAAAGTTTTGTTCGCTGCTCTTTATTTTCTTTCATTTTATTTATTACATCGCGATCGTGAGGCTATCTGCAAATTATCTTCTTAACCCTAGAACCACAAGGTGAAACTACATAACAATTTTCACAATATGGGGTCGCGGACGACCCATTATTATTTTCCAAAATAAAAGATATATATATATATATATATATATACACTGCTCAAAAGAATTAAGGGGTCAATTTTTTTTTTAGTTGTTAACTTTTTTCCCAAGTGTAGGATTTATATAAATATTATTTTACAGATAACTTAAACCTTTAGTTTCACAACTTTATTAAATTCAAAGTGCAACAATTACATATCATCGAACTGGATTACCCAGAACAACGACACTACCAAAAATAAAATGGAAAAATGGCACACTCATTTAATATTTATTACATTTATCTCGTTTGGATACCTAATTACAGCTCTACTAAGGTGTAT
This sequence comes from Pterostichus madidus, assembly GCA_911728475.2. Classification (NCBI taxonomy): domain Eukaryota; kingdom Metazoa; phylum Arthropoda; class Insecta; order Coleoptera; family Carabidae; genus Pterostichus; species Pterostichus madidus. Next base: position 17,181,260 of record OU452314.1, on the reverse strand, counting down.
TACCCCCGTTAGCATCTAATCCAGCTTGGTAACGACGTGGCATGCTGCGGATAAGTCTGCGTATGCTTTCTTGTGGAATTTGTTGCAATTCCTCCACCAGAGCAGTTTTCAGTTCCTGTATTGTCACAGGTGGATTAATACGACTTCTGATGCGTTGTCCAAGTTGATCCCAAATGTGTTCAATAGGGTTGAGGTCTGGGCTACATGTAGGCCATTGCATTTTTTTAATATTGTTGTCTGAAATGTACTTTGTGAATAGTCTAGCTGATGCGCACGGGCGCCATCTTGTATTAAGATAACATTTTCATGTCTATTTGTTGCTACAATAGCAAGCGGTTGAACATGAACATTTAGAACTTCATCTACATATCGACGTTCAGTCAAAGTGCCATTCCGTATTATGAAGAGATCGATTTTACCACTGATTGATATTCCTCCCCAGATCATAACTGAACCACCTCCAAAAGCAACACGTTGTGGCATATTGTGTTAGCTGTACCGTTCATTTCTTCTTCTCCATACATGAAGACGTCCGTCATATGAGTGTAAATTTAATTTCGACTCATCAGTGAAGAGTACAGTCCTCCAGTATCTCAGTTGCCATCCTTGATGTTGCTGAGCAAACATAATTCGTGCTCTTTTATGGTTTCTAGTAAAAGATGGCACTTTAGCAGGAATTCTGGAAGACAATTGTCCTTCGCGAAGCCTATTTCGTACGGTCTGATCAGAAATCCTGTTACCAGTTGCACGAGAGAACTCATTTTGTAGCTCTCGAGCCGTAGTGGAACGCTTATGTAGGGCATGAAGTCTTAAAAATCGGTCTTCATTAGCAGTAGTTGCTCCTCCTCGACCTTGCCCAATACGTCTAGTTGAAACACCTGTCTCCTGGTATTTCTTCCATGCCCTCCAAATAACTGCTTGGGAAACACCTAGACGTTGAGCTGTATACCTCTGTGTTCGCCTTTCTTGGAGCAAAGTAACTGCTTCCGATAATTGAACTTCACTTAAATGTCATCTTTGACCTCTATTTTGATTCATGACTTCAAATTTTAACAAAACTTTACTGCTATACTTTAGTAAATGCTTAATAAAATATCGCAATAGACTAAATTTCATTTATGTTTTACTTATGTTTTCATTAATAAAAGTATTGACAGATAATGATATAAATAAAACAAATAAAACAAGTTATGTATATATATATATATATATATATATATATATATATATATATATATATATATATATATATATATATATATATATATATATATATATATATATATATATATATATATATATATATATATATATATATATATATATATATATATATATATATATATATATATATATATATATGTATATATGTATATATGTATATATGTATATATATATATATATATATATATATATATATATATATATATATATATATATATATATATATATATATATATATATATATATATATATATATATATATATATATGTATATATGTAATAATAATAATAATAATAATAAGTTTATTTGTTATTAAGCAGAGAGCTTATACAAAGAGATAGGTACAGAGTGCGTGTGTATTGCCTAGTTATTACAAATAAAGTTACGAATTTTCAACGAATTATGAACATAATTATAAATATCATATGCTTTCTCAATATTAATATTTGATAATAGAGTGGCAAGGAATCCTTCAGGTGGACATCTGGCAATATGCTTCGTGATGTGTTGTTGACGAAGGGCGTTGAATAGTGGACAGCGGAAGATGAAATGGCTCAGGTCGTCTTCTTCAAACGTGTTGCACAATGAGCAGATCTCGTTTTGCTGGAATTTGTGGCAGCAGTTATTGTAGTTGATTCTGGGGGTTTTAGTGGACGCAGTTCTGAGTTGGATGATGAGTCTATGGACACGGAGAGGGAGGTTTATGGAGAGGTAGTTTTGACTATAGTCCAAGGATTTATAGGAAATGTTGTAACAGGAGCTGGTTATTCTCAGGCCATCGGTTTCATAAAGGGCTTCTCTGTAGGCTATTACCATTTTGCTTAACTCTAGGTTTAAGGTTATAGCGCTTTGCTCATCCCAGACCCAACGAAAATTTGCTTTATCGATCATGTTTTGGAGAGTTCTAGCCCAGTTGTACTTAACTTGAAGGTTCTGATTGATCTTATCATTGGCATTGAGCACCAGAAGTTGTTTATAACAGATTTTTATGTATCGGTTATCACTAGCCATTAGTAGCTTGTGCCACCAATTTAGCATTTTTTCAAAAATTATGACCTCCAAATTTGGAAGACCAAGTTCTCTTCTTAGGATATAATGTGGAGTCGTATTATGTAGATAGTATATAGCTTTAAAAAAGTTAGCTTGAGCTTTTTCCATGTTTATTGCTGTGTTACTGCCCCATATTTCAGATGCATATAGGGCTGTTGGTAATACAACAGACTGATAAAGTTTTTGGTTTGTATTCGCAGAGTTTATTTTAGCTTTAATTAGTATGCTTCTTATGGCGCCTGTTGCTTTATTAGCTTTGCTGATGAGTTCTTCGACTGCATGTTTATATAGCCCGGATACTGAGAACTTTATTCCTAGATAGGTGTATGTCGATACTAGTTTTATTTCTTGTCCTAGACATGTATACCTGATGCTTTGTTTAGGCGGCCTGCCGTTGTGGAAGTGCAGTATTTGTGTTTTGCAGGCATTAATAGCTAAATCTACTGAGTCACAGTATTGCTCTAGCGCTCGCAGTTTTCGCCGGACATCGACCTGGGATTTTGCTAATATCACAATATCATCCGCATATTGTAGAGTCATAATGTCCGATTTGTTATTAATAAATATTCCTTCAAGATTCTGTGATCTAAAGTATTCTTCGAGGTCCGAGATATACAGCGCAAACAGCAATGGGCTCATGCTTTCACCTTGTAAGACTCCCTTACTGACTGGAATGCGTGTGGTGGTTTCATTTCCAATATCTAATTGTATGGTTGCTTCTTCGTAGATATTTCTTAAGATTCTAACCGTTTTGCCGCTGACTCCTATGTTAAAAATTTTGTTGTATAGCTTATTGTGAGGGACAGAGTCGAAGGCTTTTTTAAAATCTACGAAGATCGCATACGTGCCTTCCTTGTTCGATATCATTCGTGTTCGAACGATGGTATCTAGTATAAATATGTTGTCTATACATGATCTTCGTTTTCGGAAACCTGCCTGAGCTTCCGGTAAAATATCAAAACTTTCCACCCAGGTTTGGAGTCGATAATTTATTATGTGTGTTAGAAGTTTTGTAATTGTATTTATTAGTGCTATACCTCTGTAGTTGTTAGGATCTGTGCGTTCGCCTTTTTTGTGAAGTAATATGTATATATGTATATATGTATATATTTATATATATATATATATATATATATATATATATATATATATATATATATATATATATATATAAAATGTAGGTTTGAAATTTTCACATGTGGACGTGTAATTGTGCAACGGCAATAAAAACACCTGTATATCGGGAATTATTACGTTATCAAATACGTGGATTGTACAGAGTAGAGAAACAGGAACCCAACTCCTGGTAAATATAAAATAATATACAGAATCAATAATTTTGTTTTAGAAAAAGTGAACAAAACTTAATAAAGCAGAGGTTAGATTAATTAAGAACTGTCAGAAAGAGCTACCGATAAGCTAGAGAACGCTGTTCCCGAGGAGTCGATCCGAACAGCGTACTCTTACGACTAACGGGTAGGCAACCCAAACTACAGTGAAGAACGAGGGTAGTATACTGACAAGGCGATAGAAACTTCTAATGAGTGATAGTACTTGTACGAACGCAGAGAAAAGAAGGAGACAAAGTGACGAGGAGAAAATATTCAAAAAAAGCAAACTTATATCTAGATCCCCTAGCAAGGAGAAAAACGAAAAAGAACCAGAAATGGAGAAGGTAATAGAAATGATGGGAAAGATGACTGATGACCTAAAATCAGTAATGATGGCCAATAAAGCAGAACTAAAAGAAGATATTGCCGAAAACAATAAAATCATTATAAGACTACAAACAGAAATGGAAAAGAAAGAAAAAGAATGGAAGAAGGAAAAAGAAGAGCTATTCAAGAAAATAGAGCTGCTAGAAACAAAAATGGAGCGTATAGACAAAAAAGATAGAAAGAATAACATAGTAATAAAAGGGATGCAAGAAGTTGAAGTAGCAACGGATGCTAAAATCAAAATAAGAGAATTATTGCAAGAGGAATTAAATATCCAACCTGAAATAAAAAAGACAACCTTAGTAAACACCAGAGAGAAGAAACAACTGATAATTGAAGTAGGAAATTGGGAAGATAAGCTAAACATAATGAGAAACAAGTACAAAATAAGTAACAAACAAATATATATAGAAGATGATCTAACGAGCAAAGAAAGAGAAACACAGTTTAAAATACGTAATGTAGCAAAAGAACAAAGGAATAGAGGACAAACAGTTAAAATTGGATACAAGAAACTAACAATAAATGGTAAAATATTTAACTGGAATGAAAGCACAGAAACCTTAGAAGAAGCTGAACTAAAAATGGATCAAGAGCAGATAGATATAAGCAAAACAGGGGGCAATGTAGAGAATAAACTAAAATATAATATGCCTAGCAGGTCAAAAAACTTATAAAGCAAGGGAAAAAAACTGAACACCAAGAAACGAAACCGGCAAAGCACAAGGAAAACGACTACATAAAAATAGCGACATGGAACACTCGTAGCATCAATAGTAAAATCTCTGAACTAAGTGACGAATTCCAAAAAGCCTGGACTGGGACTAACTGAGACCAAGCGGAAAGGACAAGGTATGCACAGAATTAAAGGACAACATATGTTAATTTATAGCGGAGTACCAGTGACACAAAATGCTAGTAGCGGAGTCGGATGCTTAATACATGAGAAATTAGTCACAAATATCATAGATTGGAACTTTCATTCTGAAAGAATATTAAGCGTAAAAATAAAATTTCTAAAATGTATGATAGAAGTAATAGTGGCATATGGACCGAATGAAGATGAGAAAACAATAAACAAAGACAAATTCTGGGAGGAGCTACAAAGGGTTTTTGACTCAACCACAGATATCACATTTGTGATAGGCGACCTTAACGCAAGAGTTGGAAGCGAAAATATCGGTATTGAAACAATCATGGGCAAATATGGGGAAGCTATCTGCAACAATAACGGTACTCGGCTAAAAGACTTCTGTATAATAAATGAACTTGTCATAACTAACACTACGTTCCAAAATAAAGAGATTAATAAATTTACAAGAGAAGAAAGAGGAAGAGCGGAGAAGTCAATTATAGACTATATACTAATCAATAAGAGGCCCGGAAATCGGCAGCGATCATTATCTAGTAGCCAGTAAAATAAAGATTGAAGCAGAGCATATAAATAGAACAGAAAATAAACAGTCAAAATATAACACTATTAAAATATATAAACTTAAAAATGAAGAAACGAGAGAGAAATATCAAAACTTGCTAAGAGATAAGATAGCGAAGTTAGAAAACGCAAATATCTTAAGCATAGAAAACATGTGGAAACTTTTTAAAAAGATAGTAAATGAAGCTGCAATTGAAGCATGTGGAACTTCAAGAAGGAACGAGACAAAGAAACAAACAAATTGGCGGAATACTGAAATCAATACTGAGGTAAAAATGAAAAAGAAACTATGGAAGGAATATTTACACAAGCAGGACAATAAATCAAGAGAGAACTATAGAAATCAGAGGAAAAAGATTAAAGAAATGATCCAAGCTGCCAAGAAACAATCGTGGGAAAGTTTTGGAAAACAAATGGAAAATAACTACAAAGAAAATAAAAAACTATTTTACTAGGTAACCAAACAAGCTAGGAAAGAAAAACAAATACGCTTAAAACAAATAAAAGACAAAAATGGAGAATTATTAACGAATAATCAAGACGTTACTAAAAGATGGAATGAATACTTTATGGATTTGCTAGAAGGTAAAGAAATTATACAAAGAAATGTAAGCATACAAGAATACAACACGGAACAGAAGCAAGAAGAAACAATAACGATGGAAGAACTTAAGAGGGCAGTAGACAAAATAAAACTGGGGAAAGCACCTGGATATGATAATATTAGACCAGAGCAAATTAAGTACCTAGAAGAAAATGGCCTAGAACTACTACTATTAATAATAAATAAAGCTTGGACTGAAGAACGAATACCTACTGACTGGGAAATTACAGTTATGCTACCAATTTATAAAAAAGGGGATAACCGAGTGTGCTCTAATTATAGAGGAATCTTACTTGTATGTGTTGCTACCAAACTATACGAGTCAATAATAGAAACCAAGTTAAGAGAAATAACAGATAATGAGATAGAAAAGACACAAAGTGGATTTAGAAAGGGACACAGTACACAAGACCATGTATTTACCCTAAGACAAATCACAGAAGAAATACTAAAGTTTAAGAAAGAATTATGTATCTGCTATATCGATCTTGAAAAAGCATTTGATAAAGTCGATAGAGAAGAATTATACAACACACTGCATGAAAAAGGAGTTAATCACAAAATGATAAGAATAATTAGAAGTATTTATGAAACAAACAGGAACTGTGTCAGGAGTGGAGGCAATTTATCGGAAATGTTTACAACAAACAAAGGTCTTAGGCAGGGTGGGAATTTAAGCCCATTATTGTTTATAATTTCATTAGACAAAGCGATCAAAAGAGCCAAAGAAAGGATTAATAAAACATTCATAGGATATATGAATTTAGAAAATGTATACATATCAGAATGTATCTTCGCTGATGATATGGCAATATTTGGGAAGACGCAAACCGAGTTACAGGCGAATTTAGAAATATAGGAAGAAGAACTAGCAAGAATAAATATGAAAATAAACGTTGGAAAGACAAAAACCATGCTTATAAGTAGTGAAAATAAAACTAAAAGGAATAAATCTAGAGCAGGTAGACAGCTTCATGTATTTAGGCAGCATCATTGAGGCCAAGGGTGGAATAGAAAAAGAAATAAATCAAAGAGTACAGGCAGCTGCAAGAACGTATTATGCACTAAATAAAACAATTTTTGGTAACAAGCAATTAGGGAAGAGATATAAAATGTGCATCTATAAAACTATATTCCTACCCATATTATTATACGGAAGTGAAACATGGGTCACTACAAAGAGACAAAAGGATAAAATACAAGCCATGGAAATGAAGTGCCTACGTAGAATTGAAGGAGTGACAATAATGAACAAAATAAGAAGCGACAGTATCAGGAAAAATCTTCAAGTAAAACCAGCTTGCAGATTGATTGAAGAAAAACAACTGCAATGGTATGGACATATGATAAGAGCGCCAAACAGCCGACCAATGAAAGCAATCTGGAAATCCAGAATGATAGGAAAGAGAAGAAGAGGTAGACCGACCAGTTAAAAGCTGGGATGACAATATTATAAACATTCTAAAAACAAAGGACAAAAGTACAAGAGAAGCGAATCAATTAGCAAAAGACAGGAAGAAATGGAAGCAATTTATTGAAGATTAATCACACTACTACGACACCCTATGGGTACCAGTGGTTACAGAAATTATATATATATATATATATATATATATATATATATATATATATATATATATATATATATAAATTAAATATTGATTTATCGATTTTAATAAAAAAAATCTTTTATTAATTTTTTGTTGCACTACAATGAAATGTACATGTGCGTTCAAGAACTTACAGGAACAAGTGAAACCTTATCTATGCTACGTGCTATTTATGCTATTTCTAACTTAATGGAAAACTACTGGGTGTTTAGCTGATGCAGCAAGTTACAACTTACAATGTTTGTGAAATACCTTCAAGGCCTTACATAATTCCTCCCTTCTAAAATTTTACAATACTTGTGAGGTGTTATTCTATTGTTTCTAACGTATTTAGTTTATTATTTAATACATTCCTTTTTGGTTTCCATAGGTTCTTACATTTATTCTTAAGTTTATAACATAACATAAACAATACAATAATTACAATAATACAATATAATATATAAGAATGATGGTTATTATTTATTTGCAGTTCTTTTATCTTTGGAACATTTTTGATTTTTACATCTACTGATTTTATTTCTTTTAATTTATTCTGATTAATTATTTTCGAGTAATTGAAGGAGTTGAAATTTTCGAATTGTATTTCTTTATAATTTTCTTGAATAATATTAAATTTGAAGTTATTTATTCTACATCCTTCTGTTAATTTAAATTTATATACTCCTTGTATATTTTTGTTAACAGTATTTGTTTGACAATTAATTTGAATTTGTTGTTCTCTGGGAGTTATAATTATTAAGTCGTTTGTATTTTCTATCTGTTCCCAAGTATTTTCTAGTTTTATATCATGGAATGAACAACCATCGTTCTTTTGATTATTTACAATATTCATAATACATTTATTTATTTTAATATATCGACTATTACAATAATAGCTATTATTTATTTGAATACAGTTATAAGTAATATATTTATTTCCAATCTAGGTAATATACACTTTGTTTTTCATTAAGCATAATGAGGGAATCATTTTTATAAACAGGGATGGGGGTAAATTGATGTAAGGAGTAAGTATTTAAGGTGTATATTGGGATATTTATTATAAAATGTATTTGTTCTTTATCGTTTCTACAATATGTTTCGATGATGTCATTGAAAAGCCAAATATCTTTATTTTGTGTTATTTGTTGTAGGTTATCGGGATTTATGATGCTAGTGTGTAATTTTCTTAAGCTACAGAATGTTAGGCTAACTTCGATTTGTTTACACAAATCATTCATATTTTGTAAGAGAAATATTAATTTTTGAAATTTATTATCAATATCTATCTTGCTTTGCCAATCAAGGTTTTTTATTAGAATAGTTTGTATGTCATTTATTTGTATTTGTAATTGATTTTCATTACTTTCAAGATTCTTTATTTGTTCATTAAATTTGTCAATCATTTCTCTGTTTATTTTTATGTTTTGGTCATTTTGTATCGGTAGTGTCTGTTCATTTTTATTTATTTGTTCAAAAAGTTTGTCATATCGTTCTCCGTCCGAGGCGTCTAAGTTACCAGAAATAGATTTTATGATACTACCTATTCCGTTTATTAAACCGCGTTTTGCTCGTTTGTTAAAAAGTTTTTGGATTTGATTTTCTAAATCATTATGAATATAGGTTATTATGTTTATATAATCTTGGAATAATGTCTTTTGATCAGAGACTTGTTCTAATAGGATAGATTTTAATTTCGTTACTTTTATAAATTCTTGATATATGGGGGTAATATTATAATTAAAATATATAATTTGTTCTGAGGTTTTTAATTTACATTGTCCTAAATCGGCCAGATGAAATCCGTTATCTTGTGAGATATCTATCAATTGGGCTACGCATCTGAAACATTTTATTGTTTTAGTCTATTTATCCGAATGTTTTTCATGCCTAGTTGATCTTTAGTTTTTACTTTTCCTAATATTGGGTCATATTCTTCTATTTTTATTTTTTTAAATAATGGTTTTTTAAATTTCTTTAATAATCTAGGATTTTCTTTAGCAAACATTTCTTTTGGTATCTCTAAGGGGTTATCGTTTTCTTTGTAACGTTTTTGCTTCTCTGTTTCAATTTTAGTTTTAATGATTTCGAACAACTCAGTTTGTTCGTCTTTATATTGTTGGATTAATTCTTCATTTATGAGGGGGATAATTTTGAACGGTATTTCGTTATGTTTTCCAAATAATATTTCGTTAGGGGTTAACTTTGTAATAGAGTGTTTTGTATTATTGTAGGCTAATATGACTAATTCTAATTTTTCTAATAATGTTCTATTGTTAAATTTCTTATTATTTTCTATCAGTCGCAAGTGCTCTATGAGAGTGGAATGTAATCTTTCAATTGCGTTGCTTTTGGGGTTGTTTACGCAAGTAATGTGGCTTTCTATGTTGTATGTTTTGAGTAGGTTTTGTATGAGACTTCCTTTGAATTCTGGACCAGAATCCATTATAATTTTATTTGGTATAGTGAATGTTTGGAAATATTTTATTAATTGATTTAATACGCTTCTTGAGGATTTATCTTCAAGAAAATATATTTGTCCTTGTTTTGAGAACTGATCATAAATAGTAAGAAAATAATTTTTATCTAGGCATAATAGGTCCATGTTTATTGTGTCGAAAGGTTGGTGTAAGATTATCGATTGCTTGTGTTGGTTTTCTATTATATTTATTTAATTTGCAGTGATCACAGTTGTTAATATATTCAGTGATGTTTTTTATCATATTAGGCCAAAAATATTTATCTTTTAATGCGTTTAATGTTGCTATTATTCCGCGATGGTTTGTTAGTCCGTTGTGGAAGTCGTGAATTATTTCGATTTGTTCATCTTCGTCTTCTATGTCTGTTACTATTTTATTACATGAAATTATATTTATAGTATTATATTCAAAAGTGTTTTTTATAATATTCGAGAGTGTCAGATCTAGACCTTTCTCGATTATTGCGTAATAACGTATTTTTGGTATAATGTATTCTTTTAGGAATTTTATTATTTCTTGTTCTAGTGTGATTTTGTTGAATTTACAGTGTATTCTCATCTTGTTGTGTTCGAAAAGTCGTTGTGTTTGAATTTCTGTGTTTCCATCATGTGTTTCTAATATGAGTTGGTTATTTGCGATGTTAAGTCTATCGTTTATAAATTTTAGTCCGTTTACTAAGTTTTCTGGATCTGAGTGTACCGTGTTATTGTCGCTATCGTTATTACTTACTGAGTCGTTAATATTTGTTTCCGGTAGTGTATATAAGTTAATTTGGATGTTTGTGTCTTCAAAATTTTTTAATATTTTATTTGAAACATCTTCCCATTTTAGTTCGTCTCTACCGCATCCTAATTTGGGAATATTAATTTCGTATAACTCGTTTAATATCATATAGTCTCTAATTTCTTTGAGGGGTTTGTCTAAATTTCTAATGGAGGGTTTGTCTTTATACTGTTCTTTTGTAATTAGGTGAAATATTATTTTATTATTAATGTGTTGTATGATTAGATTCTTATTTTTGTCATTTTGTGTTTTACAATATTCTCTACTCTGAAATAAATTGTTTATGTCTTTAGCTAATCCTTGTGACATTTTTAAATCCCTTGATATACATTGTGCAAAAATTTTTGTATTTGTTACGTCTGCTACGTGGTTAATAATTTGTGTATCGTTTCTTTGTCGTGATAAATTATCTGCGATAATATTCATTTTCCCTTGTAAGTATTCAATCTCGAAATTGTACTCGTTTAATTCTATTTTCCAACGCATGAGTTTCTGGTTGGGATTTTTCATGTTGAATAACCATACAAGTGGTCGGTGATCGGTTTTAATAAGAAACTTTCTCCCGTATAAATAAGGTCGGAAGTTTTTAATGGATAGGATTATTGCAAGTAGTTCTTTTTCTATAGTGTTGTAATTCTGTTCGGCGTTATTTAGTGTTTTGGAACAATATGCTATTGGCATCTCTTTACTATTTTCGTTTTTTTGAAGTAATACAGAGCCTACCGCGAAGTCTGAGGCGTCGGTTGTAAGAATAAATTCTTTGTTGAAATTAGGGAATTGTAATATTGGTGAGGTAGTTAGAATTTCTTTACATTTATTAAAACAGATTCTGTATTGTTCGTTATAAATATCAATGGTTTGACCATTTCGTAAGCAACTGGTGAAAGGTTTCGTCAATTTTGCAAACTCCGGAATGAATTTACGGTACCAACCAATGGTACCAAGAAATGATTTTATTTCTTTTTTGTTTTTGGGATGTTTAATTTCTTTATTTTTTCAACTTTGGATGGGTCTGTTTTAATACCGTCTTGTGTAATGATATAGCCGAGGTATTTAGTTTGATTTTGTAAAAATTCGGATTTATCAATTTGTATTTTAAGATTTGCTGTTCTGAGTTTTTTGAATACTAATTTTATATTTTGTAAGTGTTCTTCAAGTGTTTTTCCAAAAATAATTATGTCGTCGAGATAGACAAGGCATATTTTGTTAACTAAATCCCCTAATGCGATGTTCATCATTCTCTGGAATGTTGCCGGAGCGTTCTTTAACCCGAATGGCATGCGAATAAATTCGTAGTGTCCGGACGTAGTAGAGAAAGCGGTTTTTTCAATATCATCTTTATTCATTAAAATTTGATGGAAACCAGAGTGTAGATCGAGTGTTGTGAAGTATTTTGAGTGTCCTATGTGATCTAATAGTGTATCTATGTTAGGGATTGGAAATCGATCATCTTTTGTTTTTGTGTTTAATTTACGATAGTCAATAACTAACCTTGTTTTGCGTTTGCCGGACGCGTCTAATTTTTTCTGAACGATCCAAATAAGTGAGTTCCAAGGCGAATGTGAGGGTTGTATTACATTTTCTTTTAATAAATTTTGAATATGTTCCTCGATATCTTGTTCATAGATTTGTGGAAGCCTATAGTTTTTCGTGTGTATGGGAGTTTCTTCGCTAACTATGATTTTATGTGTACAAATATTAGTATTAGATAATTTTTCGTCTTTTTTTGGGAATAAGTCTTTATATTCTCTTATAACTGAATCTAATTTTTGTTTTTCTAAATTATTTAAATGTTCGTTTCTAATTTGGATATTATTGTTTTGTTTTAATGTTTCTAGATGATTATCTAATTCTCTTTCTTTTCCCTGTATTTTAACGACGTTTTTTACAAAGTCAATTTGTATGTTTAACTCTCTAAATGCTTCTATGCCTAAAAGTAGGTTATATTCTTTGTGAAAATTATGAATATAACATTTTATCGGAATTTTATTTAATTTTATTATAACATATTTGCTTATTGTGGTTTTTCCGTTTACAGTTTTAAAAGTGCATTTTTCATAATATGTTTCAATATTTTTTATTTTGACTAATTCAGGGGTTATTAAATTTATGCTAGAGCCTGTATCAAAGAGAATGATATAATTTTGAATTTTTAACGACGGTAGGTGATAGGTCATGCTGGACATTACTTGTTTAATTTGTCCTCGCCGTTTGCTATCTCTAAAAAAGAATCTTCATCTACTTCAGTTTCGTATTCGTGTTCGTGGTCAAATTGTTCTGTTATTTCTGTGTCATCAGTTTCGTCAAGATTGTAATTTTGCCTGACTGTTTGCGTTGACATGGGTTGGGTTACGCGAGTCTGTTGTGTCATAGGTAGAGGTTGAAAATTGCGTTTTGTTTCGTAAAAATTTTTCAAATTCTGTCTTGGTGCGAATTGTGTTGGATGTTTACTAGCTGTGTTAAATGGTATGGGTTTTGAAGGGAATTGTTGACCAGGGAATTTTTTAGGAGGTATATTAAATGAAAAATTTGGTTTTTCTTTTAACATTGGTGACTGATGTACAAAATTAAATTCATTTCGTAAGAGGATTTCGCATTCTTCTAGAGATTTGGGTTGTTTTACGATAAAAGATCCTCGTATAGTATTTGGTAATAGTGAAATAAAATATGTTACGATTAATTTTTGATTTTCTTTAATTATCGCATTTCTCTGAAGTTGGTTATATTCTGTTAAAAGGATTTTGGATTTATATTGTGCGAATTTTTGTGAGATAAGCTCTAAAGTTTTATCGGAACTAATTTTATTTCTAATTTGTAATATTTCTAATAAGATAGTTTCGGCCGTACTTTTGTCACAAAAGTTATTTGTTAGGTACGTTTTTAATTCGTCCCAAGTTGCAAATTTATTTTCCGCTAATAATTCGGCAGCTTTGTGAGTGAGTTTATTTTTTATTAAACCAAACATATATGTTTGTTGGATATTAGTAAGTGTTACATTAATTAATGTGTTCTGTACGTCTTCTACAGCGGATATGAAATTGTTAAGAATTTTTATATTTCCATCGTATGAAGGAATAATGTCTGAGAGATTTTTCAGTTCTGATAATGTTGTAGTAGCCATTGTTAAATTTGAATTACTTAATCGACTTGGTCTCAATAAATTTTTCTTTACCGGGATATTGTTGAATTGAGTATTTTCAACTTGTGGATTTAAATTTGAATTAAGATATTCTGATTCTGATGAACTATTGTTGTTCATTAATTTTGTGTGTTGAGACTGTGCCGGTCTCTCGATACTTTTATTACTAGTCTAGCTAGAAGTATCCCTTTGTGTAATAATATTATTAATTTGTTAATTATATGTAACTTACAATGGTAGCAACAATATAATTGTGGATAGATGTTTTACGGACATCACCGGATTCTTGTTCTTCTCGTCTTCTCGTGATTCTTCAGGAGGACAGCAGATGTTTTCGGACGACGTGGGCCAATTACGGAACAGCAAGTTCTTCTCGTTCGAGCAGGACGTGATCTCGTAATGGAACAGCAAGTTGTCGATCTGGTGTTTTCTCTTAAAGATGGGCCGTGGTTAGGCCTTGGTGGGCTTAGGTTGAAGCTGTTTAGTAGTCTCGTAGATTTGTTATAAAATGGTGCAGTAAAACTTTTTATAAAGTACCACAGATTAAATTTTTATATTTAATTTATCTGTGTCAGCACCATCCTACCGACTGCGCCAATTAAATATTGATTTATCGATTTTAATAAAAAAAATGTTTTATTAATTTTTTGTTGCACTACAATGAAATGTACATGTGCGTTCAAGAACTTACAGGAACAAGTGAAACCTTATCTATGCTACGTGCTATTTATGCTATTTCTAACTTAATGGAAAACTACTGGGTGTTTAGCTGATGCAGCAAGTTACAACTTACAATGTTTGTGAAATACCTTCAAGGCCTTACATAATTTATATGTGTTTATAGGTTTATTTATCAAAAAAGTATTCAATTGTTTCATTCCCTAACATATAATATACAGTTAGGCAACAAAATACAAAACAATTATACAGATTAAGACAAAATATGAGAAGTACTTATTTGTGACATATTCATTTTAGGTTGCCAAAAATAATTTAAGAAAAAAGTAGAAATTGAAATAGTGTTTTATTTTTACAGTCTTCACAAATACTGAACTGATGTTCTGCACACATATTTTTTGCACAGTGGACACAAACATGGCGGCCTTTTCTATCGCGGTGTCTTGGGCAGAAATCACATCGACGAGACCCTTTTTGAATGTTTACAACGGGTTGTTCATCTGGATATCCCAGGTAATCACGAATAGATTGCCTTAACTTTTTTGGGAGCCGTAGATTACTTATTCTTTCTTTCATGTGATCTTCCAACTAATGAATCAGCTAAAGACTTTATAAAAGTAGATCGTGAAATTGTTGTATGAGGATGTTTAAGCCTATGTAGAACCATTGTATTGTCTCCAGCTCCGTCTAGCATTCCATAAAAAAATCTCAGTGGCCATCTCCTTGTTTTCCTTGCAACGGTTTTTGAATGGCACAGTTGATCAAAGGTATCAACACCTCCCTTAGTACTGTTATAGAATAAAATAATTTCTGGTTTTCCTGTCTCTTCGTCAACTTCGTCTTGTGAGTGCATAGAGCTAATTAAAAGAACGCATTTGTTCTTTTTTGGGACGTGTGAAACAAGTGTAAGGTTTTGAGTAAATGCGAAAGCTGAGGACGGAATTTTTAAACGTTTCGATACCAAATATTGTGGTGGTACTTCTTTTTTATTTTTTCGGAGTGTTTCAACCATTGTTAGTCCTTTTTCTAATAATTTTTCGGCCAACTCATACGATGAAAACCAGTTGTCCATGGTGATATTGCGATTGGTACCCTGAATTTTTTCAGTTAGCTTTAAAACATACTGTGTAGGAATTGAAACTTTTTGCTTATCTCGCTGCTCTTTACCAATATATGACAGAGCAGTACACATGTTGCTTGTTTTGGCATCGCACATCATAACAACTTTCAAACCGTACTTATCAGGCTTACTAGGAATGTACATTTTAAACGGGCATCTTCCTCTAAAGCTCAAAAGTTGCTCATCTACTGTGAGATACTCTGAAGGGGTATAATTATCTTGACAACCCTGAATAAATATGTCCCATATATCTCTTATAGCTGCGAATTTGTCCAAAGCTTTACGCTCTGGGCGAGTGGTTTTATCATCAAAACGTAAACACGTTAACAGAAAATCAAAACGGTTTTTGGGCATAGTGCATCTAAATATGGGGGCACCAAATTTTTCAGACCACATATCTGCAAGTGAAAGATGAGCGTTTTTTAAGACGCCAGCAAAATACAGTAAGCCGATAAGAGCTAGCAGCTCACTTCTATTTGTTTCCTGAACATAATATTGTTCGGTGGTAAATCTTGCAGTGAGAACTTCAATTTCTTTATTTGTATTAGTCAGAATTATTTCGATAAGCGAGTCAGAAAAAAAAAAGTTGCTACAATTCTTTTACGCTGGTTTTATTCCTAGCTTCTCCCTTCGGGCCGGGAAGATGAAGGACGATATTCTTTTTTGAAGTTCTAGTTCTCTTACTAATCATAGGTTGTTTGAACCACACATAATTATTCTTGCCTAATATTTTGGGACGTTCAACTTTTTCCACATCTTCCATGGCGTTTTGATCAATTTCAATATTATTCTCTGCCTCAACTTCTTCTTGCAGTTCTCTCACATCAAACTCGTCTTTAAGATGATCATCTGGTAGTAAAGAGTCTTCATCTTCACTTTCACCTTCATCTAGAGGATTTTCTTCGTTATCACTAGAATCACTCTCATAAAGGGCTTTCCACAGCTCTTCATCTGTAAGTGGACGTTTATTTGGATTCATAGTGTTGCTCTAATAAAAAAAGAAACTTAATGAGATACTGTAAAATTAATACTTTAAAAAACTTACCGACGTAAAACTTATTGCGTCAGTCACAAGGTGGGGTCAAAATCCACAAATGAACTAAATAACGCTACTAAACGTGGACAAACATATAAACGCACACGATCACTTTCAAATACCACTGAGTACTGAAGGTAGACGGAAGGATAACCCTGCAGATTCAGAACGATCACGCGCATGTCACAAAATGTATAAGGTCGGATCACCGGCGACCCCATCTTGTGGTTCTAGGGTTAATCGACTACGGTCTGGAGTAGTTTTGGATGTATGTACGAGGGTAAGGTGACAAGTACTCGGCCTTACACAGAGATGGCGTTCCAATCAGCAAAAAATTGTGTTTCCTGCCTGGGTGCACGTGTCATTAGTTCGTATGAGAAGTTTAAATTTGTTCTCTCAAGTAGTTTCTTTACACGAATTTTTGAACTAGACGTCTTACGTGTTTTTCGTTAAAATGGATAAACTTCAAAATCGTGCGGTTATAAAATTCTTCGTTTTGAATGGATTAACCCGTAAGGAAATTCATCAGAAGTTGACAAAAGTTTACGGGGATTCTGCTCCTTCCATGTCAACCGTTAAAAAGTGGGCAGCTGAATTTAAACGTGGTCGCACGTCCCTCGAAGATGATCCACGTGAAGGACGGCCAAAAGACCACCACCACACCGGAAATGGTCGAAAAGGTGCATGATATCGTGTTGGACGATAGGCGAGTGAAGGTGAGTGAGATAGCTGAGGCTGTGGGGATATCGGAAGAAAGGGTGCGAAACATCTTGCACAAAGAATTAGAGATACGAAAGCAAGATGAGTGCCGCATTTGCTGAATGTCGATCAAAAGCAAATGCGCAAACGATCTTCGCAGAAATGTTTGGACCGATTCAATAGAGATCCGACCGATTTTTTTTGCGGCGATTTGTCACCATGGAAGAGACCACTACACGCCAGAAACGAAACAGCAGTCCAAGCAGTGGATGGAAGCCGATGGTTCAGCGCCAAAGAAAGCGAATTCGATCACATCTGCTTGTCGTTTCTGATATAACCTGCGGCAAAACATCTTCCATTCCCTGTGGTAACTTATCAAATTGAAGTACAAGTTTCACAACCAATGGACAAAGTGAAGTAGTACTATTATGAAACAGATCAGCACTATGGTCATCTTGAAAAAGGATATTAAATAAGAAATGCCAAGGTTTCGACTTCATTCGAGCAGTATATTTCATATACTGTCGAGTTTTTCGTATAGAAAGTGCAGCTAAACACGATTCACGGTATAAACTGTTGACAGGACTTGTATGAAATGCACCTGTTGCCAAACGAATGCCAGCATTATGTACAGCATCCAAACGCTTAAGGTGAGTCTGATTTGCTGTACTAAGTACTACAGAGCCATAGTCAAGTTTTGACATAACTAACGAAATATAAAGACGAAAAAGGCAATCACGATCAGCTCCCCATTTTGTACTAGCTAAGCATTTAATTGCTTTAATGACTTTGCAACATTCTGCAGCAAGATTTAAAATGTGATATTTCCAGGTTAAGTAATTACCCGGGAGCCAGCGTCACTGATTTTTGAGAAATAAGCTTAAGGATAATTTAATTTTTTTCGTGTCGTATTAATGTTTTAGTTACACAAAATCAACTCCTGCAGGCGCGCAAGAGGGACAACGCTTATCAGCAAATGATTAATTATTAATGAAAAAAACGGTAAATGTTAGAAATGCTTAAAGCTGAAAATTTACCAAACGTTTATTGACATCCCATTGAACATAAAAAACACATCCTGCCACATGTATAGCAGGATAAAGGACTTAAAAATGTAAAAAAAATCAAGTGACGTTTAAGCTTAGAGCTGAAATTTTTTTTACCGTTAGTTTAATAATTAAGATGATGGAAAAAATTATTCTGCCACCCATTTGTCGGGACATAGCTTTGGTAGGAGCAAAATAGTCGCGCTCTGAAAATATTTTTCCGCTCGGTAGATGATGAAAGTATATATATATATTTTCAAATGAGAAACCATTTCCGTTTTCAGATATAACTGCCAGCTGTTTTGTTCCCCTTCGAAACAGGCCAAGGACAGGTAGAAATCATCTCTCCAAAGCATGTAAGTATATCTATATATTGCTTGTATACATACATGTTTTGGGCAGATGTTTTCTGGGATTTGAAATGTGCCGGCGACGGTTAGCGTTCTAACAGTTTTCAGTTCGGGGCTTGCTCTGCTCCATTCCAGACGCCTATACGATGTTTTGCAATGGCTCCTCTTAAGCCTAGTTGTGTTTTTTGCTACTGAGAAAAAGAGAAAATACTTTTTTTCATCCAAGAACGACTAAATAAGTGTGCTGAAATTTTGAAAATTCGACAAGCGAATAATTTGCAAAGGAGTAGCGTAAAATTGCCATTAAGTTTGAGTGAGGATGAAGGGTATCATTCAAAGTGTTTGAGCAATTTCACCGCATTAAAAGCAAAATACAGACAAACGTCTGGAAATGAAAATGAAGCGTCATCAGAGCCTTCAACATCTGCATCAGTTACATTATAAGCAAAACAAAATGACAATTCGAAAAAAAATTTCTTTCTTGTCTTCTTCTTTTATCTTATTACCAATTTTTTTTTTGTCAGCGCGCACGTTGATTAAGGAAATAAAGTCTCCGAGGAGACGGTACAAGAAACCGAAAAATCGTTCTGTCATGACTCATTTGCCGCGTCAGAAGATCTTTGCGACGATCGGCCTGAGGGAATCGAAATTGAGCATGAACAGAAATGCATTTTCTGCAACTTACAACGAAATAAATATCAAGGCCGCTTGCAAAATTTGCATATGTGTACAACAAAAAATGCCATCTAAAATATAAGGTCCCAGGCTACGGAGTTAAATGACCTGACTTTATTGCAGGAAGTTAATAATCGATTATCGAAAGGACACACCATTTTTTATCACAACATCTGTAATGTTCAATTATATAGTTGCGCAAAAAGAGAAGACCGATTGGCACAAGACGTGAGACACGGGCAGCGCAGCATTCGAAAACGTTTGTGCATTTGTGGAAGAAAATATAATTCGAAAGAATAACATGTATTTTGTCGACTATCTTCGGAGCATGTATGCTGAATTTCTCGCTGATGAAATGGAAGCCGTCAACAAATCACCAAAAGCATTCTGTACGCGGTATTTGGAAGAGAGATTATTGAAAAAATATCCGAGAGGAATAGTCGTCGTACAGAGCAAAAACCGGAAAATAATAAAACCATATGGAGGCGTTGCAATTCAAGATACGGATTTCTAAGTTCTTGAGGATAAAGACATCGTTCAAAAAGCTGCATTTATCTTGCGTAAAAACATCCGGACAATTAAAAAAAAAGCGTTACCGAAAAAAATAGGTGTTTCCGATTTGATGGACGGGGAGTGTACAGTTCCGGAGATATTGACGGATTTTTACAGTACTTTATTGAGCGGCGGCGAATATCGTCGAAAAAATAGTGCATATTGCCAAAGACTTACTAATTCGTTTTCAGAGGATGTGATCCAAGCCGTTTGGAACGTGTCAATTATCCTTTCCAAACATATAATGCTTGGGCTGGCACTGGAAGGCTTGACCAACAGTAAAAAAATTATCAACATTCTGAATAGATACGGTCATTGTTCAAGCTATTCAAAGCTACAGGGGTTAGAAACGGAAGCAACTTTTTCATCTACGAATCAATCAGATATTTGCCCAGAGGACATACAAAGATGCCCGAATTTATGCACGGGCTTAGCATTCAGTAACTTTGACCGGTTTGTTGACACTGCTAGTGGAAAAGACACTCTACATGACACCGTTGGAATAATTTTTCAGAATATTGATGAGAACGCCGCTGAACAATTTATCGAAAGTAATGATGGGAGCCAAGAAATTGCCGGGACGTCGAACACGAGCAACAAAAAAAAGGCGACGTACGTTTGACGCAATTACACATGACTTAGAGTCATATACAAAAAAGCCGAAAATCACAGAAACTCTGCTGCCACTTCACATAACGTCTCAAATTCCAATATCCGAACATCTTAAATTCGCTCACCAAATTGATACAGTATGGATGCTCTGTCATGCACTTCGCATCGAAAATACGCCAATGTGGGTCGGTTTTATTTATATACGACAGACCCTTCCGCTCAACAAAAAATTTCATACCTCACGACGATTAACAACTCTCCAACATGTACCAATGTTGTTCTGGAGACACTGGTGCAATGCCAGAAGGTTGCCGGAAAATGTGGTGAAACGTAAATGCAAGTTACCTACGATTTGGGCATCGCAAAAATAGCGCTTCAGTTGCAATGCACTGAAAAACCACGTTTCAACAACCTATTTATTCACATTGGACCATTTCACATAATGATGGCTTTTTTAAGGCTATTGGCAAATATATTGACAGCTGTGGATTATCAAATATCATGGTCGACTCCGAACTCTTAGCTAATGGTTCTGTGAATGGTTACATTACCGGCAAACTTTAATCGATGTAAAAGACTTCATCAACTTGTATGTTTAGCAATTCAAGTTTTGCACTTCGAAAGCTTCGCAAAATATGAAAATGTCGAAATAACGGATGAAACGCAGGCATATCTTCAAGAACTAAAAAACGAACGTCACAGTGATCCGACTATTCGCAATGATGATGTAATGAACTTATTAACGAAGTATGATGCATATGAGGCAGATACACTCGCTGGAGTTCACGGGAACCCCCAAAGTATTTCCTCATTTATATTAATCTCGTTCATTATTACCTTCTGTTGAATAGAAGCATACGAATTGGAGACTTCGAAATGTTGAAATTCGTACTTCCGAAAATTGCAAACATTTTCTTCTCATTTAATCAACAGAATTACTCGAGATATCTGGTGAAATATTGTGACAGCCTTCACAAAGTCGATGAAACTCACCCTGGACTTAAAGAACAATTTCAAAAAGGATCATTTGGAATTAAAAGAACCAGCAAGCCTTTTTCCCGACAACCGATGGACCTGACTCTGGAGAAAACTATAAATGCTGATGCCGCTAATAAATTAACCGGTGTCACACATGTGACTAACTCAATCTCGACCCGACAGCGGTGGTGTAAAAGTCACAGCATACGAGCAAAAATTATCACTCACGTGATGGAAAAGTCGGGATTGAGAAATCGTCAAGACATCACAGCAGATCTGCAAAAAAGTTCGATCGAGAAAACAGCGAGCCAATTAAAAACTTTCATAGCCAACATCGAACAAAATATCAATCCTTTTTCAAGTACCTTGGATAATCAAAATCTATACAATATTTCGAGTGGTCAGCTGATGAAAATGTCGCAGAATATCTTCTGAACGTCGAAGAAAATGGCAAAAAACAACGAGAAGCATTTATAACTGAATGCGCGGAAGATGAAAATCGATTTGAAAAGGCAATAAAGAGAAAAAAATCTACAGTTTCGCAGATTCACAAAAGAAGAAAATGAATATCTCTGGAAAAATTGTCGAACTCCGCAACTTATTCGGACGATTGCTGGGAATTTCTCTGGAAGACTCAATGGATGTGGCAAAAATTTTGATCTACCCACTAATTCCTGTTCCGCTGTCATTATGTCACATCGATGGAACAATGTGCAAAACAGACAAGTCAGCTCTATTGAAAGTCCTTGAGAGCAAAATAATCGAACAATCATCACCAGCACGTAGACGTCCAAATTTTCGATGGATTTTTCATGCTACATCTGATGAGAGAGATCCCGTTAACCTTCGATAATATTTCCAGGAAAATTTTGCAGATGTTCACGAGATGTGCAGCACGAACAGTCATAATAACGTTCGACGAATAAAATTCGAAAAGGTGAATGAAAAATATATTTTCTAAGTTCCTTGAGGAAATTCCTTTTTTTGTATTATTTATTCAACGACAGCTGTACTACCTCCTGCTGAAGTTTTGTCCCGTCAAATGGGTGGCAGCATAATTTTTTCCATCATCTTAATTATTAAACTAACGGTAAAAAAAAAATCAGCTCTAAGCATATAAGCCACTTGATTTAAAAAAAAAAAATTTTAAGTCGATGGCAGTAATACTTTATCCCGCTATACAGGTGGCAGCATGTGTTTTTTTTATTCAATGGGATATCAATAAATGTTTGGTAAATTCTTAGCTTTCAGTATTTCTAACATTTACCGTTTTTTTTAAACATAATTAATAATTTACTGATAAGCGTTGTCCCGCTATCGAGGTGGCAGGAGTCCATTTTGTTGATGGGCTATATCACTACGATACATAAAACGATAAATTAGCCTTAAGCAAATATAGCAACGAAAAGTGACGCTGGCTCCCGGACTATAAGGATCAAGGATTAGATCTAAAAATTTAATTCTGTAGGTATACTGAATAAGAGTACCATATAATAAAAGAGAAGGAATATTATGTGGTGTACGCTATCGACAGAAATCAATGCATTTAGTTTTCTCTACAGAAAATCTAAAACCCCTAGTAGTTGCTAAATCAGAAACAGAATTAATAGCATTTTGCATACGGAACTCACATTCATGAATGCTGGAGGCAGAAGTGAAAATAACCAAATCATTTATTTATTTATTTATGTATTTAAGCTCTCAACAGGACAAAGTCCGAATTACAGAGGGCATATAAGAAAATAATACAATTTAAACACGTTACCACAATTAGACAAAGATCATACAATAATTAAGACATAAGTACACTACTACAACCACACTTATTCTATACCTAATAGTAAAGACCCAAATAATTTGTTTTTAAACTGCTTTAGAGTATCATTAAATATATCAATATCTGGATTATCTAATTTATTAAAAATATTACACATGTATCTTATCCTTGCCTCATAGTTTGTTTTCACAGTTTTAATAGCAAATGCAACTTTTATCCTCGTGTTACAGTTTCGTGGTACATTTAAACATAATAATGATAGCAGATAAGAATCGTCAATAGCATTATTAATAAGTTTATATAGAAAATTGCAAGCCTGCAAGCTACGACGATTTTCAAGTGATATCATTTGGAACTCAAATAGAGAATCATTATAATGAAAAAGAGTAATGGGAAATGTAGGTTTACAGAACTTATACCAACAATGTCGTATAAATTTTCTTTGGATAGATTCAATTGGTCTAATTGAGTTCCTATATAGTGGATTCCATACCAAAAAACAATATTCTAGTTTAGCACGTACAAAACAATAATAAAGCGATTTGAGGGTACTGAGTTTATTGAAATTACGAGAATTACGTATTATAAAACCTAAATTTCGATAAGAATATTTGACAATTTCTTTAACATGACAAATAAATTGAAATTTTGGGTCAAACAATACCCCCAAATCCCTCATTTGTGATACTCGAGATAGTGTTGCATTTGCCATTTGATAATTACAAACAATAATAGTTTGTTTCATAGAGTAAGACATAACTTTACACTTACTAGTATTGAAAAATAATTTGACGTCAGAAGACCAAGAAAGAATGGAATCAATATCTTGTTGAAGCATAAGGCAATCTTCAAGCGTATTTACAACTTTATAAATTTTGATGTCATCAGCATATAAGAGACATTTAGAATTTTGAATGACGTTTGTGATATCATTTATAAACAAATTGAATAAAAGAGGGCCGAGATTAGATCCTTGCGGGATACCAGAGGTGGCAATAAAAGGAAGGGAAGAATGATTATTGTAGCGCACAAGCAAATTTCGGTTAGATAGATACGAGCATATGAGTAATGATAATTTATGAGAAAATTTAAAGTTACAAATAAGTTTTTGAACTAAAACTTGATTATTCACTTTATCAAACGCCTTGGCAAAATCTGTATAAATAACATCAATTTGGGAATTTTTGCGCAGACTGTTAATTGAGAATTCAGTAAAATTGGCCAGATTGGTAGAAGTAGACCTCCCCCTCATGAAACCATGCTGATCTTCAGAAATTTTATATTGTACATCCTGGTATATATGATTGAAAATAATCCTCTCAAAAATCTTGGAAATATTGGAAAGAATTGCTATAGGACGGTAGTTACCTATATATGTTCGATCTCCTGACTTGAAAACTATATATAAATAAATAAATAATATATTTGCTTGAGGTAACTCATACAAAAGGTTGGTACAATTTGATTAAACATATTATAGTATAGAAATTGCTTATATTATATACAGTTAGTTAAATGAATATACAATTATGACATGTTATGATAGTAGATAGTAGAGGGTAGTTAAATATTCAGCGCAAATGCTCTTAATTTGAGAGATGTGACAATAAAATTGTAGATATTATAGATTTTTCCGGATGTCATCTCAGCTAGTAGGGACCTGAAATTGGTAACAGGGTCGGTGTTGTTTCCCAGGTATGAGCGTATAAATTCATTTCTTGGGACCTGGTAGAATGGACAGTTGAAGATGAAATGTTGTAAATCATCTTGCTGGTAGGTATTGCAGATTAAGCATATTTCATCTTTATTGAATCTGTGAACAAACCCGTTGTGGTACAGGACTGGATTTCTGATATTGGTTGTTCGGATTTGGCTGATTGTCTGGAGGATTGTGTAAGGTATATTGGGAAATGTGAAAATGTTGAAGAACGTTAGAGTTTTGAGAAAATGATTGTAGGAGGAGTTGGTTATTCGTTGTATATCTGATTCGTAGGACAGTTGGTTGAGGTAATTTATAACGTTTGGGGTTTCTATTTTCACTTTTAAAAAGTTTTGCTCTTCCCAGAGTCAGGTAAAATTGGCTCTTTTTAAGATAAGTTGCATATTTCTGGCCCAATTGTATTTTAGTTGTTTTTTATCAGATATATTGTGGTTGTTATTTAATTGCAGTAGTTTATTGTAACAGAGCCTTACGTATCTGTTGTCAGACATTAATAAAATTTTGTGCCACCAATTAAGCATGTTCTTGACTATAGTTGATTCCAGTTTATTTAAATTTGCTTCACATCTGACTACATAGTTTGGAGTTGTTTTCTGCCAGTTTAAGATGCTTTTAAAGAAGTTTACTTGTGCTTTTTCAATTATCTCGCATTGATTGATAGCCCATGTTTCGCTTGCGTATATGAATGACGGGATTACAATCGAGTTATAGAGTTTCATAGTAGTGTCCCAGTTGTTTAATTGTGTGTTTCTGAGTGTTTGTTTTATAGCGCCCGTGGTTTGCCTGGCTTTTCTTAAGAAGATTTCAGCATTTTCTGAGAAAAGGCCGGAGGTAGTAAAGGTTAGGCCCAAGTATGTGTATTTTTTTGTCATTTTCATTTCTTTTCCTTGACAAAAGTATTTTATTGAATGTGAACGGGGTCTGCCGTTATGAAAGTGCATTTCATATGTTTTGCTTGCGTTTATTTTCAGGTTAAGATTGTTACAGTATTGACCTAGAGCTTTAAGTTTTCTATCTGCGTCGATGGGTGAATGCGAGAAGATAACTACATCATCTGCGTATTGTAGGCTGAGTATATCGGTGTTGTGCTTAATTTGGATGCCTTCAAGCTTTTGATCACGAAGTGCGGCTTCGAGGTCGGAGATGTGCAACGCAAACAATAATGGACTAGTACACTCTCCTTGAAGTACGCCTCTCGTTATGTTTATGGGGTCAGTTAGCTCGTTATTCACATTTACTTGCATACTTGCATCGTTATAAATATTTCTGAGTAATCTGATAATTCTTCCACTTATTCCATGATGAATAACTTTTCCCAGAGCTTGTTTAGTGGTACGGAATCGAAGGCTTTTTAAAAGTCAACGAAAATTGTATATGTTTCCTCTCGGGAGTTCATTAATCGGGATTGCACTATGGATGTGAAAACAAATAAGTTGTCACTGCAAGATCGGTTCTTTCGGAAGCCAGCCTGAGCTTCAGGTAATATGCCGTTGCTTTCAATAAATGTTTGAAGTCTAGCATTTACGATGGATGTAAGCAGTTTTGTTATTGTGTTAATGATAGCAATGGCTCTGTAGTTATTTGTATCGGCTCGGTTTCCTTTCTTGTGCAACATAGTAACTTTTATTTTGGTTAATTCTTCAGGTAGATTTTCTTGCTCTAAAAATTTATTCAGCAGATCTTTAAGATATAATTTTCCATTATCTGGAAGATTCTTGAGTTGTTCATTGGTGACTTCATCGAGTCCCGCAGATTTATTAGGTTTTAAGTTTCTTAGTGCATTGTTTAGTTCATTACGAGATATTTTGTTGTCAAGATAAGGATGCCGTGCATCTATGAAGGCCATGACATTTATAGGTTTTGTGCCATACCATTCTGTGAAGTGCCGCATCCAAATTTTTGGGTCTAATGTGGGGATATTGTTAAGCCTTGGTGAAAGATATTTTATTGCTTTCCAGAATTCACGTTGGTCCTTGACGTCTTCCAGTATGAGTTAAATTTTTTGCTTATATTATTCTTTTTCCAGCAATATTTGGTTTTTATATTTTTTCTTACTTGTGAGATATTTTTCAACTTCTTTATTATCAAAGTGTTGTTTTTTGCATGTTCTCAAATTTTTCCTCATATCCTTTTTGAGTTCTTGACATTCTTTGGTGTACCATGGTTTATTTGGTTTTGATGCATCTGAGATTTTAATTTTAATTTCTTTGTATAGATCTAGTTTTTTTGAGACATCATGTATCGAGTTTCTGAAAAGCTCGTAATCTGTTTGTAGGCATTGTTATTGCGGTAGTAGAAAACTGGAGTAATAAAAGTAGTTTTAAGTTTGGACGGAAAAATATTAGCAGATAAGGATAGGTTAAATAAGGTAAATAGAGGTTTCACAAATATGTCGCAACATCCTTTTAGAATAAAACTAGGTAGGTTATCAGGGCCAGGGTTGCGAGAAGATTTTAATTGTTTTATAGAAATGAGAATATCAGTTTGAGAGATAAAGTTAATAGATAGTAAATAAGAAGAATTGTCATTCATGGGAGTAGGAGTGGAAGAAGTAGTATTGTCCTGTTCATATACAGAGGAGAAATAAGTTGCAAAAGCTTGAACAACAGACGAAGTAGTGTTGAAAGACTTGTTGTGGAAATGCACTTGACCAGGTATGCGAGAATTGTTCGATTTCTTACTTATGTAAGACCAAAAATTAGATGGTTCAATAGAGATGTTATTTTCAACAGAATTCAAATATTTTTTGTTTGCAATTTTCAAATCTTGTTTTACCTTCAAACGAAGTGCTTTGAAATGTTTGTAATATAAGATGTTATTAGTTAGTTTATAAGTTTTATAATATTTATACTTTAGTTTAATAGTTGAAATAATAGACTTTGAGAACCATGGAGGGTATTTGGATATTCTTCTGATAGTTTTGGGAATACATTGGTCAAAGATGTCATATAATATAGTATAGAATCTGGAAAATGCACCATCTACATCATCATATTGAGATAAAACACTCCAGTCGGTCGCATTCAAAAGATTATATAGAAGTGGATAGTCAGCTAAACGGAAGTTGTAGCTAGGTGTAGAGCTATCAAAGGATGAATTGGGACAGTGAGGTAAACTTTCTAAAGTGATATCGATAGCAGGGTGGTGATTATCTTCGTTTAATAATGGACACGGATTACGGGAAACAGAGCAATTAAGATTTGATAAGACAACATCTAACAACCTGTTGTCATTGTTGTAAATAAAATTATATTGAGCGGCATTCAAAAAGCTATGAAAATTGATAAAAGAGGTAATAATATTATTGGTATAAGAGTAAATATAAAAATCAGACAACTTAGATATAATTAGATCACCTAGAATTATAAAATCTTGGTATAAAATATTTGGAATAGATTCAATGCAATCATATATAAAATTATGTTGTTCCATGGAAATAGGAGGAGGAGAGTATACGACTACTATATAAACCGAGAACTGTATAGAATTACGAAACGCTTTGCAAACAAAAGTTTCACGAGAAACTCCCCGCTCTACAATAAAAGCGGACAACTCCTGTCTACAGCTAACGAACAAATAAACATATGGGAGGAGCACTTCAAGGACCTTTTAGAACCAAACACCCTTGATGATCAGCTATCACCACAGGCTATTCACCACGAGAACCTCACTTACAACGATAAGTGTCCAACCTTCATAGAGGTTCGAAATGCAATTCGAGCCCTGAAAAACAATAAAGCAGCCGGTAGCGACAGCATTGCATCCGAACTCCTCAAAGCGGACTCCGACCTAACAGCAAACCTATTACAACCCATCATCAAAGAAATATGGAAATCCGAAGAGCTACCAAAAGACTGGGACAGCGGGCTCATTGTAACAATCCCTAAGAAAGGCGACCTAAAGAACTGCGAAAACTGGCGGGGAATAACGCTCCTGAACTGCGCCAGTAAAGTTTTCGCACACTGTGACGAAGTCGTTCGTCACAATTTTAGAAACGCGAAATAGTTTTGTTCGCGATCATAAATTTTCCGAAGCCGGACCTGGCGACCCATTTACGCGCGGCAAGTTACCGATTTCGCTCGAATTTTGACACCGCGTACGCCTCCGCGTTCTGCGGCCGGCAAACCTATGTTGAACCAAATCGGGTGGTTTTTACCCTAGTTTCCTTCTGAAACCAAACCACCCATTTGGTTAACATAGGATGAGCCGCCGCCAACCTAACCGGACACGATTCATTAATAATTTTAGTATAAATACGCGGTCAGAGCGAAAGTCAGTCAGTCAGTCAGTCAGAAATCGAGTTATCGAATCCAAAACTATCAGCCGTGCTCACGACTAGAAGTGCCGACTAAAACCAGAAACCGTGTCTCACGTCTCGCCGCGAGTTCTCCGCGTGTTTGGGATTTCCGTTGTCACCGTCATCGCCGTCATCGCCGTCACCGTCGTCAGCTCCGTCAGGTTCCCGACCCGTGGTAAGTCCCATCCGTTTTCTTTTACCCGTCAAATTCCGGTTTGACCGTTCAGCGCCACGTACAGTGCTTCCGAGGTCTCGCGGTCCGTGGAGTGTGAGTCTCGCACATTTTGTTCATCAAACCGGCCTTTGTTTTCCTATTGTTGTGTTGCTCTCAGTGTTTACGTGCAAAGTGTCAAATACCTACCCCGCACTCCCCTACCGTCCTGTCACCTGTGTGTTGCCCCACCCCCTCTCTCCGCGACCGACTCGGGCTCAGAGTAGCACGAGTCGCTCGACCCCCGCTTCGTCACCGCGCTGAGAGTCTCACGCGTGGGCGCTGCGGTGTGGCCGACACCGGTGTTGCGAGTCGCGCGCCGCTTCCCCACTCCTCCCCGTTCCTACCTGGCGGATCATCATCAATCATTTCGCATCATCGCCACGACGCCTTCAGCGTAATCATCAAGCTCCGTACCGCCGTGTCACCGTCACAAGCGTCTCCGCCGCGACGCTCACCGCACCGCCGACCGCCGTGGTCGCCCCAGCGATCGTCTCCAAACATTTCACCAACCCCGACATCACCCTACGGCCTCCCTGGCATATACTCACCTACAAGGAAATCAAAATACATTATTTTATGATTTTTAATAAATTCGCTGTATTTATTTTCACCTCAACCACACCCTACTTCTCCGACCGGATTGCTGTCCGAGCAATTGGCGCCCGAGCAATTGGCGCCCGAGCATACCGTCGTCAATTTGTTTGGCCGTATCGCTGCCAGATACGTCGCAACACATTCTGCACAACCGACTGTCAGAAACAATTGAACCATCAATCCGGAACGAACAAGCTGGCTTCCGTCCTGGAAGGTCATGCATCGACTATTCCAATACAATTCGCATAATAGTAGAACAATCTTTAGAATGGCAATCTCAGCTATATTTATTATTCGTCGATTTCAAACGCGCCTTCGACAGTATCAAGCACGAAGCCCTATGGAATATCCTGTGGGGGAAAATGTCCCTGACAAGCAAATAAATCTAATCCGACTATTATACACTAACGCTACGTGCAAAGTGCTACACAGAAACCATCTAAGCAATGCAATCTCAATTAGAGCCGGCGTCAAACAAGGATGTGTCCTATCCCCGCTACTGTTTAATATTGTGCTGGACCACGTGTTAAAAAGTGCTAGAACCCCAGAAATCGGGATAATGTGGGATTTTTCTCACAGACCAAGACTCGGCGATCTGGACTATGCAGATGACGTATGCCTGATGACCCACACACACATAGATATGAAGAATACGTTGAAACGCATTGAAGATGAAGCAGCAAAAGTCGGACTATTAATAAATGTTGACAAGACCAAAGAGATGCGTATTGGAACCAACAATAACAACAAACTGTACATACAGAACACAGAAGTGGAGTTAGTGAAGAGTTTCTGCTATCTAGGCTGCATAACGACGACAAGTGGAGGCACTGAAAACGACGTGTCCCACAAAATTAAAAAAGCGCGACGGTCCTTCTCCCTTCTAAACAATATCTGGAACTCTTCCTATCTCAATAGAAACACGAAATTGCGGATTTTTAATAGCAACGTAAAGTCTGTGCTCCTATACGGCAGCGAAACCTGGAAACTATCCAAAGACATCATCAGTAAACTGCAAACCTTCATCAATAAATGCCTGCGCAAAGTATGCGGAATTTTCTGGCCAAACGCAATAAGTAACGTCTGTCTTTGGCAGCTTACCAAACAACAACCCGTAGAGGCAGAAATTAAACGAAGAATATATATATATATATATATATATATATATATATATATATATATATATATATATATATATATATATATATATATATATATATATATATATATATATATATATAACTGATTTGCCAGCAGTTAATTTAATTTGAACACAGATAATATCAGCAATTGAGGCGGGACTGAGATTTAGTTTAACCAGAGTAGATGAAAATTTGTTACGCACTGCACACAACACACCTCCACCTCGATCCTTGCCAGCTCTCAAGGAATCACGGTCAGCTCTATATACATTGTACTTAGAACTAAATAATTCAGCATCAAAAACCGAGCTATTTAGCCACGTCTCCGTCAATGTAACGACATCAAAGGTAGAGCAACACAAATTATTGGAGAAGTCAACCAACTTGGTATTCATACCTCGGACATTTTGATAATATAATAACATTATTTGCAAAGATGATGCGTATAAGATATATGGTGAGTATAAGAAATGAAACAAGTTATTTAGGTTTTAAACAGTTAGAATAATGTTAATTAATAAGCGACAAGTGAGCGTATGAAACAGACACAGCTGATAGCGGTGGCCTGCACGCAAAAAGTAAGAATTACAAGAAACATAAAACAGATAAATACAAAAATATATATAAAAATGAGTTTAAGACTCAAACAAAATATCTAAATCTATGAGAAATACAAAAAATATTAATGCATTTACACACTGCAACTTCAAAACCAAAATAAAGAAAAGTAAAAAATATAAATATAAATTTTCAAGATTAAAGTTCAAATTTTGACAAGTCATCCAAAGAATAAATTTTATGAACTAGATTGTTAAATTTTACAAAAATATTTCCATCAAGTTACCAAACATTTCTAAAGCCAAGTACTTTGGAGGCTTGATTAAATAACTCTACTCGTAAGACCTTCCTTTATCGTTATTTTTGTTCCTATTAAAAGTTTTCTGGCACGAATGACTTTATCACGGCTTTTGTAGGAACTGAATTTAACAATCACAGGTCTCGGTTTATTCAATTTCTTAACACCAACTCGATGACAACGATCTATGTGATCAGGCACGACACTGAGCTTCAGGTTCTCTTTTATAATTGCACATACCTTAGCTTCAGTGACTTGGGAATGTTCATTGATGCCGTCCTCTGGTATTCTGAAGAAACGAACACAGTTGCGCCGGGAATAATGCTCCAGTTGATCGACACGTTCTTCAAGGAATTTATTCTGAATCGATAGATCTTTAATTGTAGACTCATAGAGCAACTTCTGCTGTTCCAATTTGGCGTTTAGTTTGTCAACGACTTTGTCCACGAGTTTAGCGACAAAATCACTGTTGCTAAGCAAACCGTCAATCGCTTCTTTAACGATGGTACCCAAATGTGTATTAGCCATAGTTGATCACAAAAAATCAACATAAAGACAATGATGTAAGGCTGGAAGATTAAAAGCAATGCTATTAAAGCAATAATAAATAAAACAACACTAAGAATAAACATCACCAACACGTACTCTAAAAGTACGATTTTGAAAGAAGGAAGTGAGAAAGTTGGGAAGATTTCCACGAAGACACCAATCATGTAGTTGTTCTAAAATGCCTTATCGTCAAGTCATATCAGAAGCTTTTTCTAAATCAAATAAAATAGCAACTAAATGCTGTCGAGCAAGAAAACTTCAGTGAATAGCATTAGTAAGAAGAATCAGTGGTGGAATGAGATTCTCTAGAACCACATTGAAGAGGATCTAGAAGACGATGATGTTCTAAAAACCAAACAAGTCTATAATTTATTATGCGCTCATTTAATTTTGATAAATGTGAAGTTAAAGAGGCCTATAATTCGTAGGTTGAGTCGCATCTTTATTTGGTTTAGGAATCGGAACTATAATGGCTTCTCGCCAAGCATCTGGGTAATCACCAGAATGCCAAAGGGAATTAAAATAATTAAGTATATGGCATTTCATCTCAAATGGTAAATGCTTTAGCATAAGGTATGATATTTGATTAGGTCCAACAGAAGTATTTTTAGTTTTACTTAAAGCGAAATTTAATTCATTCCGAGAAAATTAACGATTATAAATTTTACCACCTCCACATGAAAAGTCAAGAGGGACTTCAGAAAAAATTTTAATATTAAGAAAGCGTAAAGAATAATTGTCAGTACTACTGACAGACTCAACATGAGTAGCTAGGCATTCAACAATATCCTCTCTATTAGTACTTAAAGAAGCCTTTTTAAATAAAATTTGATTATCAATTGTTGGATATTGCCGATATCGTTTAAAAGCTCGTTTTTTGGTAGCAATAGCCCTAGCCACATGTAAATTCCACCATGGAACTTTTTTCTTGTTAAATTTAGATGAAGATAAAGTAATATATTTTTTTGCTGATGTTAAAATAGAAATATTAATATCAGAAAGTGATTTATTAATATCATATGAAATAAGTGGAACGGAAATTTCTTTTCAAAAATTTTCTCAGTTAGCCTGATCAAAGCGCCATCTTTGAAGAAAAGAAGGCTCAACAGAAGAAAAAGAAGTAGAGATTAATATGGGAAATGGTCACTGAAATGTGCATCGTCAAGTACTTTCCAAGATAAATGCGCAACAAGAGATAGAGAACATATGGATAAATCAATAGCAGAGAAAGAGTTAGAACGTAGATTTGAATAATTAACTTCTCCTGTATTCAGAAGAACTACATCATTATTATCTAAAAGATTTTCAACAATACGTCCTCGTCCATCTGTTTGAGCTGAACCCCAAAAAAGATTGTTCGCATTAAAATCACCAACAAGAAGAAAAGGTAGTTCAAGCTGATTAATAATATATTCCAGATCATGAACATTCCAATTAAATGAGGGTAAATAGATGTTGCAAATTGTTATCTCTCTAGGCAGAAACAATTGAACTGCGACTGCCTGAAGATGAGTTTGAAGAACACATGGGGTATAAGGTGTACAGTTATTTACTAAAATTGCAACACCAGCGTGTGCTCGGTTATCAGGGATTACATCATGACGGATAGTATTAAATCCTTTTAAAGAATATGTTTCATGAGGTTTTAAGTGAGTTTCTTGAATACAAATACAGTTAGGGTTAAGTTCAGCTAACAAAAGTTGAAGTTCATGAAGGTGATTGACAATTCCATTGTAGCAACATTAAGAATATAAAATAAAATAAAGAATAAAAAGCTAAAAAATTAGCTGAAAAGAAAGAAGAAGCAAAAAATATTATTTAGGAATTGGAGGATTTAGAATAGAGTTTTCTACTTCTACTCTTAATCTAACCCCTTTTAGCTTTTCTCTCCGTTTCACTAACATCACTACCTTCTACAGAGATTAAACTATTTGATTCAGATTCATCATTTGAATCTGAAATAGTGTTATTTTTATCAGGTATATTTGTTATCTGGGTTGTGTTAATAGGAACAACAGATACATTTTTTGCAGATTTTACTGATTCATTTGGTTTCAAATTAGACGAGGCAATTTTCATTGTGGGTTCAGAAATGAATTGCTTTGGTAATAAGTTCTTGAACAATTTTATTTAATTCAGGTAAAATTATGGAGCAAATTTTAGCTGTATTAATAGCAGATGTTATTGATTTAGTGGTTACTGTAGCATAAGAAGGAGAAGAAGATAATGAAGCTGCAAAACCAGGATTATTTTTTAAAACATATTGTCGGGCTTCCGGAAAGCTGCATTTATTTTGAGCTTTATATTCCAATATAGCAGAATGAAACTTATATTTTGGGCATATTTTCGAAGAAGAAAAATGATCGCCACTGCAGTTCACACATTTAATATTTGAACATTCCAACACCCTCATGTGGGACATTCCCACAAACACAAACTTTATTCTCAGTGCATTTGAATGAAGAATGACCAAACTTTTGGCAATTGAAACATCTTAATGGATTCGGTAATCGATACATAGCAGCATAAATATAAGAAGGTATATTATTCCTTGAGAAAGTTAAAACTATGGAAGGCGTATTTCCAACTAAACCATTCTTTTTTGAAGTAATTCGACGAGCGTAGATTACACCCTGGTCCTTTAATTCATCTTTAATTTCTTATACAGATACATTTAATAAATCTCTACAATAAATAATTCCTTTACACAAATTTAAAGTTTGGTGAGCAAAAACAGTTACATCATATTCTCCAAATTTCGTAATATTTTTCAACTTACTAGCCTGTTTGCTACTTGAAATTTCAACTAACAAACCATTACGAATTTTTTTATACATTTAACTTCTCCTACTAAATTTTTAATTAATTTTGAAATTAAAAAAGGATTTGTTTCTGAAAAATTATCGTTATTACGCTTTATAACATAGAATTTGGGTTCATTATCCTCACTTGCAATAACTGGATTGAATGAAAAATCAGTTTTTCGTTTTGTACAATTAAAATCATCAATTAGAGACATATTTTGTTTAAATATTGAGGGCCGAATCCCTCAATAAGTTGTACCTGTGAAAAACAACAAATAAACAATACAAATTAAACACCAAAATCTGAAATAAAAATTATCTGAAAAGAAAATTACAATATATTTACAATTGATAGACCAGAAACTTAAATTCTATTATAAATAAATTGCAAAATTAAACAGAACAAAATAGTTAACGGGGCCGAAGCCCCACAATTAAAAGATACCTGTTCGATAGGTAAAAAGGACGAACTTATAGACTAACAGAAGGAAAAAAACGCAGCTTGTTTGGCGTAACCAAGAAGAGAAGCTGGTTGCTATGAAGATAGTTGATAAATTAATAGACAATCAGATAGATAATATAACTGTCAAAATGAGAAGAAATAAAGGGAAAAAGATTGGAAAACTTATATTTCAGCGAAACAAGTTATTGAAATCGAAGAAACAACACTTTTTACACACAATGAACACAAATTCAATTCAAAATTGATAGTAATTACCATGAAAAACACCGATTTTATGGGAGCAATTTTCAGTACGTGATTAGCTTGTTATGTAACCAAGGCTAACTATCCGACGTTGTATTATAGTCAATGTTACCCCACGTTACCTTATACATTAAATAAAAAAAAACCTATTATAATACGATCGTATAGTAAATTTTAAGGAACTTTCGAAATCACATTTATTCATCTAAAAATATATTTGATTTTAACATGTTTTATAACATTACTAATAACAAAATGAGTCAGTCGTCTTGTGGAAGTATGCAATTTTTACATGTGATTACTGTATTATCTAGACATACTTATTTGTGACATTTCAAACATATATGTCTAGATTTTTGTTACGTGTCCTTGGACAAATATAACATCGTCCCTGAGTATTTTGTTTTTTGACAGGAGGCTCAACAGAAGGTTCTCCAATAGCTTCAGTAATTTTTCTTCGTAATTCTCTGCTCAATCTAGGATTGTCTTTCCTTTTGTTAATATGTTCACTTACCAACTATACGGCCAGAGATTTTAGAAATTCCCTCCGTTTTATTTTGAAATCATTATTGTTTGTTCTGTATATATAAAAAAAAATATATATCATCACGCCTTCTACCCATTGCTGGGTGTGGCACTCTGCTAAAGCAGATCTCGGTAAGTGATATATTTTGCGGGTGAAGTGCGGTTACCAGTCGTCAAATCACGGCTCCCAAACATGTTAGTGGTGGAGGAGCCACAGGGATAGCTTTTTCAAATTATGAAAATTTGTCGCCTGTGGGAATCGAACCAGGGACCTCAGGATCCACAGGCCGACTTCATACCACTGTGCTAGCCATCCCATATATATATATATATATATTATGTATATTATCTGTGCATTTATGCCTGCTGTGTTCAATAAAGAAAACTATAAAGTTAGAGGTCATCTTTTGGAATTTCGGGAGACATCATAGGAAGCTGATAATTCGTCGACAGTGTCAACACCTCCTTTGGTAAAATTATAAAATTATATATTTTTTGGTAATTTTTTATCTCGGATATCAGTATCAATGTAATTATCGTGATGCAATGTTGAAAGTAATAACACATTTTTATTCTTTTTTGGTTTATAGGAAACAAGAGTAATGTCTTTTTGAAATTCAAACAAACTGGAATTAATTTCTCTCTTTGTCACGTCCAAAAATTATTTCGGGACCTCTCTTTTATTCATGCGCAAAGTACCGAACGCTGTTAGTTTATGATCTTTCGAAAGAGTATACATTAAAGAGCAACTTGTATACCAGTTGTCAAAAGTCACATTTCTATTGATACGCGATATTGGCTGAATTAACCGCTCCACTACATCCGAAGGACTGTTACTAACTTGAAAGGGTCCCTCCGGTTGTTTGCCCAAGTAAACTTCCATATTTATTACATAAAAAGACCTTACATTTACAAGTGCTTGTACCTTTATACCATATTTGGCTGGCTTGTTTGGCATATATTGACGGAATGAACAGCGCCCCCTAAAAGACTCTAGTTTTTCATCTATGGTGACGTACTTTCCTGGCGAATAGGATTGTTGGCAATTTTCAACAAATTGGAGAAAAATTGTCCTAATCGATTCGCCTCCTTTCTTCTCGATTTTCGATGTTGTCTAATCTTCTCTATTTTCGATGTACATGCAAATAAAAAAACTAAATCTTTTATAAGACATCGTTCTTCGAAATATAGCGACTCCTGTTCCATCTGTTCGCCAAAGGTCTTCTAAGTTTTGACGACTAGATTTATACACTTCTGCCACCCAGTAAACACAGACATGTGTATAAAACGTTTTAAATATGACAAACACCATTAGAAAAATACGATTATGCATTACGTAGAATCAACTTTTAAATGTCGCGGTTTTAAACGTCGCAAAAGACGAATAAATAAACGTTTAATTTTAAATCCTAGAACACGACAATTATACGTGACAAAATATAGTGTTTTATATTCATGTTTTCAACGTAAATTAAAATTAAAAAACGTACGTTCAAAAAACGTGTTTATTTACGACGCTTTAACGTATTGAGTACCCTTATATATATATATATATATATATATATATATATATATATATATATATATATATATATATATATATATATATATATATATATATATATATATATATATATATATATATATATATATATATACTTTTTTCACATCTAAATTATTATTACAAAAACTCAAATAAATAATAGAGAGAACTAAATATAAACTAATACAAATGTTGTTATTATAAAACATAAAGACCTTTTCGAATTAACAAAAACAAATGTTAGAAACTTATAAAAAGAACGCTGCTTTTTGAAATCTATAAAAAGGAAAACACACACCATTTATTATTGGTTTTATTGTTGTATTTATAGTTATATATGTAATCCATATAAAAAAAAAAATTCTGTTTTATGAAATATATACAATATAAAGGAAACACGTACTAATTATTTTTAGGTTTCAAGCTGTGGTTATATCTAGTAGCTGAATGTTTCAGCCATTCCTTCACAGCCCAGACAACTTGCAGATCGTTTTTTTCATTTGCAGGGAAGCTTAACTTGGCCGCCTCTAAAACAAAAAATATTGAAATTTTACGGTAGGTGAAAATAGCTCTTTCCTACAACTATCAAATTTTTTTGCATCGTTAATAAAGTGCGAAGTTTTTATTTACATATCTACTTTATATTATGTTACCTTAAAAGTCATTAAAAATCGTGAATAATAGTATATTTCATATCAACAGCTGGAGTTCATAATATTTGCAGCGACGCGAGGGCTGAAAAATTATTACATCTTAAAACAATTACGCTCGTGATATAAACACTATTTTTGTGCGAGCGGTAGACTCATTTTAAAAATGTAGCAAATATCTCCTTAAAATTTAAATTAATTAATTTAGGTTTGCGGTAAAGTATAAATTGTCACACGTGGTGATTGGTAACGTGTGGAAAGTAACCTTTGGGATCTAAAGAAGTACTTTTAAAATTATGTTAATAACGCATGCTTTTAAGTACGCTCGTACAATTTTTTTTTAAATACTTAATTCTGTAAAAGCTATTATAGCACCTAAAAGAGTGTTGAGTCGAGTGCTGTAATGGCGCTGTACAATTTATATTTTTAAAGTTGGTAACTCTACTGAAATGTCATAATTTCAAAAAATATCAAATGGCAAACTTGGTTAATCAAATGCAGTTGTAGAAAAAATATTATTAGTATTTTTTGCGCGAAATGCTTTTAGTGCGTTTGAATGACTTTTTTGACTTGGCAAGCCTCGTCAAGAAACTGACTTTCGCACGCACCAAAAACACCTATTTCGCGTACTAAATATAAAAATAACTATTTTCGTTACCTAAAACAATATTCATGGTTGTAGTATTTTCGAACCCTATTTTGTTGTACCGACCTTTCCAATTAAACTGAGTTCCCAGTTGATTTGTCAGCAAATATTTCATAATTCTTCTTGTCACTCCTTCTAATCCTGAACCACCTAAAGCAGCCAATCTGCGCACCTGTAAAATTATCCAGTAAATACTAATAAGAAATGAAAACTATTTTTGGCAATAACTAACCATATACTGATTGATAATAGGGTCGTCTTTCGCCAGATTTTCGAAATTTAAAAAATCTTCATATGTTTTTAATGGAAAATAAGGTAAGTTTTCTGGCGCAATCAACTTTTCCAATGCAATTTTTTTGTTATACCTCAAAATTTCCTGCATCGTTAATAAAATTTGCTCATTGGTTGTTTGTATCTTCGCAAGTGAAGTTAAAACTGTCTCTTGAAAACCTACAAAAATAGTAATGAAATAAAGGTAAAGTTTTTCGAAAAAGAGGTGTAATTTCAGAAAATATTACTATACAACCATCGCTTACGTTATACACAACGCCTGGAAAGTCACTATTGTTGCTAAGTAAAATGAATAGACAAAATTTTGCTGCAGTGGCGCCTTTTTCGACGATTTACTACAAAATTAAGATCAAATCTTCGTGAATCATATTTTTCACATCAGTTGTCAAGTTAATGAACGTGACAGATACATTAAAATGTGAAAATTGTTCATAATCCTATTTTGATGTAGACTCAGTATAAATATTAAAATTTATCTACGTTAGATTTCTACATATTCTATTATAAAATAAATGTAATTTAAATTGGGATCGGAAAAAGCACTCCTAGCGGCCAATGCTGGAATTCAATGGATGGCAGCATAGTAAGATGACTTTCCATACCTTGTGTACAACGTAAGCGACGATAAAAGCTATATACTAAAATATATTTTGCACGACAATGGGGGATTAAATAGATAGGGCTTTTTAATATACATTTAAATAACAAATTTGGGTTAATGATTTTATTACGTAGATTAATATATAAAAATTTCAAAAAAAAAAAACCTGAAAGGCCTATAAGGTAGCTAATAAAGTATAACTAACCTGAGTTATTGACCTCTTCAATAGTTGCATCAGCTCTAACCACAGTAATAGTCTCATTGTCTAAAACAAGATAAAGATAGATTATTAACATTATTATTAGGTGCTACAAAATAAGGTTTTTACCGATCAATAATTCGTTATTCAATGCCTCGGCGAAGTTGCTATGCAGAGTCATAGTTGAAGTGGATGAAGCACTTGGTGTATGAGGTAACTGAAAATTTTTGTC
Organism: Pterostichus madidus; assembly: GCA_911728475.2. Lineage (NCBI taxonomy): Eukaryota > Metazoa > Arthropoda > Insecta > Coleoptera > Carabidae > Pterostichus > Pterostichus madidus. Next base: position 17,140,142 of record OU452314.1, on the reverse strand, counting down.
GCTAACAATAGCATTAGGAACGCCTTCAACAGGAACAACTTCTGCTTCTAAATTTGAAGCTGTATCTGTAAATAGATTTATATAAAATTTTATTTGTATACTAATTTTGCATTCTACCTGTCTTTTGTTTCTTCATTGTAATTGCAAATTCTTCGTCATCACTACTTGACCCACTTGATTTGGATGGAACAGATTTTCTTCCGACACTTGTATCAGTGGATAGATTATTTGCCACTTCGTATTCCTGAATAAGGCGGTCTACTTCCTTTTCGGCCAAATAGTAGTTAACTGAAAGTGTTTAAATTATACTAGTTGCACATTAAAAAAATAATAATAATACTTACGCGTTTTAAAATGTACTTTGAGTACTGAATAATGAGGCCATTTCTTACTAGGTGGAGTACATGCTTTAACAAATAACGAAAGTGGAACCTTTTTAGTCCTAGTAGGCCAATAGCATCTTCTTTCATTTTTAATTAGCCATGTCAGTGGTACTACAGTGAGCTCTTTGGAATCCAATCTTTTGGATTTAAATTCTACCACCCCGTAAAACATTGTAAGTTTTACAGGAATATTTCTAGTGCAGACAAGTAAATTGAAGAAGATGTTTGAATTAGCCAAAAAATCAAGTTGCGAAATAGTGAGAATAAAATTAATTAGCAGTGAATTAATGGAAAAAAAGCGAAACCACTCTTGTGAGGCATTAGAAATCCTTTGCAATATAGTTGTTCGTAGGAAAAAAAAAACGCATTTTGTTCACTAAATCCTTTACAGAAAAAAATGTTTAATTTTGAAGAAGGTAGAGGTACCGAATACAAATCGAAAGCGGCAGAACTGAGCGCCTCAAAATTTATTGTATTACCAATTACATGTATTTCCTTTATTAGACAATTTTTTTTGGATTTCGTGAGTATACAATTATCAGGCAAGGTATTTGACAAAATATATTGAGGAAAGCATATTTTTCTGCAGTTATAAGATATTACTTGACCACTAATAGTATCATATACTTCGTTAAAGACATGTTTAGGTTTAAAGTCTTGCATGTCCTTCCATTTTTTTTCTTCCGCAACAAAACGTTTTGTACACTGATTTCTCTCTAAAAGCCTATGATGTACTTGTTGCAGTACATGTTTTTTTGAACGTATTTTTCTCTTCAGACATGCCAAATAATTTTCGAACGGAAAACAGGAGTATGCTGTAATTGGACCATATTTGCGAACGTCTTCTACTAGGTGTATAAGACTATGAACGTTATAAACAACAAAGTCGTCGCCTAATATATTCGATGCTGTCGTTACAAATTGTTTTAAAAATGACTGGGCTATATCAATATATTTAGCAATGAGATATTCATTGGACAAAATAGTTATTGAACAATGGAGTAATAAAAAATGTTCGAATTGTTCATTTTTCAGTCCTTCATGTAATACTACTGCCCCATGATACAATACAAAATTTCTATATTCCGTGGCTTTCCACCGTTTAATTTCAAAAAAAGACCTACATTTCCGCGAAAATTCAGATGGTTGAAATGGCTTTATGGCCGATATTTTAGAATTCATTAAATTAATTATTTTACGAGAAAGTTTGTAAGGGGTTTTACCTTCAATGTAACAATTCAAAAGAATTCGTTTTGTTACCCCCAAAAATACTAAATGCATAGGATCAAGTGGGAACTGGGTAACTAATTGGATACCAATATCTAAAAGAGGAGAACTTTATGAAAGGTTTGTTTCCTATTTTAAAATCTTCGTCTGAAATGGGTGAATAATCTTGATCATGCACAAAACTAATACGATGATTTTGATACCGACCAACAATGGTACATTTTTCACACCCGTATTTACTAGTATGCCCTACGATGCCCTTTAAATATGCCCTAGCTGGCGCATCACAAATGAAAAAGTTTATGTCAATGTCATAATGCTTGTTATCAAAATCAAACCCAGTTTTTTGTAATTTTTTTAATTCTGTTATAAATGGTTCTAGAAACATTTCTAGCGGTTGGGGTTTCCCCGTTCCAGAGAAACAAGCTATTGTGAATGGAGTATTGTTTATAAAATCGGGGCACAGACTCAGAATCGGATATAGCTCGGTGCTGGAACTCTTAAATAAAGGTAATCCGTCTATATTTATTTGAAGGAGAACTTTTGTTATATTTATTTTCAAACCATCGACCATCCTAATGGACAGCTGGTTAAGAATTCCTAAATAAAACATTTCTCCATTGTTGAGAGATATAATTTGGGTATTTCGAGGTGTTTCAAGTAAGCAACGATAATCACTGGGTAGAAAATTAAAATGAGGTCTTAGAATTTTTAAAAGTTTAGTTACTGCTGTTCCAGTTATATTATTTGTACATGCCCATTCTCTTAATTCATCTGTTAATAAATTAGAAGAATTTTCAAAATTAATGTCTGAAGAAGTAGAGCTACTAGAAGCCCCAGAATCGAAAAATAATGATATATTTTCTTCGCAATCTGGCGGATCAATTGAACGTGAGAAATTTGATATACTCTTTGTGGATAACAATATGGAGGGTGTCACAGGAATAAGAGGTGCTGAGGAAGAAACTGATGAACTTGGTACAATTTTATTCTCACTTTTTCTTAATAAACAATTCTGCCTTAATAAATCAGCTTGTATTTTAATTTTTCTCTGCACTTGACGTTTTGATAAAATTTTAAAGGGGGGCATAGTTTTACTTTACCCTATAAAATGAAATAATAGGTAAATATATATACTTTCCCAAACAACTGCGTCATAATTTTTCACTTTTTTATTTGCAAAGTTATACCATTTGTTTAACAATTTTAACGATGTATTTTGAAAAATAAACAAACAACAAATACGCGATATATTATCTTTTTGAAAAATATATCGTGTGTGAGCATTCTTTCCAAACCTAAACGCCATCTAATTGTATTGCGTACGTGTAGGTTAAGTCAAGTGAAATATTCTGACATGCTGCTTGCTTATTGCATTATTTAGAGTAAAATCATAAAGTATGTACTTACCGAAAAGAATATCACATATACACAAGTGACACAATAAGTCATATGTTTCTTTCCTTCACTTTGATGTACTACAAAATGGCTAAATCAACATAACCACTGACCAGAGAACGCTACGCTGTCACGTGATCTTCTTTTTACCAATCAGATTGTTCCGTGCATTCAAAAACGTTTAGCTACACGTATGTTTGAACGTTTAAGAAAAGTTGATTTTCTATTATATTTCAACGTCTGTCAGAAAAGGTTTTTCAACTTTGAACGGTTCTATGCAAAGCTTGCGGCTGTGAATAATAAATGCGTTTTGCAGTCAAATGCTTCTTAGCGGCAATAAAAGTAGGTTGATAATTAAATTTTGATATATAAATATATTTATATATATATATATATATATATATATATATATATATAATTTATTATTTTAACTTGCATCACATGCTTATTTATCCCAAGCCCAAAAACTGTTGTTAAAAAATCTATATTTTATCATAATATTAAAACGTTATATGGACGTATTTAGTTATCTCATATTTATAAATTCGTTAAAATACACGTTGCAATAACGTTACTCATAATAGTAAGTATACAATCTGCAGGTAACGTTATTTCAACGTTTAAATATTGTGTTCTTAGATTTTGATTAGAAAAGTACGTTTTTATAACGTTAATATAAAACGGTGTTATCTAACACCAAATATAAACCGTTGATTTTCTAACGTAACACGGTTTATCAACGAATGACACGTTTAAAAAACGTAAGTGTGTTTACTGGGATATACAGCAATCCAAAAGACGCTTTGAGTTCTACCATATCAGTGTCGTGAACAAAGCTTTTATCGGTATATGGAACAGATTTCTCTCTTATTTTTATATTTGCAAGTTTACAAATAAAGTCCAACATTCAAGAATACTTTCAGCGTTTTTTCTGTATGATTTGACACATGGCAAATGAGAAATTATATTTTCCGCTCTTAATCTAAAATTTCTCGAAAAAACAGTTTTGAGCTATTTTTTTACACCATATTTTCCAAAATAATAGTTCTTTTCTGCTCTTTGGATGTATTTGCTTATAATTTTAGGTCTTTCCTCTTCGTCAACAATTGTTTCTGGATTATATGAACCTCTAGGTCGCTTTCCTCACAGTCGTCGCCTATCTGTTCTGAATCAGAATTCTGCTCGTTTTCACTAACATGATCCACTTCTTCTTCATTCTCTGAATACCTACCTCAACATCATCTATGTAAGCCCATAAAGCCAGAAGCTTTTCCTGTTCTTTTTCATAAGAACAGCTAAAAAAATACTTATTTATAATTTTAATCATGTAAAATGTCTCAGATTAACATACCTTTAAATACAGAAATAATATAACTTTTTTAGCTAGGTGGGGTAAATATAACCCCAAAGTTCTTTAGAAATGTACTGCGTTGATGAAATGAAATAATAGCACAACAGCACCATAATACAATACTGAGAATGTACTGTAGCGCATGATCCAAGAAGTACAGTGGATGCATAAATATTGTCTTTTTAAATCGCGTGGGGTTATATTTACCCCATCTGACCGACGCACAGTGGTCCAGAATCTCGAAAAGCTGGCCATATTATGCGATTTATCTGTAATTGCATATATCGGGGATTTTGAGCATGTTGATTTTGAATCTAACTTTAAAATTTCAAAGAAACAAAATGGCGGACCAAATATGGCGGTAATTTTTTTTATGGTTTAAAAAATAAAAACGGTACATCCGTGTTTTTGAGCATGCTGATTTATAATACGACTTTAAAATTTAAAAAGCAAAATGGTAGACCAAATATGGCGGTAAAATTTTTTTGTTTATTGTATTATTTTGTTACATAAGAAACAGCACATCCATGTTTTTCAGCTTGCTGAAAAAGAATCTGTTATTAAAATTTCAAGAAACAAAATGGTGGACCAAATATTGCCGACAAAATTTTTGTTTATTGTTTTTTTTATATATATATAATGTATATTAAAATAACAACGAGTATAGAATTCTTCGTTTTTCTGTGTATATAATTGTGAGCCTTACAATTATTCATTTTACATTAATGCATGAATGGTAAGAGAATAGGAATGATGTGATTGAAGGTTTGTTGTGTGATAATGTTTTCGAGTGTAATAAATGAATGAGTTTATATGGAGTGATCTATAAATGTGGTTGAAGTGAGGGTGGTGTGTTTGGATGAAAATGTTTGGTGATGGCTGGTTGTTTGATGGGTGTGATGAGTGAATGTTTTATGAGTGATTTTAGGGTTCGTGCTACCCCATTTGTTGGGATATAGCGTGAAGATATGTATGTATGTATGTATGTACATTCATGCGTCATTCGCTATCCGACGATTCATCGAAATCTGTTGTTGACTCTTCTACCGCAGGATTGCTTACATGTGTACTAGATGTCGCAATTTCCGGAACCTTTAGTAACTCCAGAGTTTTCACGGATAATCCTCTCAAACTTTTTTGGGGTAATATGCTAAGGCTTGTATTGAAAGGGTATGAAGAAAAAGTCTGGTAAATACATCCTCCATAGTTTTTTTTCGGCTACATTTTTGTGAGAAATCTTCCCGAAATATTTTAATATATTTGTTGCAAGATTCTTGTGCATCTTCAGACATCTATCCTATTGGCAATAATGCGGAAGCAATAATTGCCGCACCATGAAAGAGAAGCTTATGCATAGATTTTGGCATGTAAAACCAGGGGTATAATTCGACAAATTTACGAACTGTAGCCACAGCGAATTGTTCAAACCGCTTAATATTTATATTATGGCCACATGAAATTGCTTGTAAAATGATGTAAAAACGTTTGATTAGGACTTCGTCTACTCCAGTTATTAGGGCGGAAACCTCATAATGCTGAAAAAAGCACCGTCATTAGAGCTACCATACCCGTGCTTTGGTTGGTCGACGAATAAGTCCTAACCGTTTGCGAAAGCCTTCTTGAATATTTTTATTTCGAACTCCGACAATAGCTTTTTCTTCAGCTGAACGTACATTCTCAAATGTACTTCGGAACAGAGTAGACGTGTTCGTTTGTGCGTGCTCACCAACTGAATTTTTCGATTTCGCCTTTTCTGTTCTAATTTTTATATTATTAAATTAAAAAATTACCACCCGCGCACAAGAAGAAGAACTTTTGTCATTTGCTAAACAAGTAACAAATGAAGTAGTCCACAGTCTCAAAAAATTGAATCTATAATCATGGACAAACTTGAATCGCTGACCAAGGAAGTTAATCGCCTTCAACAACTACGAGAGAAAGACAACAAGATCGAGGTGATTTCCGTAGAGGTCGACAGAATGGAACAGTATAGCCGCAGAAACTGTCTCCGTATTTTTGGAGTTCCCGAAACCAGAAATGAAACTCCTGATAACGTCGTCGTGCAACTGTGCAAAGACAAACTGGATGTTCATCTCGACAGCTCCTCCATCGACCGCTGCCATCGTATGGGAAGACAACAAAAAGAAAAGTGTCGTCCTCTTATCATCAAATTTACTCGTTACAATGATCGTGCGTTAGTATATTCAAATAAACGTAAATTAATAAAGTCAAGAGCGGTGATAAGAGAAGACTTAACTCGAACCAGGCTGGAACTTTTAAATGCAGCAAAAAGGCGTATCGGCTTAAAAAACACCTGGTCTAGTGACGGTCGCATATGTATCAAATTGGATGATAGAGTTTTTAAAATCACAACGATGAAAGAGTTCAACGACCTCAAAATTTGAAATCATATGGTCGCAGTCAGTAACAACTTGTCCGATTTCTTGTTGTGTTTTGTTTAATTATTAAAGGTAATTCGTTTTGTTTTGATTCAGTTTAAATTGCACGCAGTCTTATTTAAATTTGTAGTTAATTTTGTACAGGGTAGGATTTAGAATTATTTGAATATATATATAAATTGATTTGATACAGTAGTTTTAAGTTTAAATATATTTTTATTACTCGTATGTTGAAACTTGGTCATTTAAATGTAAGGTCTTTATATACTCGTTTTTTTAGAATTTAAAGATTTTTTTGCTTGATATAACTATGATATCTTAGGTATTAGTGAAATTTGGCTGAACATTACTGACAATAATGACAATTATTTTATTCCTGAATACACTCTTTTGTGTAATGACCGAGATGGTAGAGGTGGTGGAGTGGCAATGTATATAAAATCTAGTTTGCTGAGATTTGTTAGTTCTTACAATGGTGACATGAATACGATTACCTCGTCTCTTGAACAATATTGGTTAACTTTGAAGCTTAATAATAAACTATTCACTTTTGGCACATTATATCGACCTTCTGCAGCAAGCATTAATGATTTTGTGGATTGTTTAGAAAATTCTTTAAGCAATATTATTCCGCAGGTCAATTATATTATTTGTCTTGGAGATATTAATATCAATTTGTTAAATTATAATAGTAATGCTGCACAGCTTTTCAGTACTCTTCTTGATGAGTTCAATTTGACTCTAATTATCTCCGAACCAACGAGAATTACTAATTTTTCGGAAACTCTTATTGATATTGTATTGACATCTGATGTTGACCTGTGTAGTGAAGTGGTTGTTATAAATGTTCACGATCTCTCGGATCATATGCTTACGTCCTCGTTATCAAAAAGTAGCGTTCAACGACAATGTTTCTGAGTGTATTCGTATTTCAAAAGGCGTAGTAGCACAGGGATCAATCTGTGGACCTTTGTTTTTCTCTTTATATACTTTTGACATGAATAAAACTATTTCTACATGCAATATACACATATATGCTGATGATACGTAGATATATTTTCCTTTTGATCCAAGTGATTACGATTCTGCTATCTTTTCGGTCAATAATGATTTGGAAAAAATAGCGTCTTATGCTAAAAATAATTGCTTGCTTATTGTTGATTTCTTTTGAGATTTGGCAGAATGAGTAGAACTGAATTTGTAAAATTTTATTACATACAAAACATACAATGACATTACTATATATATAAACATTCTAGTTGTCACAGTAACAAAATAAGTACAACGCTAACTTAGTTAAAATAGTTAATCTTAACACTCCTCCTTAACTATTTGACAACATAATTTAGTAAATACTTTACAATTTAAAGGCTTGGTTAGAATATCAGCCAACTGGTTTGTACTGGCTACATGTTTTAATATTACCGTCCTGCCAACGTGTTCTTGAATGAATTTACGCGGTATTTCGATATGTTTCTTGCCTTTCATGGTTTTGCCCTCATGGGCACTATGTAACATATGTATAGCAGACTGATTGTCTACTAGCAGAATGATAGGCTTATCCGACGTAATCACTCCCAGTTCAAGACAAATCCTTTTTGTCCAACTGATGTCGTCGATAGCGGACACGGCTGCTCGATATTCCGCTTCTGCTGTTGAAGTTGCAACGAGACGCTGTTTCTGAGTACACCACACGATCGGTCCTCCCCTCATCAGTAGAAATCCGCTCGTTGAGTGTCCGGATTCTGCGTCGCCTGCGAAGTCCGAGTCGGTGTAAGCTACTAGTGTCTTGTCCCCATTGAAAAAAATTCCTTTCCTGACTGTCCCTTTCAAATACTGCAGTACTCGCTTAATCATCTTCCAATGACTCACCGTCGGCTTACTGCAATAACGGCTCAGGAAATTCACTGCGTAGCTGATATCTGGACGAGAGATTGTGGCCAGATACAACAGACTTCCTATGACTTCACGGTACGAGGTGGTGGCTGACACAGACTTGTCGTTGACTCGATTCTTCTCGTCAGTAATCATCCCTTTCTCTATTGGTGTCGATACTGGATTACTTGAGTCACTTTCAAAACGTTTTAGCACTCTCTCCGTGTATTTCGTCTGACCTACGAAGATTCCGTGCTGCTCGATTACGATGTCCATTCCAATGTATGAGAATTTGTTTGGTACTGTGCGGCTGTAGGTGATCTTAAATCGCTTGTTAATCTGCTCCAGGATTCTGTAGATCTCCTGCTCATTTTTTCCTGCAATAAGACCATCGTCGACAAACAGTGTCATAAATATGGTTCTGTTGTCATTGTAATACACGCATGGATCATCGTCAGTGTTACACAATCCAATTTTCTCTAGAAAGCTTGAAATTTTTTCGTTCCATTTTCTAGGCGCTTGTTTCAATCCATACAGGCTTTTTTGTAGCTTGCAAACTCGTCCTGTCTCATCATCAAAGCCTTCGGGTTGAAACATGAATAATTCTTCTTCCAGGTCACCATGAAAAAAAGCAGAAGTTACATCAAAAGGTATGAGTTTTAATTTTAATGAAGCGGCATGACTTAGAATTATTCTAATAGATGCGTGGCGGGCTACAGGGCTGAACGTTTCTGCATAGTCCAGTCCTTGTTCTTGTTCAAAGCCTCGAGCTACCAACCTTGCTTTTAGTTTTCCATTCGACTTTTCTCTCAACACCCAACGACATGTGAGGGGTCTGACCGTGTCAGGACATTGCACCAACTTCCAAGTGTTCATTTTTCTCAGTGACTCGAACTCGTCAGACATGGCACGAAACCAGTTCTTGTCCTTGAGTGCAGCAGATACCGATATGTCCTCGACCTCACTCAACATGGCTGCGTTGACACTGTTCTCTCTCCTGATAAAATCCGTCACGTAATCAGAGTACCTAGTTGGGGGCTGAATGTCTTGACGATTACGAAGATCATATGTGCTTCGTTGCAGATCCTCTGGTATATTCAGGGATTCAGTTGATTGTTCATCTTGCTCTCGGTTATCCTGTTCGCTACTGTCTTCTGCGTTTGACTCGTCGGGTTCCAAATTTGGTTGCGTAATTGCTTCATCCTGCATGACTGACTCGATCTCGGAGCGTTGTATTTCGACTTCTTCCTTCTCGTTGAATCTGACATTCTTGGAGCTAATGACGTTCCGTACGTCCGGCAGATAGATTCGATATGACGGAGTATCCCAGTCGTACCCCACAAATATTCCTTTCTTCGACTTCCGGTCCAATTTAGCTCGCTTGTGATTCGGGGTCAACACGTAGCAGTCGCAACCAAAAGTCTTCAGCTTGCATAGATCCACGTGACGTCCAAACCACATTTCAGATGGGCTTTTCCCTTTCTGTGTGCTGATTCCTGTCTGGTTCAGAGTAAATACGACATAATTTACTGCTTCGGCCCACAATTTTTCTGTCAAATTGCATGCATGTATAACAGACCGGGCAGACTCCACGACCGTTCTCATCTCGCGCTCAATTCTTCCGTTTTGTTCTGGTGTGTAGGCGTTTGAAAAAGAGTGAAAAATTCCTAGGTCTTCCAGTATTTTCCTCGTACTGGAATTTTTAATTTCCTTCCCGTTGTCTGATCTTAGACATTTGACTTGTCTTTCAAACTGATTTTCGACCATTTTCAAATACAACTCTAGTTTACCAGGTGCCTCGTCCTTCGTTTTCAAGAAGTACACGGTGCGGTAGTGCGAATAATCATCTTTAAATAACAGGAAATATTTTGCTCCTCCCAATGATGACACGTTCATTTCACACAAGTCAACATGCACTAGATCTAGCGGCTGACTGGCGATCTTTTTGTTAACTGGATGGGAGACGCGGTGCTGCTTGCCATATGTGCAACCCTCACACACGTAGTTGTGCCAGTCGTCCTTGTACTTGATGTGACATCGTTCAAGTATCTCTCGGACATATTTTATATTCTGGTGCGCTAGACGTTCATGCCAAGTCCTGACAGATTCAGTAATCAGACATTTATCAGTCTCTTCTCGACGTAGCATCATTCGAAATAGATTTCCATCTCGTTCCGCCATGGCTACAACTTCTCCATGGTCTGCCGTCCTGAAAATTGACTTGTTCCGATCTGCAGTCTGCACGTAATTTCTGTCCAGCGTCTGACTCACAGAGAATAAATTGAAGTTCAATTTCGGAACGTACAGTACATTTTTGAGGACGACTTTGTACCATATTTCCCCATTGTATGCTTCTAGTTCGACATTTCCCATGCCGACTGATTCCAATCTGGTGAAATCACCAATAGTTATCTCGAGAGGGCAATCAAGTTTGGTGAATTCGGAAAACCAATGTCGGTGAGAAGTCATGTGCTGGGTGGCAGCGCAGTCTTGATACCAGTGTTCCCTTGCATCTTGTCTTGAGTTGAGATTATGTAAATTCACAGTTGATAGTCCGACAGTAATTAGAGCTCTTCTGTTTGTCTGTCTAGAGTCTCTCCGTCCATCTGCACCATTGCCGCGTCTGTCTTCGGTTCTCCTGGTACATTCTTTTGCGAAATGACCTTTTCCTCCACAAGTATTACAAGTGTAGTGTTCCTTGCAGTATTCCATATATTTCGCACATGGTTTGTTACGACAGTATCTTTTTACATGGCCCTTTTGTCCGCACTTAAAACAATGTACGGTAGAGTTTTCTGGCTTTGTTATTTTATGATGTCCTGTCACATTGTAATGTCCATGACTCTCAGCAGACTTGACTACTAATGCATTGTTAGAGGTTGATACAATCGTTTGTTCGCTGTCGTTTAGTCGATCCTCTTCTAGCCTGAGTCGCTCAACCAAGATTTCGAGAGTCTTGTCTTCGCCGCTTACATTGTCCCAGGCTGTTCTAAAATGATGAAGTTTTGGAGGCAGCATCCCAAGTATACGTGTCATGACCCAACCAGCTCGCAGAGGTTCTCCTCCAGTTGACAGATCATCGGAAATCTGCATTATTTCCATACAATTCTGAACTGCAGACTTGTTCACGTTGTATACATAACTAAAAAATTTGCGCTGTAAACCTTCGATGGTAATATCTGACCTTTTGCCGTATAAGTTGTTTAGTTTATCAAGCATCTGTTTCGCGGTTGTACAAGTCAGAATTTTTCTTGCAATATTGCTGTTTACATTAAGTCCTATCAATGTTTGGGCTTCAAGATCCTTTTTGATCCAAGCTTTTACCTGCTCATCGGCTAGACCACCGACGGGCCTGACATTTAAACCTATCGCAACATCGTAAACATCTCTTGCTTTCAAAGTCAAATTTAATTTGAAGCGCCACGAATCATAATTTACGTTGTCATCCGAATCTTCCGATAAAAGTTCTAAATGCGATTTTACAGAATCCATCGCTCGTACTTTGCAGTTCGTTATTTATTTAACTTCGTCGCTGACTGAATTACTTTCGATCGACGTTGCTTCTTGATAATTGACGTGGCAGACAAAATGATGACAATTATCGTGGCAGACAGTCTCGTGCTACCTTGCTAGAAAATTTCCTCAATATCAGTTCAAACTCACGGAATGATCTGGGCCCATAACCTGTTGATTTCTTTTGAGATTTGGCAGAATGAGTAGAACTGAATTTGAAAAATTTTATTACATACAAAACATACAATGACATTACTATATATATAAACATTCTAGTTGTCACAGTAACAAAATAAGTACAACGCTAACTTAGTTAAAATAGTTAATCTGAAAGTAAGTCTGCAGCTATGCTATTCGGCAACAAAAATATTCGACAGCAGTTTATAGATAATAGTAGTATTTATATCCACATAAATAATGTCAAAATAAACATGAAAAGTAAATATAAAAACTTAGGTCTAATTATGGACACTGAATTGCGATTTTCTGAACATGTAACACTGCAAATTAGGAAAGCTTACTTAGCCCTTAAAAATCTGTACATTAATCGTTTTGTCATCTCTACAAAACACAAATTGATTTTAGCAGATTATCTTGTACTCTCTGTTTTCAATTACTGTGATATTGTCTATGGTCCTAGCCTATCTGCACGTGACAAAAAACGAATACAGAGAGTGCAAAACAGATGTGTTAGGTTCGCTTTCAATACATGACCCCGTTAATGCGTTGTTATGCAACCTGAGATGGTTAAATATGGATCAACGCAGAGTACATCATTTTGCTTGTCTGGTACATCGTGTCATGTTATCTAATGTTCCGTCTTACTTACTCAGTAAAATCTCTTATCGTACACTGTTACGTAATAGAACTTTGCGAAATACATTAGACATTCACATTCCTGCTCACCACACTTCTCAGTTCAAACGTAGCTTCAGTTATAATAATAATAATAATAATTTTTTATTTGCTACTTACAATTACACAAAGTTTATAGCACGTCAGTTAAAAGTAATACATGAATGTACAATTTAAAAATAAAACAAAAATTTCCATATCAACCTTCAGTACCTACTCGGGTTGAAAAAATTTAGAAATTCCTGTACCGTATAAAAGCCATTACGAATGAGCAAATCCCTTAAATAATTTTTGAAGTGTTTACTATCCAGTTCCTTTGCAGTTATCGGTAAATGATTATAAAGTTCAATATTTAAAGATAATTTTGAAGAGATTTGCAACCTGTAACGAGGTTTTCGTAACAGGTTAGCAGATCTTGTGTCGTGTAAGTGGACATCACTATTTGTTAATAATAAATTCTTATTTTTATGGATTTCAATCAGTGTGTAAAATATAAATAGAGAAGGAAGAGTCAAAATATTTAAATCTATAAAAGATTGTTTACAATGGGCGTTATACCCAAGTTCACACATTATTCTAATTGCTTTCTTTTGAAGCCTAAAAACTTTAATCGCACTTGAAGAGTTGCCCCAAAACAAGATGCCATAAGAAATTATCGAATGAAATAACGAATAATAAACTGTTTTTAGTGTTGAATTTGCTATCAGTGGCTTTAGTCTTCTTAGAAGAAATAAAACACCTGATAGTTTATTACTAATATGTAAGACATGTGCATTGCCACTTAAAGATGGTTCAATAAGCATTCCTAAGATTGTTACTGTTTCACCCTTTCTAACATCGCTATTTGTGGAAAGTATAAGTTCTTGAGTTTTTCCTTTGTTTAATAATAAATTGTTTGCAGCAAACCAAGTTTCTGCTTTTTTAATATTAGTATTGCACATGTTTACTAAATCTTCCAGATTTTTGTCTCCATTTATAAGAGTAGTATCATCAGCGTAAAGAATACTGTCGCAGGGTCCCATAGAGCGACCGAAATCATTTATATAAATTAAAAAGAAAAAGGGACCCAAGATGGAGCCTTGCGGAACCCCATATTCCAATAAGTTGAAGTTTGATTGAATACCCTCAATCTCCACGCACTGTGTTCGGTTAGACAAATAAGATTTAAATAAATTAAGGGCAGAGCCTTGTACACCATAGTACTTAAATTTAGTAAGCAAGATGGTATGAGAAACACAATCAAAGGCCTTGGAAAGATCACATAAGGTTATAGCCATATGATGACCCATCTCGAGGCCCTCGATTATTTTATTTATAATTTTTAATATTGCTTGTGAGGTCGAGCGCCCTGGGCGAAAACCAAACTGATTATTATTAAGAAGATTGTATTTATCAAAATATTTTGTTAATCTATTTTTCAAAATAATTTCAAAAACTTTAGAGAGAGTTGGGATGATAGAAATAGGTCTGTAGTTGTCTACCTTGAGAGAGTCTCCTTTTTTGAAAAGAGGAAGAACTTTTGTGATTTTAAAAGCATCCGGATAAATGCCCTCTTTTATACATTTATTGAATAAGGAGGTTAGTGGCTCAACAACATAATCGATAATATCTTTTAAAAGATTATTACTAATCGAGTAAAAATCCAGACAAGCTGAATTTTTTAAAGATTTAATTGCTTTGTAGACTTCAACTACATCTGTAGGTTCAAGAATAAAACTACCAGTGTGAGAGTTTACATTTAAAAAATTTTCGGCTTTAAGTTATAAATTGGGAATGTCTTTTATAAGATTTGCAGCTATTGTTGTGAAATATTCGTTAAAATCATTTGGAGATAATTGCGGATGCGTATTTGTATTACTTTTAACTTTTTTACGTTCACAATTTACTAACCTCCATGTATCCTTAGATCTATTTTTTGAATCTTGTATAAAACTACTGTAAGCGGTTGATTTAGCTCTCAGAATTTCTTTTTTATATTCTTTAAGTTTTGCTTTATATAGAATATGAAACTGTATGTTCTTTGTACTATTAAAACAAATACTGAAGATATTAAGTTCATCCCTCAAAATTTTTAGTGTAGAATTAAACCATTTTATAGGAGGTTGGTTTTGTTTGATTGAACGTAACTTAGGTGGAAAATAAACATTTAATAAATGAGTTAAACAATCTATTAACAAGCTGACGTGTTCATTAATAGGTATTTCATTATCGTTGAAAATATTATGAAAATCCATGACATTTAAAGCGTACTTGAAAAGTTGTATATTTTTCTCAGTAAAGCTTCTCACAAAAGTTTGTTGAATTTTTGGAGAATTGTTTTGGTTTAAAGTAAATAAATATTGCCCAAAGTGATCGGAGAGACAAGGATTTAATATACCCACTTTAATATATCTATCATCTAAATTTGTGACAATATTGTCAATGCAGCTACTTGATGAATCAGTCACCCTAGTGGGCTCTGCGACAGTAGCTCGAAGACCAAAAGAATACATTAAGTTTCAAAATTCAACAGATTTATATTTTGAGACATTTTTATTACTGTCGTTTATAAAATCAAAATTAAAATCTCCTACAAAAATTACTTTTCTATAATGACATCTGAATCTTAAGAGCAACTCTTCAAATTTAGACAAAAAAATTTCAAAATTACCTAGACAAGTTCTGTAGAGAGCAACCAGAAGTATGTCGTCCTTTATTAGTTCAATTCCACAAAATTCGGCGTTACCCACTGAATTGAAATCCTCTAGATCGATTATTTTACATGAGATTGTTTCTCTAATGAAGATGGCCACACCACCATGTCTATTTACGTCCCTGCAAAAGGAGGAAATTAAATTATATGAAAACACATTCACCATCTTTAAGGAACCTGAATCAAGCCAATGCTCTGTGATACAGATAATATCAAAAGGATATTCTTTTAAGAAAAGAGATAACTCGTCGATTTTATTACTAAGGCACTGAATATTGATATGAAAAAGGCTCACAGATGATTTGTTAAAAAGTTCAATATCTATGTTATTATTATTTAAGAAATTATGGTTGACACCATTGCAGTTTTTGACTACCCTTTTTGAGCCGCTGGCACTTTGTTGAAAAAAGGTCTGATACACGAACCCAGTGGCCAGATTGAAGTATCCATTGCTGAATCTTTGTGTGTTTGGTACATGGTAATCTTGAACGAAGAGTATAAGTCTGGATACCGTGAGTTTAATTTCTCGATTTTTACTTCAGGTATTAGATTTTTGAGATGTTTTTTGATGTCATCTTCGGTTGTCATGGGATCCAGTCTATAGATATGTAAATCAAAAAGCTTAGGAATAGCTTTGAGTGTTAAAGAGTTTGAATTTGGATCAAGGCTGCCAAAGAGAGCAGAGAAATTTTTATTTGGCTTATAACCCTTATTATAATTTTTATTATTATGAGCTGATAGGTCTATAGTTGCTTTGTCGTTTAATTCTTTTTTATTTGATGAATTATTATTTAGATTTGTAGATTTTAAAATATCACTTCTTGTTGACGCTACGTAGGTTGTGTTTACATCTGCACTTGAATTTTTTACCACATGTGGCGCGTCATTAGTATCAAGTTGAGTCGTTATTGCAGAGTTTTGCTTGTTTTGTTTCGCCGACGTGATAGTTTTGCCGGATTTCTTTTTATCTAAAATTGTCATAGATGGCTCACTATGTATTATTTTACTTTTAGCCTCACTTTTCAACAAGAGCACATGTTCATTTAACAAAGTTATAGTGTGCTGTTGATTATTTATTAAAGAGTCTTTATTTATAATTATTTCTTTTAAATAATGAATTTTACATTTTAGCACTTGTATTGTAATTGCATCTGTGTCAGAAAAACTCACGAAAGATGTGTCATTATCATCTTCTTCGTCCACGCAGCAATTTATTAGATTTTCACCAACTACAGGTAGTTTTAATACATTTGCACAACTTGTGTGCGAAAGTACACCACACTTAACACATTTTGGACCAGATAAAGCGGTTTTGCGGCACCTTTTACATGACTTTTCAGTAATTTTTTCACCATTTAACGTAGTAACATTTACACCGTCAGCCATCTTAATATGTGTCCATCTATTTTCAATCTGATACCTAACGAAATCAAGTTATTAAATAATAAATTATTTGCCAAATACTGGCAGAAATATCTGCTAGATAATTTTGATTAATCTGTCATATTGTTATTATTATTATAATTACTAGTATTATCTGTTGTTGCATAGATTATATATTTTATAAGAATTATTTTTCCGATATTTATGCTAAGTTCTCTTATCTATTATTTCTTGTTTTATTTCTACTCGTATACGGTATGTATTTATGTTACTGTTTGTATGTTATTTAAATTATTATACTCTACTTTGTAATTTTAATTGGAAAAGTTAAGTGTAAGAACAGCCTCGGCAGAACTTTTGCTTTTGCTAAATAAAATGATTATTATTATTACTTGCCACTTCCATATGTCCAGTTTGTACCCCACACACAAGCAACACTCAAAAAACCTTATCCATGCATGTAAAGATGAAATTTAAAACTGGTAATTGCCTTTTCTTACTTATTTTTTTAAACTGGAATCGATATTATTAAAAATTTTGGATGTTGCATTACAGATGTAGCAGCGTTGAGCAGAAGATGTTCCAGTGATTGCGTTACATACTTTTCCGTCAATCATCGTTAAAGCAAGCTGGTAAGACACAGTTATTGCTTTTCCATCAATAACTGAATCATACGGAACAAGTTTGTTTTGCTGTTCTTGTATATATTCCACTTCTCTTAACGTACTATCTACGTTTTCGTGCAAAAATTGTATACGAATTGGTCTACAATATCGTGGAGAAGAAGGCCGCGGATTCTTCCATACAACGAGTTCTTTATTGGTCCTTTCAGAAGAAGATATTACCTGTAGAGGCACAAGCGAAGTAAAGAATATGCTTGAATCAGAATTGCTATCATCTGAAAAGGTTTGTTTATAATTGCTGTGACCAGAACTACCATCGCATCCCCACTTACAATTCAGATTCATATTACGAACATTGTCAGAAGTGAAGCTCTTAACAACTTCTTTTTGAGTCAACAAAATACGCTCAATTGTGTGGTCTAACAACGTTTGCAATTTCACTTCGGCACTTCTCTCAAATATGGTTAATATATCTTCTTTGAGCGGTTAACAATTCATTTTCGCTTTTAGTACTGTTCTGTAAAGGAGATATAATTTACAATTGTGTTGTAGGCTTACATTTCGTATACTTTGATATTGGCTTTTAGACAAGTTTTGCTCGACTGTGAGAGAAAGTGCAGAATCAGCTGACATTCGACTTTCCGGAACAAACTCTAAGGATCATCTGTATTTTTGTGCTATAGACGGATCTTGCAGAGTAACATCTTTGACAACTTTTGCGGCATTAATGTTGCCTGAAGCTTGCAGTTTTATTTGCGTTGCAAACGCTAATTCTTTCACACTGTGCTCGGAACGAATATTCTCGGTTCTTCTACGTTTCGCTCTTTCGCTCAATTGCTCGAAATCCAATAAAGAAAATAAAACTATGACATAATTTGTATTAAATATTAATATAATAATAATATTATGTGAACAATTATTTTTAAACAAATATAAATGATTAGACTATCTTGCTATGTACCTGTAAGTACTGGCATCTTTTCAATTCTCTCTATTTGGAAAGAAATGTGGATGGAAAACCAGTCCTTGTATTTTGCTAGAAATAGATCCTCTCTCCTTTTGGCTTTTCGCCACCTCGATCTCAGCTCGTATATCAATTTCCCGATTGACGGTTTGATATTTTCGGGGTTCAATAAGGATGTTCCATAAGATTAGAAATATGCTCTTCAATTTTAAAAATATATCATTTAAAGATCCTTTCAAAAGTACAAAAATTTCTTGCCTTGAAATTTCTATACTTTCATGACCAACAGCTTCTGAAATGCACAAAATTTATTTAATTAGAAATGACATGGATTGATTGATATGCCTGATAATCCGATTTTAATTCGAAATTGTGTTAAATTTTAATATTAATAATAATAATAACCTCAAAAGTTCTTAATTTTATTGGTCGACTAAATCTGTCAGTTTTGATTATTAATATAAAAAGCTGCACTACAAACAAAATAGCACCTAGTACCAGCAAATTTTTTGCTATTTATTTTTACAATAACATTAGAAATAAGGTGGCGTTAAGCTTTCGGTAGAAAACGGCAGAAAAAATAACTTTTGTTTAAAATAATATTTGTTTTAATTTTTATGGTAATGTTCATTAGCAAAGATTGTTAATTATTATACTAACAAATTAAATAAACAATTTTTATTATACAGCCTATAATTCTACTTACGTTCAGGAGATGAGTCCATTTCACAGATCGAAATTATGTTGAATACACGCCTAATTATACATAAATACAAAAGACGTACAAATCCGGTTATTGTGCTCGCCAGATTTGCACTCCTCGAGCGTCACCTTTAAAATGTTCTCTATGCTATAAAATATAAATGGTAAATGCCTAGAGAATTTGATAGATCTAATACCAATCTATCGAATTAGTAACGTCAAAATTCGTAGATAGTAATTTGTTCTTTTTTTTACTTTTGGCCAACTTTTCGGGATTCTGAACCACTGTGCGACGCCGGGTTAATGAAGTAATCGTTTATAATTTCGTCTTCGGAACATTGGTTTTTGAAGTATTTATTTTATTCATTGTCCGAAAAGTATGTCGCAAGGGGCCATTTTTGTTACCGAGTGTTTAGTGTTACTATATGCTATTTTTATTTATTGAGTGTAGTATCCGGAGGTTTTCAATTAATGTAGAATGAAATCTTTCTATTGCGTTTGACTTTGGGTTTGATACTAATTAAGTGTAATTTTATATCATTATTATTACAATAACTTTTTTCCTAGTCCGTGATCGGCGATGATCATATTTTGTTTTTTATAAGTTCTTACGAATTCCTCGATTATTAGCATTATTTCTTTTCCTGTTTTATTGAAGGTATGAAAGTCAAATTTGGACAATTGGACAAATATAGTTACAAAATATGCGTTATTTTAGTGTAAGGGTCTATATTTATTATTTCAAAAGGGGTTTTTGGTGTAGGAGTCAGATTGTCATTTAATTGTATATGGTGCCGGTTGTATTTATTTTCTTTGCATATTCTACTTTGAATAATAATTTCTGTAACGTCTTTAAGCATATTAGGCCAAAAATATTTTTCTTTAAGTTCATTATAGGTTGCCATTATTCCTCTATAATTTAGGTACTCGTTGTGGTTATCAAAAATAATTGGTGTTTGTTTTTTGTTCGGTCTTGACGTCTTCTACGAGTTTATTGCATTTTATCAGATATACGGTATTTGCTTCAAATTTGCTTTGGATTATTTGGTTCAATACTTATTCGTATTGTTTCAGAATTAATATTAGATATTAGATTTTTGGTACAATATAGTTTTTTAATAACTCTAATAATTGTTATTCTTTTTTGTCTATGTTCATATTTGTTGTAAGTCTTTGTTTTTGGTTATTGAATAATTTTATTACATTTATTTCGAATGGGTCGTTAGAAAAATGAAATATAATTTTATTTTTTGCTACATTTATTCTATTATAAATAAATTTTAGTCCATTAATTGGGTTCTCACTTGAGCTGTGAATTGTGTTTCCTGATTCTGTTTCGTTTACGATTATATTCTGTTGTTCATCTCTATCGTTGTTATAAATTTCATCTAATGTATAATTTACGATTTGATCTATTTCGTCCTTTTCTAAATTAAAGTTTTGCGAGCGTTCATACTCGTATAGATTTATTTGTATTTGAGTATAATTAAAGACGCGTTCTAAGATTTTTATTAGTTCTGATTTTTCTAGTTCATCAAATCCGCATGATAATAGGGGATATTTATTTGAAATACATACATGAAATAAATTATTTCATGTATGTAATTTTTCATTAAATAGTCTCGTAAATCAGTAAGTGTTTCCTTGAAATATTTTCTATTTATGTCCTCTAAGTAAATATATTTTGTGATTAAATGAAAGATTGTTTAGTTTTTTAATATTTTGGATGATAACGTTTTCGCAGTAATTTTTAATATTAAATTTTAGATTTATTTGTCTGACGAAACCTTTTCCGAATTTGTCTGTATTTGTAACGTCTACTAATTTTTGGTGTGCGTTTTTCATGAAAAATAACCAAGGGGTTTATGATCTGTGCGGATAGTAAATTTCGTACCGAATAAATTTGGTTTAAAATTGTCGATAGACCAAATGATTGATTTTAATTTTTCTCTATGGTACTGTAATTTTGTTCCACCGAATTTAATGTTTTTGACGCGTAAGCTACTGGTGTTTCTTGTCCGTTTATGATTTGTGAAATTACTGATCCCATGCCATAGTCTGAGGCGTCTGTAGTAAGGATAAATCTTTTTGAAAAGTCAGCGAATTCTAGAATTGGTGGGTTACTTATTAATTCTTTAGTGGTTTTAAATTAATTTTGATGAACTTTATTAATAATGTCTATTTATTTATTCTTTTTTAAACATTTTGTAAAAGGTTTAGTAAGCTTGGCAAAATTTGGAATAAAGCGTCTGCACAACTAGAAATGTGACGAAGGCCATATAAATTTTTGGAAAGCTGTCGCGAGCGGAAAGTGATTGTAGAAAATGAAAAAAAAAAACATACAGACGTATATATATATATATATATATATATATATATATATATATATATATATATATATAAATTATGTTTTTAAACTTTTAAGTTGTGTTTTTAAAAACTTTATTATAATTTAGAACGATGTTACAAGCATGAATACATGAGCGAAGAGTGTCTCTTATCTCTTAATTTCCAGTATATATAGACTATCCTTTTGTTTAAAGGTCAAAACTGAGTCAGTAATTCTATTAATCATCTGGTTATGATCTCATTCATAATCAGTGATATTCTTAGTCATTTGGTTAATGATCACATTCATAATTCCTCCCCAGCAAGTTTGAACTTTACACAAAATTTCATATTTTCAGTTAATCTATCTAAATCTCAGGTTTCTTAATTTATCAATTTTATCTTTTCTATATCTTTTAATTACAACTTTTATAATTATTATAAATAAAATTATTATAAGTATAATATAAATAATATAATAATGATGATTGTTTTTAATATTATAATCAATATCTTTTATTCTCTGTAATTCAGGAATTGATATATTTAATTTTTGCAATGTTTTTGATTTTATTTCATCTACTTTTATATCAAAATTTCTCAATTGAATATTATTTATTTCTAATTCTTTATATGTTCTTGAGATTTTATTAAAATTCCATTGGTTAATTTTACATTCTTTTTTATTATTAAGTTTGAAAATTCCTTGGAAATTTCTTTTTATATTTTTATTTTCACAATCTATAATTAATTCTTGGTTTATTGGAGATATGATTATTATATTATCAGTATTAGGGATTTGTATTACTTCATTTTTATTATGTTTTTCAATTATTTCACATTCATCATTATTTTCCTTAGTAACTATGTTATTAATACAATTATTTATTTCTATGCCTTTAGTTTGACAATAATTTACATTATCAGATTCTTTATTAAATCTCTCTATTAATATATTTTTATTATATTTATTTATATAATATGTAGGTGGTTCTGTTAATTTATATAATTTTTTATGATAAATAAAGGGAATTGGATACAATTGATATAAGGGATAGGATTCTTGTGAAAGTTCTGGTTCTATCAGTAATACGTGTATTTGTTCGTTTTACATTTTACAATATGTAGTTATTTCATTCAGTTGGGACCAAATGTCCTTTTTGCCTGTTATCTGGATTAAATCTTCATGGCTTATAATGATGGTATCTAGTTTATTTAATGAACAAATAATTAACATTAATTCAATTTGTTTACTGAAATCATTGAGATTTTGAATTATTATCAGTAAATTATTAATTTTTACTTGTACGTCTATTAAGCCTTTCCAATTTTGGTCTTGTTTAAGGATGCGTGTTATGGTGCCTAAGGTTTCAATAATTTTATTTTCATTTATCGTTATCTGTTCTAATTTTGAATTAAACTTATCAGTTATATGTTTTTAATTTTTTACTATTTGTTCATTTTGTTTTTCAAGTATTTTTTGGTTGTCTTTTAACTGATTTATTAAATTATCGTATCTTTCTGCATCATTCTGATCTAAGTTTCCTGAAATGGATTTAATTATACTTCCCAGTCCGTTTATAAGGCCACGTTTATTTCTTTTGCCAACAAGTTTTTGTATTTGCTGTGTTAAGTCGTTAGTGAAGTATGTTAATGATTTCACTTGTTCTTCTAAATGGTACTGATTTTGTATTTGTTTTATGACATTATTTGTGATTTTGGTTATTTTTATGTATTCTGTGTAAATTGGTGTAATTCGTCTTCTTTTAGTTTACAGTTTCCTATTTCGAATAAGAGGAATCCGTTGTTGTTTGAAATATCTGTCAGTTGAGCGGCTGTGAAAGCCCTGAAATCATAATTTTATTTTATCCATTTTAAATTTTCTAATATATCTTTTATCTTTTATTTCTACTGTTCCTAATATTGGGTTATAATTTTCTACGGTGACTTTTTTGAAAATTGGTTTTTTGTATTTATGCATTAGTCTGTTATTTTGTTTAATATAGACCTTGTCAGGAATTATCAGTGGTAATTCATTCTCCTTTGTTCTCTTTATTTTTTCTTTATCAATTTTTTCATTAATTTTATTTTCTATTTCTTTTTTATTAAAAAAATAATAATTTATAACTTCTTCCTCAGATTTTAAATTTTGAAATATTTATTTTTTTTCATTATGGCCAAATAATATCTCACAAGGGGTCATTTTTGTTATTGAATGCTTAGTATTATTATATGCTATTATTGCCTTATTTATGTTGTTTTGTAGGAGACTATTTTTATTTATTGAGTGCAATATTCTTAGATGTTCGATTAAGGTGGAGTGAAACCTTTCTATCGCGTTTGATTTAGGGTTTGCTATGCTTATTAAATGTAGTTTTATATCGTGATTGTTGCAATAATTTTTTACTAATGCATTGTTAAATTCCAGTCCGTGATCAGCAATGATCATGTCTGGTTTTTTATAAGTTTTTATAAAATCTTGAATTATCAACATTGTTTCTTTACCAGTTTTATTAAAGGTGAGGTGTATAAAGCCAAATTTAGAAAATTGATTAAATATAGTTATAAAATATTCTTTATTCAAAGTGAGAATATCAATATTTATGATTTCAAAAGGAGTTTTCGGTGTAGGGGTTAAATTATCATTTAACTGTATAGGATGTCTATCATATTTATTTTCTTTACAGATTCTGCATTGATTAATAATATTTGTGATATCTTTAATCATATTAGGCCAAAAGTATTTTTCCTTAAGTTCGTCATAAGTAGCCATTATTCCACGGTGGTTTAAATATCCGTTATGATTGTCAAATACTATCTGAATTTGTTTTTCTTCATCTTCGATATCTTCTACTAATTTGTTACACTTTATCAGATTTACAGTATTTATTTCGAATTTATTTTGAATTACTTGATTTAATTTTTGCTCATGTTGTCTAGGAATTAATATTAGATATTTTAATTTTGGTACTACGTAATTTTTCAGTACTTCTAATATTTGTTCTTCCTCTTCATCTATATTTATATTTATTATGAGTCTTTGTTTTTGGTGGTTAAACAGTTTCTTTACGCTTATATCGAAAGGATTTCTAGAGAAGTGGAATATTATTTGATTCTTTGCTACATTTAATCTATTATCGACAAATTTTAATCCATTAATTGGGTTTTCACCTGAGCTATGGATTGTATTATCTGATTCTGACTTATTCACTATTATACTTTGTTGTTCGTCTGAATCATTATCATAAGTTATTTTAACTATTTCTTTTTCTTCTGAACTAAAATTTTGCAATAATTCATATATATTAAATTGTATTTGAGTATTATTAAAAATATTTTCTAAAATTTTTATAAATTCTACTCTATCTAATCTATCTAGTCCACATGACATATAGGGGATGTTTATTTCATATATGTCATTCTTTATTAAATAATCTCTTAATTCAACAAGTGTTCTTTTAAAATATTTAATGTTTACATCTTCCCAATAATTATCTTTTGTGATTAAATGTAATATCGTTTTATTCTCTATGTTTTGGATAATAATATTCTTTTTATTAATATGATCTTTACAGTAGTTTTTACTATTGAATTTATTCTTTATCTGTTCGGCAAGTCCTTTTCCGAATTTTAAGTCTCTTGATATACAGTGCGCAAAAATTTTTGTATCTGTTACGTCTCCCGTTTTGTACTTAATTTTGAACTCTTCTCTTTGTCTCGACAAAAAGTCTGCTATCTTATTTGTTTTCCCAGGTAAGTATTCAATGTCGAAGTTATATTCGCCTAATTCTATTTTCCAGCGCATTAATTTTTGGTTTGCATTTTTCATAGTGAACAACCATATAAGAGGTTTATGGTCTGTTCGGATAGTAAATTTTCTACCAAATAAATAAGGTTTGAAATTATTAATAGACCAGATAATAGATTTTAATTCTTTTTCTATAGTGCTATAATTTTGTTCTGCTACGTTAAACGTTTTTGACGCATAAGCTACTGGTTTTTCCTGGCCGTTTGTGATTTGTGATAGTACAGATCCCATTGCATAGTCTGAAGCATCCGTTGTAAGGGTAAATGATTTTGAAAAATCAGGGAACTCTAAAATCGGTGGGTTACTTATCAATTCTTTAGCGACTTTAAATGACTTTTGATAGTCATCATTGGTGATTTCTATTTGTTTATTCTTTTTTAAACATTCTGTAAAAGGTTTTGTGAGTTTTGCAAAATTTGGAATAAAGCGTCTATACCAGGAAAGTTTACCTAAAAAAGATTTTATTTCTTTCACTGTTTTTGGAATAGGTATTTTCTCAATTGCTTCTATTTTATTTTTATTAGGTTTGAGTCCGTCTTTTGATATTATGAATCCGAGATATTCTGTTTCAGTCTTTAAAAATTCTGACTTGTCTATCTGTATTTTTAGATTAGCTTTTTGTAATTTGGAAAAGACTTTTTCTATATTTTGTAAATGTTCCTCTAATGAGTTTCCGAGTATTATAATATCATCCATATAGACCAAGCAAATTTTATTAATATATTCCGTTAATACCTCATTCATCATTCTTTGAAATGACGCGGGTGCGTTAATTAACCCGAAGGGCATGCGTATGAATTCATAGTGTCCTGATGTTGTAGAAAAGGCTGTTTTTTCTTGATCTTTTTTATCTATCAATATCTGATGGAAACCTGAATGTAAATCTAATGTTGTGAAATATTTGGGCTTTCCTATATGATCCAATAAGGTATCAATATTTGGTAAGGGGAATTTATCTTCTATTGTTTTTTTATTTAATTTTCTGAAGTCTATCACTAATCTTGTTTTACGTTTGCCAGAGGCATCTAACTTTTTTGGTACTATCCATATAGGTGAATTATATGGGCTTTTGGATTTTTGTATTACTTTTGTTTTCAGCAGATTTTTTACATGTTCTTCTATATCATTTTCGTATATTTGAGGGAGTCTGTAATTTTTCTGATAGACCGGTGTATCGTCTGTTGTGTGTATTTTATGGGTAGTCACGTTTGTGGCTGACAATTCTTCGTCTGGTTTAGGGAATAGACTAGCATATTTTTTTATCAAGTTTTTTATTTTATCTTTTTCGTTATACGTAAGGTGTTCATGTCTAAACTGTACGTAGGAGTTATTTAGTGTTTGAGAAGATATTAATTTAAATTTTCTATTTCCGAATGTTACTGTTTTATTTTTAAAATCCATTAAAGTATTACAGTGTTCTACTATTTTTATACCGAACAGCATATTACTTTCTTTATGGAAATCATGTATGAAGAATTCGAAAGATTTATTTTGAATTTTTATTTCCACATATTTTTTGCATTTTACTTTTCTTTGTGCTGTTTTGAAAGTAAGTATTTTTTTAAAAACTTTTAAATTTCTTTGTTTAACAATTTTGGGTGAGATTAAATTTATATCTGAGCTTGAATCGATTAATATTAAATAATCGTTAAATTTTATTAATGGGATTGATTTTAATTCTGAGGCCATTACGTATTTTGTTCCGTTTCTAAGGTTTCTTCTAAAAAATCTATTTCTTTTGGCTTTTGATCATATTCTGCTTCTATCTTTTGATAGAATTCTTCTTCTGTGTCTAAATCTAACTGATCATTATCTTCCGTTTCTTCTATGTTATAATTCTGTCTGATTGTTTGTATTGACATGGGTTGTGTGTTTCTTGTTTGTTGTGTATTTCTTGTTTGTACTGATATTGGTTGGGGTTGAAATTTACGTGTTTCGTTCATGTTAATTAGGTTTTGTCTTGCAAACCTATTATATCCTGGAGTTGGTGGAGCATGGATATTAATGGGTTTTGAAGGGAAATATTGTCCGGGAAATTGTCTAGGTGGAGGATTAAATGAGAAGTTTGGGTTTTTTGATATGTTTAATTTGTTATCGTTGCGTGTCATAGGACTGTTATGTAGAGAGTTTGCGTAGCTGAACTCGTTTTTGAGTAATAAGTCGCATTGTTCTAATGTCGAAGGTTGTTTCACAATAAAAGATCCTTTTATTATGGGTGGTAATAATGAAATAAATTTATTTACGACTACTTTTTGATTTTCCTGGAGAATAGCGTTTTTTTGTTCAGTAGCATAATTTTTTGCAAGTATTTTTGATTTATATAATTCAAATTTATCAATCATTGTTTTTAATGTAATTTCTGTATTTTGTTTAAATTTACTTTCGAATAACTCTCCTAGTAATGTTTCAGCTGTCGTTTTGTCTGAGAAGTTAGTAGTTAGATATATTTTTAGTTCTTCCCAATTTGTGAATTTGTTTTGTGAAACGACCTTTTTATATTATTTATTAATTTATTCTTAATTAAGTTAAACACAAATATTTTTTGTGCTGATGACATTGATAATGTATTTAAAATAAGATATGTTTCATCCGACGAAATTATTAAGAGTCGTTATGTCCCCTTCATATGTTGGGATCATTTCGATATAATTTTTAATTTCTTGTAAAGAAGTCATATTGTCTTCGTTACTGTTTGAGTTTTGTAAAATTCTAATAATATTACTTTGAATATTATTTACAAATTCTTCGCTTTCAGAATCTGACATAAATTTGTGTGTTTTGCCTTGTGCCGGGGCTCGTATTCTTTATTACTAGTTCTTGACTAGAGAATACCCTGTGTATTACAAAAATATATATTTTACTTACAATAATAGATTTATAATTACAATCTTCATTGCAAGGACTCTTCTGATGGGGTTTTCGAACTGGCTCTCGTGAAGTCGTGAAGTTGGCTGGACGAGATGTGAAGTTCTTGATGCTTGTCGTCTGGATTCTCGTGATCAGCAATGAACAGCAAGATGAATCGCTTTGGACGTATTGTATCGTGGTGGTCTGATGGGCACTGTTTAGCCGTTTGATGTTCGTTGATTTGTAAGGTCTTATTGTTATAGCCTTACGTGTGTTTTATTGTTACACACTTTGTATAAGGTCTTATTGGTATAGCCTTATATTTGTTTAAATACTTAAACGTTTATTGTTGCGATTAGCCAAGTTTTTGTATAGAAATACATCAATAGGTGAGTAACTTTGGTGTTTTTGCACTGTTACAAACTATTGCTGGCTAATTCTACCGACTGCGCCAATTATGCTTTTAAACTTTTAAGTTGTGTTTTTAAAAACTTTATTATAATTTAGAACGATGTTACAAGCATGAATACATGAGCGAAGAGTGTCTCTTATCTCTTAATTTCCAGTATATATAGACTATCCTTTTGTTTAAAGGTCAAAACTGAGTCAGTAATTCTATTAATCATCTGGTTATGATCTCATTCATAATCAGTGATATTCTTAGTCATTTGGTTAATGATCACATTCATAATTTATATATATATATATATATATATATATATATATATATATATATATATATATATATATATATATATATATATATATATATATATATATATATATAATATCTGTTTAGTTTTTTTATTTAATAAATTTAATGAGTTACATTGCAACGCTTTTCGTCCACAAGTTTGTCGTATTCGGGAGACATATATGACGTAGCCGTTTCCAAAATATCTTGCAAATGATCGCCAGTCAGTTTGCTGTTATTTATGTTCATGTTCGAGAATGTCTGTTCACAAATATACAGAACATTTGCAGTGCAACTTTAATAAGATTCTTATATTTTTCTCGGTCCAATTTTTTGTAGAAATTCTGTCCTCTCTCGATGCTTATTTCGGTAAACTGTCGAACATTGCAGGGCAATAACTTCTAACTGCAAATGAATTTCTACTTCCTCTGGATTCACAAATAATGGATCTTCAATTAGTTTCAACTTATTTTCTTCTTCTTTAGACAGGACAAATCTATCAAATTCTTCAATCAAAATATTAATTTGATTTGCATATTTTTTCCTAACATAACGTTCTTGTTTTGAGGAATATGCTGTGCACATGTGGAGAAGTGACTCATTTCACCTTTCAGCAACTGAGATTTGAAAAGTTTAATTCTAATTTTAAATAAATTCACTGCTGCAATCATTTCAAATAAAAGTTGATTTTCCCCTGAAGTTGAACGTTAAGGTCATTTAAATGCGTTGTTATATGACAAAAAAAGAACAAGCTATGATTCCAGAAGTCATCTTCAAGCTCAGAGAATTTCTTTGCTTCGTTTTCTAGAAATTTAGATATTTCCTCTTTCAAGGTAACAAAACGTTGAAGCACTTGTCCTCGACTTAACCATCTCACTTCTGCATGGTACAATAAGTCTCTGTAGTCGGCGTCTATCTCTTAAAGAAAAGCTCGAAAGGTCCCATGTTTGCGTCCTCTAGATCAGATGTAATTTACAATTTTAACAACAACTGCTCCATTATTAATTCCAGTCATATTCGGAGCACCGTCGGTAGAAATGGCTAGTATGTTTGTAAAATCCAATCTTAACTTATCTTTTAGGCACTTTATCACTTCACTGGAGATATCTTTTCCAGTTGTGCGACTTGACATGGAGCACAATTCAGCGACTTCTTCGGTAATTTCAAAATTTCTGTCAACTCCTTTCATAAAAATTAGAAGTTGGGTAGTCTCTTTTAAATTTGTGCTTTCATCCAAAGCAGAATTCACGAGATTTACGTATTAATTGATCTCGAAGATTGGTGGAAATATCAGTTATTTTTCTTTGCACAGTCATTCGTGATAAACTAATATTCTGAAATAATTCTCTTTTTTCAGGACACAATCCAGCAACAGCAATCAACATGCAATTCTTTACAAATTATTTTCCAGCAGTAGTAATTTCCTTTGAAATTTGTAAGCTTATCTTGGTAACGGTCTCAATTTCACTGCTCTTTTCCTTAAAAAATTGCTGCTCTTCAGTAAGAGTTTTCGATAAATTCACTGCTTTAATTGATTTTTAATTTTAATCCAATTTTGCGAAATTCGGATGTTTAGATTCAAAGAGTCGCCGAAGATTGTGTTCCTACAGAACAGCAATCATTTCACGACATACAAGACATAGTATTTTGTGTTTGAATAAGGTAAAAAAATACTTATTCGTCCACGAATTATTGAAATTTCTGTGCTCCGCTTCTATATTTCTGTTTCTTATTTCATTCATGACGCTTTTAATTAATTCAAGTAAACGTATATTAAGTATATTACAACACAAAAAGGATAGAATATCAAAAGAATGCGATATGCGCGTTGCACGCAGTATTTCACTTAGCAAAGCACTATTGCGCCTCAGGACCCCTATTCTATAACTTTACACCGATTTTCGGTGATATTTTGATGACGTCATATCACCTTTCACCAGTGATAGATGAAGGTCACATTTTTAGTAACTTTTCCTCGGTTATGTTTTCGGGTAAGTATATTTATGTTGGTATTGCATTTAAATTTTATTTACAAACACAAAGAGCGACTTTGACACATGTGAATTTGTAAAAATGAAGGTTAACCGAGCGGAGAAAATTACAGTCCAGCTGAAAAATGTATTAATAGATTTTATGAGCGACCACATGGATTTCGTCAGGGTAAAATTGTTGGGGCCAGAGGGAAGAATAACTAGTGTCGTCTAAGGTTTCTACTATTCTCAACTGACCGTACAAGAGAACCATTTCTAATAAAATACAAATAAATAGATTAAAATGATAACTCAAAGTTAACTTGTTAATTGATGTTCAACACATAAAATATTTTTAGGTTAATGCATAATTAGCATCATTACATTTCAAATATACAATATTTTTTAAGCAGATATATTTTAAAATAAAGTATTTTACAAATGAAAATTATATGAACAGCTCAATAATACAATACAATTCACAATAAATCATTTCACACAAAATAAATTGTCCAACTATCATAAATACAATTTGTTAGCAGCTACTCTAAACTCAAACGTCAGAATATCACCGGTGATATAAATATAACACCACCTTTCTAGGAGGTGATATGTCTTCACCAAGTATGACGTCATATGGCCATGTTCGGCTGATTATCCGCTAGATGGCAGTCAGAAATATATCACCCAGTGACGCGTATCACCGGTGATATAAGTTATAGAGTAGGAGTCCAGCAGATTTAGTTGAGCGAGAGCCAAGCGAAGAGTGAGAACATATTCGAAGTAACGAAGTAAGATGTATTGTATAGTACACACTCGACATATAGTACGCGAAGAAAATATATCTAATTTGTAAAAATGTAAGAAATACGAAATATTGTTTTTAAATTTTATTATTAGGCATTTTTACAAAAAGACTCGCGGGCTGCAAAATGAGTGCTGGCAGGCCGTATGTCGTGCAGTTCTGGTCTATACCAAGAGAGTTTGCCTAGAAATGATTTTATTTCTTTAACTGTTTTAGGGATGAGTATTTTTTGTAATCTAGAGGTGGGGTCTTTGTTAAGGAGTTTATATGTAGTGCTGTCATTGAAAATCGTGAAAAAACGTTTTTTATATCGCGTTTACAATGTGAATTTGGGTGAGTGTTTCAGTAAACACAATTCTTACATTTCTTCAGCATTTTGTGCGGCTTTTACAATATCACTTAATATATAAACTTAAATAATACATTTTGTAATATTTTCAGTTCTTAAAAACTGAAATTGCACAAATTTTAATCTTTTTAAATCTTGTTTTTATCTAAATTAGACAAAACCTTGTCTGAATCAACGGTTATAGAGCATGATTAAAGGGACCGTCAGATGTTGTCGTCGCGCATCCTGCCAATAGTATTTATGGTACAAATAAGACAGCTGAGTATTTTCGTTGCAATTTAAAAAATATAGACCAAACATGGCCACAAGGGAACTGTGAGCAAGATGATAGTGTATTCCTCTGTTTAGAAGATGGTGTTAAATTAGGTAGCAGTAGGTACTAACACACAAAATTCCGATCAACTGAAAGTGACAATATTTCAATATTCGAACGAATTTCTTTAACTTATTATGCCGGTTGTATAGCTTACAAATGTTTTTAAAAATATAAATGTGAACAATGTAGGTATTCCAACAAATATGAACAATAGTGATTCCATTCGTTTATCTGATTTATAAATTAATTTTAGGGTGTTGATACAATTACTGGTAACGACACTGGAAATTTATGTGTCCCTAACTAAATATTTAATTCAGAACTGCAATTAAATATTTTCACGAGTATTAATTTACAAAAGAGACATAAAATAATTTTCATATTATAGAGCCTTCGAAAATGAGTCAGTTTTCTATATCACATCTGTTGGGTTGAAAGACACTCTTCTCGTCTTTCCTTTAATCGACTATATTTCCTTTACTTTTACTTCAGTTTTATTACAATTTTCTTATAGACAGAACCTCACTACATGAGAGTTACTCAACAACTGTTCTCTTCGCTTGGCTCACAACACGCGGGAGACAAGTACGCCAGTGGCGGGATATTCAAACTCAACATTAACTAAACAAATATGTTTCCAGCCTAAACATGCCGCCCCTCTTGAAAGGCTCTGGGCTTTCAACAACAATATAACAATACAAATTCTCGCAACAGTAATATAACACAGTAACTTATGTAATTTTCTAGCATAATTTAGTCTACATCAATTGGTAAAACACATATGCGATTGAGTGCACGTTTCAGTATGTTACCTCTCACTTTTATCTCTACCACCCTCACTATTTTGTCGTCTCCCGTATACAATTTCGGCACTCGACCGAGTGGCCAGTTCATCGGTGCACCGTTGTCGTTCTTAACTAGTACTAACGCACCCACTTTCACCAGCTCGTTGCACTTTTTTTGCCATTTGGTACGCATTTGTAGTTCCGATAGATACTCTTTACTCCATCGACGTCAATAATGCTGAATAATAGCTTGAAGTCGTTGCCATCTCGATAGTCGATTTTCTGCTATCTCCGAGAAATTTCTTTGTGGAAGTGCGGTAGCTGGTCTTCCTAGTAAGAAATGGGCTGGGGTCAATGCTAACATATCTGTCGGATCATGGGATAAAGGACATAGTGGTCGGAAATTTAGAATAGCTTCGATTCTAATTATTATTGTATTTAACTCAAATGTTTAAACTGCATTGCCGACTACCCGTTTAAGGTGTACCTTTGT
Source organism: Pterostichus madidus (assembly GCA_911728475.2). Taxonomy (NCBI): domain Eukaryota; kingdom Metazoa; phylum Arthropoda; class Insecta; order Coleoptera; family Carabidae; genus Pterostichus; species Pterostichus madidus. Next base: position 17,106,382 of record OU452314.1, on the reverse strand, counting down.
ACTTTTGACCCCAGCTTCCCATATGCCCCCAAAACTAGGTGATCTTGCCGGAATAAAATGCCAATTTATTCATTCTGTGGCAAGATGATTTGCAATTTTGTCTGAGGTTGACTGGAGAAAAGAATATAGCCGTGATAACTCATTGTTTGCACCAACATAATTAAGAGCATTATCAGAATAGATATTTGTAGGCCTTCCACGCCGACTAACAAATCTATCTAAGGTAGCTAAAAATGCTTCCAAGGTCAACTCTGACACCAGTTCAAGATGCACAGCCTTTGTACTCATACAAATAAATAAACATACATAAATCTTATACGGTTTATCTGGACCTCGACCCTTTTTTCATTTGATAAGAAACGGACCACAAAAATCAAGTACAGTGACACTACTGGTCTTACTTTAACACAAGCTATACATTTTGAACAATACTTCTACAGGTATTTCTTCCTGAGATTGGCCAATATTTTTCTCGTAAGGAACTCAATACTTGATTACTACCAGCGTGTAGCAATCGTTCATGTTCTTCTCTAACTAACCGCTCAGTAAGTATATGTTTTTTAGGCAACAGGATGAATGGATTTTATCAAAACTTAGTTTAGCATTTTTGATACGTCCACCTACACGAATCAATTTTTTATGAATAAATGGTCTTAATTTTAGAATCTTACTCGTGCTTTTTAATTCTTTACCCTTTTTTAACATCTCATATTCATCCCTAAAACAATTCCTTTGTACTGACTTTAGTAATAAATATAATGCATTATCTAATTCTTCAAGTCTTAAAGTATTAGTTTTTCTAAGTTCTCTTTTTTCTCTTGCGTTTTGTACGAAACGAAGAATATAAGCTATTATCCTGACCGATTTGTTAATATTAGAATATCTTTCTAACAAGTAATCGAAAATATTACTTTCTAGGATAATCACCATCGCAGTAAGTTTTAGTTCCGGAACGTCTGATTCTAGTGCGTAATCAACTTTACTATCGTACAAATCAGTTTCATTTAAAAGAAAATTTGGACCGTGCCACCAAAAATTATTATTTTCAAGAGCTTTTGGCGTTATACCTCGCGATAATAAGTCTGCAGGATTATCCTGAGACAACACATGATTCCAATCGCTTATCTTTGTTAAAGTTTGAATCTCACTAATCCGATTGGCTACAAATGTTTTCCATCTAGCTGGCTCTGCTCTTATTCGCGATAACACAATTATCGAATCTGTCCATAAATATAATTTTTCAATGGAAATTTCTAATGCTTCAATTATTTTGTTTACTAAATTCGCTAATAACAGTGCTCCACATAATTCTAACCTTGGTAAACTAATCTTTTTTAGCGGTGCTACGCGTGACTTACTCCCTACTAAATGGTATTTAGTAACCTCTGTGTCACTAATCCATTTTACATAAACGCACGCCGCATACGCCACTTCCGAACTATCTGAGAACCCATGTAGTTCAACGCGACTGCAATTTACATTCAAAATATATCTAGCAATTTTAAAGTCATTTATAATTTGCAGATCTTTCAAAAATGTCATCCATTTTACTTGTAATTCATTTGGAATGCATGTATCCCAATCTATTTTTAATTTTCACAAATTTTGAATAATTAGTTTGGCGACTATTATTATCGGACCCAACAATCCCAAAGGATAAAAAATCTGACAAATTATTGAGAGAACATTTCTCTTTGTTACCTTATCTACATCTGTATAACTGTTAATTACGTATCTTATTGTATCCTCGCTTGCATTCCAAAAAATACCTAACAGTTTGTTTTGTTCAGATTCTCCAATTTGAAGCACGCTTGCCTCTAACCTCTCATTAATTTAAATTTTTTGCAATACTGTTTTATCATTACACATCCATTTTCTTAGTTGAAACCCTGCGCTTAATATTTCAGATATTTTATTATAGATTTTTATCGCATCTTGTCGTGTATTAGCTTCTGTCAACAGGTCATCCATGTAGAAATCATTTTAAATTATTTTATTAGTATGTATTTGGATACCTTTTCTCATTGTCATTAGCTAACTGGACTAAACATCGAACAGCTAAGTATTCAATTAATAAAAACGCACCGTCTTTTTTGGATCTGTTCGCCACATTAAACAGTCAATTTCCAAAATAAAATTATTGTAACAGGACTTAAAAGAAATTTTAATTTTGCTACTAATATTTGTCAACGATTGTCCTATTCCCTTCATAGCGTGGTTTATTTTCGTTGGCACTAAACCTAATTCCCAACAAGTCCCTTTCGTAATTAGGTGACTTTGAGAGCCATTATCCTATAACGCCCTACACGGTACATACTGATTATGTTTATTTTTCACTTTAATAACTACGGTTGATAATAAGTTGTGTATTACTCTTTCATCTAACTTATTATGTAAACTATTTACTAATAACGTATCCGAAGATGCTACTGCCTGTGTGCTAGATAATTCTTTTTCCTTAGTGTTTGAAACCTTACTGGTGTCATTTGTTTCAACATGTAGCAAACTATTATGTGCTCTTGCACACTTTGAACATTTCCGCGCGGTACATTTAAATGCCATATAATTTCCTTTGAAACAATTTAAACATCATTTCAATCTTTTGATCGCGTCCACTCGTTCATTTATAGCTAATTTTAAAAATGGTTCACATTTATAAACAGGATGTGAGTCTTTGCAGTAATAGCATTCTAGTTTTTTATGTGTTACAAGAAACCCTTGACTGAAACTTGCCCTTTTACTCGGCAAATTCACTGTACCTTTTTCCGACTTCGTTAATTCTAACTTTTCTAACACTTCACATTTTGTTTTTAAGAAACTGCTAATATCTTTCATAGCTGGTAAATCGTCTTCACATTTATACGATTCCCAACTCTCTTAGTAACCTGATCAAACTTGTTACTAATTATATAAATTACCAATCTATCCCATGAATCTGTTTCTTCACCTAGTGACTTTAATGACCTCAATTTCTTTAATATATGATCATATAAATTCCTTAATTCTATAAAGGATTCCTTTGCTATCGAAGGATATTCAAATATTGCCCGAATATGGTTATACACTATTAACCTTTTATTTTCAAACCTATCTGTTAAAAATTGCCAGGCTGATTCATAATTAGAGTCAGCTACCACAATAGATTTAGTAATTTGCAAAACATTTTTTCCCAATGATGATCTTAAATACAAAAACTTTTGTATATTACTCAATTTATTATTATTATGCACCAATGCACTAAAAGTATCTCTAAACTCTAACCAGTTCTCATATTTGCCATCAAATGTAGGTAACGTAATTACGGGTAACCTAACTGATGATTCATATTCATTTCTATGCGTAATTACTGAATTTTCGGAACTCTCGGAGACACCTTTATCCACCCTATTGAACCTATCAATCATTGTTTTTGATTTACTCACGAAAATAACTCTTCTCAAAGCTATCTCTTTCCCCCATGTCTTACTCATTTGTTTCTAATATTTCTATTTCCCCTTGAACCCTAGTGAATTCCTCCCAAAATGGCTCAATTTTTTCTAATTTTAAAGTTACTTGAGATATAAATTCGTCTTTTACATCTATATTTTCATTTGACTCTAAATAAGTTTTACACCTAGTTAAATTTCTTTTGATTGATGTTCTTTGCTTTTTCAATGTAATTAACTCCGCCATTTTAAAGTTATTCTAAAATCAATTAAGGAAGGATTAAAGAAGGAAAGAAAGAAAATTTCCTACTTGAATTTTCCGTCCGCCACTGGATTGTTGTACCTTGCCGTTTCTCCGAACAGCGGCCGGTCACCGCCGGACTGCACCGAACGAGTCTTCTTCTACGTTGTCTCAAGTTTCTCCGAACAGTGGCCGATCTCCGCCGGACTGCACCGAACGAGTCTTCTTCTACGTTGTCTCAAGTTTCTCCGAACAGTGGCCGATCACCGCCGGACTGCACCGAACGAGTCTTCTCCTACGTTGTCTCAAGTTTCTCCGAACAGTGGCCGATCACCGCCGGACTGCACCGAACGAGTCTTCTTCTACGTTGTAATTTCTTTCTTCATACACGCTGTTTCCATAACCAACAACTTCTTTGTTTACAAAACGCCTGTTTGCCTTCCAAATCCGGTACGAAATGACCAAATGTTGGGTTGAAAGACACTCTTCTCGTCTTTCCTTTAATGGACTGTATTTTCTATACTTTTACATCAGTTTTATTACAATTTTCTTATACACAGAACCTCACTACATGAGAGTTACCCACAGTGCTGCCGCAGCAGTGTTGCCAGATTAAAAAAAGGAAATACAGTAGAACTAAAGAAAAAAATACGGTAGACTTTTTATACAAGGTATTTTTTGTGTAAACAGAAATAAAATTACAAAATATTAAATTTTTATTGTCAAAACACAAAACAAAACAAAAATAGTTCTTATTGCTATGTATATGAATAAAAAACACAAACAAAATAAAAATGTGTAGTATGTATAAATAAAACAAACAAAATAAACATACTTCTATAGTTATATAAATAATTTATTCCGATTCGGAATCCTCGAATTCAGAATCTTTTTCATAAATATCTTTCGTCATTAACTTTCTTAAATTTTGATCTACCTCAAAATTGTAACATGCCCCAGTAATATTTACTAACCTTTTGACATGAATGATGCCCTGAATAGTTTTACTGTTTAACTTGTTTCTAGTTTTTGTTTTTAACAAATTTACTTTTGAAAATACCCTCTCCACGTTCGCACTTAAATGTGGAAGGATCAAAATATTAAAAACAAATTTTGATAAATTGTGGAACATCATACATCTATTTCCAAGTTCGGTTTTATTTACAATTAACCAAAACTCTATTAAATCAGTAGTGTCCAGAATTTCCGAATTACGTAAAAGTCGCCACTCATTATCCAAAAGCTGAATATCATTTTGATCGATTTTATTTGCTTCATTTTTTGCTATCGAAGCTACACTTAAAATTTGCTTAGATCGGACAATATCTGGATTAAAAAAATTGAAATATTTTATCCCGCTTACGGCTTACAGTACCAACTCAAATTCAACTACAAAAAGACCAACACCGACACGTCCGACACACTAACAGCGCGCTTACAGTTTGTGTTTGTCATAGTTTCACAATAAGTGTTACCAAATGTACATTATATACTTAAGTTCAAAATCAGAATAAATATATTATTATATTATTTATTTAGATAAATAGTTTTGAAAAAATATGCTTAATAAGCTGAAAATAATTTAGAAGTAAAAATACGGTATTTTTTTCATGGATTACGGTAGAGCGGTAGATAATTAACAAAAACGGTAGATCTACCGCAATTACGGTAGATCTGGCAACACTGTGCCGCAGTGACTTTTAATATTGTACTGCGCTTGACATTGAAAACGTACTGAAATCGGCACAAATTTTACTGAATAGTGGGAAAAATAAAATAACAATATTTTTTAGTATTTACTTAATTTTAACATACAAAACGTTATACATTAATTAAAAAATATATATAAATTAATTAATTAACTATCGATTATGTAATAAATGTTTAATTTTTCTTAAAATTTATTAACTCCGCGTTTGCTTCCCACTGGTAGCAAGTATTATTTTTCATTAATTGTTTGCAAAATAGTAAATTTTCAACAGTATTAACATTTAAGGAGTTTCTATATTTGATTTTATAATGGTTAAAAAAGAAAATATTCTTTCCGCTGCTGCGCTGCGGTAAATAAATAATTACTTCAAAAAATCGTATTATGTTGTCAAAAATTACCGCTCCTGAATGACCTTTTTGTTCTTTCATAAATCGAATTAATTTTTCTATGTTTGTAAATTTTTTATTCGGTTTGTAATCACTGAGAAGTCTCCATTCTAAATTTAAATCTTCTGGGGATTCAGAATTTATTACGTTTGGAAATTTATGGGCTAGTTTGGTTATCGACGGTTTGTTGTCATTAAAAATATTATTAATGTTGAAAATATCAGCTATGTCAGTTAAAACTTTATTATTGAAATCAATTCTTGTTCTTATTTCGGTACATAATTGTATATAGAAATTAAGAAAATTCACTCGTATTTTTTGTAGTTCTTGAGAAGTTAGTTTAGAAGAATTTTCCGATAAGGTTGTTTCAAATACTGCTCCTAAATAAATATCTTCTATTTTACGGAAATAGTCTGGATTTTTTGGGTTAATTCTATCTAAAGATGTAAAGGAAGGCCTTCAAAATCCAGTATTGGTAAATAATACAAAGACAATAATTGAACTATGTATTCATAATTATAAAACGTGGACGTTTCGGTCGTGGAACAAGACCATTTTCAACACTACAAACAACATAAAATTTACATTTATACAAATGCGTCACAAAAAATTTAAAAAACATAAAACTAAACCAAACCAACTCACCAATTGTGAAAGACGTCAATTCTTAAAATTTTGAACTAAATAAATAGGCCAAAAATAAGCCAGAAAAACGTAATTTGTTCATAATAATATAAAACAAAAAGTTTTAACGAAGTAGCCCAACTGGAAGTTGGAGCAATTCTGACGAGCAAAAACTTAAACTTCTGTGAACTGTCAAAACCTCAACATACAAAAAACCCTAACTCTAATCGGACCAAAAAACTATTTGAACCTTTCAATAAAATTATTTATATATTTCATATTATTTTTAAAATCAGTTTGTGAATTAACATTTTTTGACGTATCCAGATTAATGTAAAAAGTTTCTTTTAATAATCTATTGTAATAGTTAGGTTCGGAATCTAAGATGTTTACTTCGTTAAAATTAAATCTGTGTCCTTTCTCTATAGAGTGCCTTGTTAGTGCACTGTGGTCAGGATTCAAACGTCGACAATGATAATTATGCTGGTAACATCGATTTTTTAAAGGTTGGGTGGTTTCACCAATATATGACTTCCCACATTCACCACAATCAATCTTATAGATGACATTTCTAAGATTTAGCACCGGAATTTTGTCTTTTAGATTTGAGAAAAGATCCTTAGTCGTAGATACAGCACTACTTGCAATTTTAATATTTGAATCTTTTAGTATTTTATGCAAGTAAGTATTTAATTCAAATTCGTATGGTATTTTCGCATAAATTATATTACTATTTTCACTACTATTTACTTGATGCTGGTTGCAACTGATATTATTCTGTCTTTCTATTAATTTATTGATTCTAATTTTAAAATATTTATTTATAAATTGTAATGGATAACCATTTCTGTGCAATAGTTCGAAAATAATGGTAAAATTTTTATGGTGAAAGTGTCTGTGTGAGAGTAGAAAAGCTCTGTCTAACAAGGAATTAATTACACTAACTTTGTATTTTTGACTTGTGTACGAATGAAAATTAAGGTATCTACCACTAGCGGTGTCTTTTCTGTACCAATCAGTAACCAAAGCATTCTGATACTTAATTAGAGTTATATCAAGATAATTGATCTTGTTTTCTACTTCTTTTTCTATGGTGAAACTTATTCTTGGATGGAAGTCATTGAATTTGGAAAAAATAAGATCAACTTTATCAACTGGTGCAATAATCAGACAATCATCAACATAGCGCTTGATGATTGTCTATTATTATATTTGTCAAAGGAATTGCGTGTTTGTTTAAAATATTTATCAATAAAAATTGCATTAACTGTTACAGATTCCAATTCAATGAGCCCAAAAAATGAATCTTTGACTTTTTCTTCTTTTTCGTTAAAATATCGAACAATAATAACTAAACATTTACAGGTTGAAATATCCATTGTTTCATCAATAATTACAGAAAAAAAAGATTGTTTTAAAATATTAGAAATATAAGCTTGAGAAAAGGGGCCGATTTTATTGTTAACTAAGCTGGTAGCCTTAGTTCTAGAGCATTTAACTGCCCTTGTAGTTTCATGGTCGGGAAGCGAACAAATAAATTGTGGTAAGTGTTCGAAGATTAAGACCGGCAAATTATGTTCTGCTGCAAACATAACTAGTTCTGAATTTTCGTGGCGTTTCAGATGATTTTATCCACCTGCAAGCAACTTATCACAAACATTGCAGTACGATTTACCTAATTTCTGTCACAACCATTAAATTCCTGAAATAAAATTAATCTGAAAAGTAATTTACCACATCACATATAATTTTTTTAAATAAATACTAACATGTTCCCAATTAAATCTGTATTTAACATAATAAATTTTTCGCTATTTCTTTTTCACAAAGCCGACAGACTGACTGGACTCCTGCGCGATTTTCTCAGATTCTTCTGATGTCGGCGATGTTTCGTCAGAACTGCATTCTGACTCCAAAATTATTTTAGATCCAGAAGATCCAGTAGATCTTTCTTCTTCAATTCTTTTCATTTCCAACGATGTGGATGCACTAGGCTTAGGCTCATTTTCTTTTGTACTACGCACAACCCATCTAACAATATACATTTTGCAATCAATATATAAATAAATTTATCTATTAACATACCTATCCATGACAATAATTATTGTCTTCTTCGCACTCTCACTAAAACTGCTTAAAAAATGTCGCATTCACTCTGTTGCTTAAGCTTCTGTTTTGGATTTTAATTTAGGTTTCAAGTTGCGCTGGGATTTACCAAATTTTATTTGCAATTCTATACGGTTCAAATTTACTAACCTTTCTAACCTGTTTATAGTTTTCATTACTTTAGTGATAGATGGCACTGACTGTATCAACTAAATTTTTTGTTCATGATCTTGATGGTAAAGGATAGAAAATCAGATTTTGATTTTGTACTGGAAAAAGGCATTTTTACAAATAGTTGTACTGACGTACTGAAATGGGTAATTTCGTACTGAATTCAGGACAATTGTACCGAAACGGCAACACTGGTTACTCACAGATTTACTTATTATTCAAATGTCTATCTCCTTGGTTACGAAAATTGCGCGCAAATGCTGCACTCTCGTATGTGATCCATAACTAATTAGACAAGGATAGATATATGTAGCACGCTAGATTATTTTTATTTTATTTCAATTATTATACTTTTTTTAAATCATAAACTTAATATATTTTTCCTACAACTGTGCGATTTCTTTGTTATTACGTAACTATAATTGCCTTGGTTACGTATGGAAAGTAGATGAATGCAGACCAAGTGCGTTTCCGAAAGCAAAGAAACACTAGTGCGGAAAGTGCTTCATTACGTAACTGTCAAAAGAATATTGTTTTGACAGCGATTTAAATTTCGCGCCGAGCGCGGAATTCATATTTTGACCACAGACGCTTATGGAAGAAGAAGATACGGTGAACCAGCGCTAGTAAATATGCAGTAGTATATTTTGACGTTTATAAACGTAACCTTAATTTGCAGTATATCTAATCTGTTGACAATTAATAAAAAGAACCGAACAAAGTAAAATATATCGATAAATGGTTTTATTTAAAGAGTAAGTGAAATACTTCATATTTATTGTTTGTGTATATTATTAATACAGTTGTTACAGTTGCTTATATTGACATAATGTAAAGTGGAAACTTTTGTGTCTAAAGAAACATGTATTTCTTCCGTACCTGTTCATATTATTACCAGTAATATTATTGGTAATAATTTCGGAAGCTTCAGAAGTACCAGCAGCAGGTTGATTGTCATTGTCGAAAATAGATCCAACATAGTATGATCCGGAGCTTCAATTATCCTTGGAGGTGTTAATGATAAAGAAGAATCACTCACTGTACTATTCCAATCAAGATGATTTTGAAGAAATTATTTTGACGTTAGTGAAATATTTTTAAATAACGTAGAACTATGTGCAAGCAATCAACAAACAAACCATAGCAACGCCGTAAAACATCGTTCTCATGTAATATCATAAAAATTTTATAAATTTTATAAATTTTAATAATATTTTAGTGATTTACTAAATCGCACAGTTGTAGGAAAAATGTTGTTTATAACACGTGCCGAAAAAGGTTACATGCTCGTGCACTTGCACGTAACGAGCCTTTTTCGGCACTTGTTATAAAAATAACTATTTAATACATTTATTTAATTAAATACAGTTCATACAATATGAGAAAAACATAATATGGTTACATTTAAAGATTTCTAGTATAATTTAAAGTACTATATGTTATAAAATATATCTTTTTGAAAAGTAATTAATAAAAATATTTCATATTTTGAGTTTAAATTGAAAATAATTACAAAATTTAAATTTAAAATTGGGTTGGTGGCAGAGTGAAAGGTTGTGTTTTTAACGAAGCCGGTAATTTTCTCGCGTTTTCGGATACTACCGCTCTGTTTGGAAACACATATGGGTGATTCCGTTCTAACTGTGATTTTTTTGATTAAAAATTTTAAGATTTTGAAATTAAACTTTTTCAATTTTTTTATGCATATTATTTATCTATTTTACTGAAAAAATAAAAATCTAAAAGGATTTTACTACAACTTCAAAGCGTCAAGAACGAGAAACAAATTTAAAATTTTGCGTTCCACGGTACTGACTCATTTATCCACGGTACTGACATAAAATAAATTCGAGAGAAATTGTTTGAAAAAATTATTAAATTTATTTATAAATTCTGTTATAACATTTTTAAACTCTTTTAATAATTATTTAACACATTAATGATGATTAATAACAATTATAACGATAAACTTTATAATTTATAGCAACTATAATCTAATTTATAGAATTTACTAAAAAATAAATAAATAAATAAAATTAAGTAACATTGAATAAATTAATAATAATATATATATATATATATAGTGGCTTAACACCCCTTCCGGGGTTGCGCCGTTTTTTCCGAAACTTTCTAAATCCCTTTTTTGGAGTGGATCAGTCTCCCATTCTTTCATTTTAATTAAACTTTTCTAACTATATCCTTCCATTGTTTCCTGTCTCTTGTTTTGCTCTGCCATCTTTGAATCCCTGCTACTCTTAGATCTTCTTCCACCTCACGTATCCATGTGTCTTTGGGTCTTCCTCTTCTTCTCTTTCCCTTTGGCCTCCATTCTACTATTGCTTTAATCGCATCCTTTTCTTCCGCTCTCCATACATGCCCAAGCCATCTGACTCTCTGCTGTTTAATTTTCTTAACTATGTCCTCGCCTCCTAATTCATGTTCTATTTCGTAATTCATTAAGTGTCTATATTCATTTTCCGGTGTTTTTTTTTGTCCTAATATTGATCTCATTATTTTTCTCTCCATTATTCGCAATTTTTCTTCATCTTTTTTCGTCATTGTTATTGTCTCAGCAGCATACATTGTTATCGGCCGTATTATCGTTCTGTATATCCTCATTTTTGTGGTTTTTGTAATTATTTTGTTATTCAGTAATTTTTTGTTAGCATAAAATGCTCGATTTGTTGCCAATATTCTTTCTTCTATTTCCGCCTCTCTTTCTCCTTTGCTTGTTATCGTGATCCCTAAGTATTTAAACCTGTCCACTAGCTCAAATTTGTATTCTCCTATTTTAATCTCCTTATTTTCAGCGGTTCTTCCAATTATCATCATTTTAGTTTTTGTTTCATTTATTTTCATTCCTATTCTTCTTCCTTTATTTACTATTTCCTGCAATATTTCTGTTGTGATTTTCCTGTTTTTTGACATTATCACAATATCATCTGCGTATGCTATCACCTGCCCTCCTCTTGTTCTAAGCGTCCTTTCTTTTTCTATATTTTTCATTACATGTTCTAATGCCATATTAAACAGAGTTGCTGATAATGAGTCGCCTTGTCTTACCCCTTTATTAACTTCAAATTCCTCTGTTTCGCCTTTTTGCGTCTTCACACTGTTTTTTGTGTTTCTCATAGTCATCCAAACTAGTCTTCTTAATTTTGCTGGTAATCCTAGTTCCTCTAGGGCTATCATTAACTTATCCCTTCTAATGGAGTCAAACGCCTGTTTGAAATCGATAAATAGCATTTCTACATATATATTATATTCGATAGCCTTTTCTATAACTTGTTTAACCGTATGTATTGCATTAACCGTCGATTTTCCTTTGGTAAAACCGCATTGGTATTGTCCTATTATGCTCCCTGTCTCATTTACTAGCCTTCTTTGGATTAATGTTGAGAGAATTTTATATGTCGTGTTCAGTAACGTAATACCTCTGTAGTTGCTGCATATTTGTTGGTCTCCCTTCTTGTGTATCGTTACTATTCTTCCTTTTGTCCACTCTTCCGGAATACTTTCTTCATTCCATATTTTTTTGATTAGCTTGTATATTCGCTGTTGAAGCTCTTCCCCTCCATATTTTATTAACTCGATGTTAATTCCATCTTTCCCGGGTGTTTTACCATTTCGGCTATTCTGTATTATCTCTTTTATCTCCTTTAATGTTGGTTCTTCCACTCTCTCGTTTCCGTATGTTCATTGTATTACTTTGTTCTTTGTTCTGGTTCCGTTAAAAGTTCTTTAAAGTGTTCTTTCCAGGTTTGCTTATATTCTTGTTCATTTTCTGTCAATCTTCCATCTTTGTCTTTTATGCCACATATTTTAACCTTATGTACTCTGTTTTGTTCTCTTATCTCTTGGTAGAATTTCTTGGTGTTTATATTTTTTCCTTCTTCCTCTATATTCTTTAGTTTATTTTCAATCCACTCCTTCTTATTTTTTCTTATAATTTTGTTGCATTCTTGTCTTATTCTCTCATATTCTTCCTTATCTTCCTCTTTCTTTGTTCTTAGCCATTTTAGTCTTGCCCCTGCCTTTTTTCTTACTATTTCCTGGCATTCCTTGTTGTACCATTCCTTTGTTCTTTTTCCTGGTTGTTCTAATCCTATCCATTTCTTGGTCGCTTTTTGTATGCATTCCTTTATGTTACTCCACTCTCTCTCCAAGTCTCTTTCCTCACATTTCTTGTATAAACAGCTATCTATTTCCGTCTCATAGCTCTCTCTTATGCTCTCATTACTTAGTCTTTCTATATTCCATGTCCTCTCTTGCTTTTTAGCTTTACTTATTCTTCTTAATTTATTTTTAACTGTCGCGGTTACCATGTAGTGATCCGAGTCTGCACACGCTCCTCTATATGTTCTTACATCCATTATTGCTGACTGCTTCCTTTTAGTAACTAGTACATGATCAATCTGACTATTGTATTTTTGATCTGGCGATGTCCATGTCACTTTGTGCTTCATTGGGTGGCTATATTTTGTACTACTTATTATTAAATTCATTTTTGTTGCCAATCTGCATAGCCTCTGCCCATTATCATTTGTTTTGTCATGAATTGTGTATTTTCCTGCTATATTTTGAATGTAATCTTCCTTCCCTATTTGTGCGTTAAAGTCGCCTAGAATTATCACTGTATCTTCCTTAGGGATATTCTCTATTTCGTCTTCTATCTTTTCATAGAACACTTCTTTTTCTTCTGCTGAGGTATTTTCCGTTGGCGCATATATGTTCAGTAAGGATATATTTGAAGGTTTTTCACTTATTCTGCAATATGCAATTCTCTCGTTTATTGCTCTGAATTCAGTTACTTTATCTCTATGCTCCCCTCGAATGATGAAAGCTACCCCGTACTGACCTTGTTTTTTTCCACCTGAGTGTAGCGTGTTGTAATTGTTTTTGCTGATCATCCCTTCTCCACTCCATCTGGTTTCCTGTATGGCCGCCACATTTATTTTATATTTTGTCATTTCATTAGCTATCTCTTGCATTTTTCCTGGTTTTAACATAGTTCTAACATTCCATGTGCTTATTCTAAGTTTATTACCCCCTTTATTTTTACTAGCCTTAATTTTTTCTTTTTGTGCATTTCCTGCTACGCCCTCTCCATCGGGACTGTGGGTTGCAAGTTTTTTGGTTTATTGCTTATTTTTATTGTTTTACCTTCATCACACCATTCATACCAATCTGTATCAATTTTAATCTTTCTGTATCCAATCTTAACAGCTTTATTTTTTAGTTTTTCTTCCTTTGCTTGCACTTGTTATAAAAATAACTATTTAATACATTTATTTAATTAAATACAGTTCATACAATATGAGAAAAACATAATATGGTTACATTTAAAGATTTCTAGTATAATTTAAAGTACTATATGTTATAAAATATATCTTTTTGAAAAGTAATTAATAAAAATATTTCATATTTTGATTTTAAATTGAAAATAATTACAAAATTTAAATTTAAAATTGGGTTGGTGGCAGAGTGAAAGGTTGTGTTTTTAACGAAGCCGGTAATTTTCTCGCGTTTTCGGATACTACCGCTCTGTTTGGAAACACATATGGGTGATTCCGTTCTAACTGTGATTTTTTTGATTAAAAATTTTAAGATTTTGAAATTAAACTTTTTCAATTTTTTTATGCATATTATTTATCTATTTTACTGAAAAAATAAAAATCTAAAAGGATTTTACTACAACTTCAAAGCGTCAAGAACGAGAAACAAATTTAAAATTTTGCGTTCCACGGTACTGACTCATTTATCCACGGTACTGACATAAAATAAATTCGAGAGAAATTGTTTGAAAAAATTATTAAATTTATTTATAAATTCTGTTATAACATTTTTAAACTCTTTTAATAATTATTTAACACATTAATGATGATTAATAACAATTATAACGATAAACTTTATCATTTATAGCAACTATAATCTAATTTATAGAATTTACTAAAAAATAAATAAATAAATAAAATTAAGTAACATTGAATAAATTAATAATAATAATGAATAAATTAATTAATATTAAATTAATTAGTATATAATTTTTGGTTTTCATCACAGTTTTTTTTAATTCTTGAACTTCTTCGCAATGATATTGTTTCATGTCTTTCTAAATTATCTTTAGCAACATCTTTTTCAAGGCATTTTAAATTTTTAGTTAATTTTGTTGATGAATTATCCGATTTCTTTGTTTTTGCTACCAATCTTTTGTTCATTTTTTCGGTTGTATCATTTATAAAGTAGTCAATTTTTCCCATAGCAAAGTGTCTGCATGGATTTTTATTCGAACAATCAAAACAACTCAATGAATTAAATTAAATTAAATTATGTTGTAGTTTATTCCACGTATACTGATGTACTTTCATAGCACCGACGAAAGCCTTAAAATTGTTTGGTAATATTGAATCAATGTTTGATATTTCGTCTTCTGTAACGCAATCAATATATACAGATTTAACACGATCTCGCAAAATCGCCAGCAAAGAATCAAAATTTTACACATCCGTGCCGTATTTCACTTGGTCGTCAGCTAATTTTTTTATGTAGCCGCCGATCCCATCAGCTGAACTTTTTCCATGGCCAGCCTCACTAAAATTGTAGGTAAATCTTCTAACTGAGAATAGCACTGAGGCAAGTACTGTGTTATGAGATAAAACATTTTTTTATTGCGGTACTGCGTCGTTGGACCATCGCTCATTATGTGTAATTTTTTAATCTCTGGATTGGTAGCTAGATACACGTCAAGTATTTTTTTTATGTGAACAATAATTGCAGAAGGATCATGTCTGAGTGATTTTGACAAAGTAGCAAAGCCATGGGAAGATTTTGAAGAGTAGACCATGCCAGTGTGTAAAGTACATTGTACTCTACTAGCCCCAAAGTGGTACCGATTGAACTTCCGTTTCATACTTACAAGAATAATTTTCACTGAAGTCAATGAGAAGTCCTAACTCATTGCTTTGTAGAGACTGAGTAAGTTTTTTCATAGAGTTATTTTGGTGAGTAATTCTGTATTCATGGGCTATAAACAAATCTAGTTCATGATTGAAATGGTTAATTGCTTGCCCTATCGTACATGAAATTTTCTTTTTTGAAGTAATTTTAACAGTTATTGGTTTTTTTGTTTTTTCATTTACTCTTTGTTCTGAAGATACTTCCCATTTCATGTAAGATATTTTATCAACAGGATTAGTATCTTTTAAATTAAATTCCAATTTTTTTAACTTACACATTTCACACGTTCTTGAAAGACATTTTTCAGAATTACTGTCACACAAGAAACTGTTAAAAATTTTATATGACGTATTTTCTGTCAGTAACTTATGACTGTGAAAAGCTTGTATCAACAAACAAAAATTTTCATGAGTGAAACACGCACATGTATTTCGATTAGTAACTTTTGGTTCAATACAATATTTTGGGCGTAATTTTGCGAAAGTTGAATAGTTAACACGGTACGTACTTTGGGAACAAAATTTAGAATGTAAATCTTTAATCGTAGCATTCATATAACGCTTTGTTACTTGTTTACCATTTATTTTTATAGAAGCTTTTTTATCAGGAATTATCTTACTATTTTCTTCATAAAAACTTGTCACTAGATCTTGAATACATTTTTGATTGCTTTTTATATTTTTTATATATTCCAATGGTTTATTACTCCTATGAACTCTTGAAGGAATAATAGGGATAACATTTTTCCTAATAGCAGATAGTTGTCGGTATTTTTTCACAATTTTTCCACTAATTGCTCTACCCAATATTT
This sequence comes from Pterostichus madidus, assembly GCA_911728475.2. Taxonomy (NCBI): domain Eukaryota; kingdom Metazoa; phylum Arthropoda; class Insecta; order Coleoptera; family Carabidae; genus Pterostichus; species Pterostichus madidus. Next base: position 17,089,950 of record OU452314.1, on the reverse strand, counting down.
GCTTGAACTTTGAACTTCTAGACTCTTGATAAGATAATTTTAGTTGCTGTATCATGACTTCATGATGTATTAATGTTTTGCGAACTTCGGGATTCACATTTTGACCGTTTAACATTTTATTAACTTTATAATCAGGTGATGTCGAGTCAGATTTTTTGATATTCAAACGTTGTAATTTTTTATGTAAGCTATAAATTTTCGTTCGCAGATTTTTATTATCATCTAATAATTTTTTATTGTCTCTGAAACATTTACGTAGATTTTTTTGAATTCGTTTCCTTCCTACCTTGGCTTGCTTAAATTCAACGTTATTATCATTTTGCTCCGTTGTCAGCTCAATATTTTCTTTTTGCCGTGTCCGTGAGTTTTTTTTCCATAAATTTTGTTGTTTGCGACGAGCTCGCTTTTCTCGTTCTGATAATTGATCAATTGACTTGAGTTTTCCTTTCTTTTTTCTTTTTTGATTTCTTGTTCTTTCACTCTGACAGTAATTTTTGTAAGCCTCTGGATCGTTCCGTATTTTTTCTCTCCTTAATTTTTCAGCAGTACGTTTTTGTTCCAAACGATGTTGTTTTACTTCGGTACTAACTTTACTTTTACGTTTGACTTTTGTTTTTGATGACAATTGTTGAATTTTTCCACCTTTATTGTCACTTGTATCAGGTAGCTTTCTAGTACGAAGTATTGGTGCCATCTGTATTAAAAAAAATTAAATTAATGATTAAAATAATTTTACAACTAATTACTACAACTATATACTATTTTTATTATTCTTTTACATGGTACTGACAGACACGGTACTGACATTTACATTTCAAATGACAACTGTAATTGTTTGGTTATGTATTTGATAATATCCATTTATTGTAAAATTTAGAGTGATACAAGAATTTAATATTTTGGTCAAAAAAAAATTAATAGTTAACGAAGTTTATCAATACCACGGTATAGACAAGACAATTTATGATATACCTTTTTAAAAATTGAATTCTAAAATGACACAAACTCTTGGCACTATTTCATCAACTCAATGTTTATAAATATTACTCAGGTAACGTACTTTCAAGATGGTTCATTAGACGTTTCATAAGTCTCAAGGTAGATGGCGCTCGAGTCACACAAATTCAAACTCAAAATTTCGTTAAAATTTGAAGACAAAAGTTATTAAACCGGAATTCAATGTTAACTTCATACATTAAACACAAAGTGTGTCAATTTTTTTCAGTTTGATCATAAACATTAGAATTTATGAGGTAATTAGTTTAAATCATTTATTGCGACAAAAAAAATTAACAATTTATAGGTAAATTCTAGAAATGGACATGACACGGTACTGACATTTAAGTGACATATTTTAGGTTTTCTCTAAGTGGCAAGTTATATTATATAAAAATAATGTTGAAATATGTTTAAAATTATCCAATTAACACAAAAATTTCATTAATTGATTATTAATTAATGACTTGTGAGAACAAACAATACAAGACATTGAATATCACAGTTAGAACGGAATCACCCATATATCAAACCGCAGACAATAATTCAAGTCGTTTTAGTGAGAGCAAAGTGCGAAAGATTTGTTTAAAAACAAAGTGGGTTATCAGTGTTTAAATATAGTGACTTTTGTAGGTTAAGCAAGGTGACCGCGGTCAGTGCTGTCACTGCTGTCAGAGATAACAGCGAGGTAGCGGATCTGCGCCGACGCGGCATTCCCGCGCACGCGCACTAGAGACTACAAACACGAATACATCAGTGTTGCCAAACCTAGTAATAATAAAAATAATATTTAATTCAGATAAATAACAATAGGCATATGAGTGCGACGGCTTCGAAGAGAGACAGAGAGCTAAATAGTAGCACGGAAGAAGAACACGCAGTTTTCAGAAAAAGCAGAAAAGTAATTCGCAGCCCCGATTCACTAAAAACAAAACCAGAGATAATCCCAAGTAGCAAAAATATGGATGAAATGAAGGAAATACAATTAACAATTAAAGAAATGCTAGCAGAGTAAAGGGCAAATACTAAAGAGTTGAGAGAAATGAGAGAGGAAATGAGGAAGAAAGACGAAAAATGGCAAAAAGAAAAAGAACAGAATTGAAAAATTGGAAAATGAAATGGAGAAAAAAGAAGGAAAAAAGAAAAAATAACATCGTTATTAAGGGAACAGTGAGTAACGGAAAAGAAGATGTAAACACAATACGCGATTTTCTTAAAGGTAACTTGAACATAGACCCTAAAATAATTAAAGTAATTCCGCTCAACAAGAATAATACTCCGAAAATAACTTTGGTAGAACTAGAAAGTTGGAAAGAAAAGAGAACCATACTGAACAACAAAAAAGAACTTAAACACAAGAAGAAAGACGTTTACATAGAAAATGACATGACATTAAAAGAAAGGAATATCCAGGCTGAATTAGTAAAAATAGCAAAGGCAGAAAAAGAGCACGGAAGGACTGCAATAGTGGCATATAGAAAAGTAATTATACAAGGCAAGATTTTCGAATGGAACGATCAAGAGGGAGGAGTAGTTAAAATAGCGGATCCAAAAAACGCATAATAGAAGAGGCGGAAACAAATAAGACGAACGCAACGGACACGGACAAGGAAAAAGGTATAACTATTATAACAGTTAAAATAAGGACATGGAACGTAAGAAGTATAAACGGAAAAGAATATGAACTAATTGAAGAGATAGAAAAAATGAAGTTAGATATATTAGGAATAACAGAAACAAAGAAGAAAGGAAAAGGCATTACGCAACTATCAGAGGAATATTGGATGTTATGGTCAGGAGTGCAAGACAATGAGAGAGCAGCAGCAGGAGTAGGGTTAATAGTGAACAAAGAAATGATGAATAAAATGGAAAAGGAAGAATATATAAATGATAGGCTCATGAAGATAGATTGGGCCACGGAAAACAAACAAGGATATACAATAATAATAGCCTACGGACCAAATGAAGACGACAAAATCGAAAACAAGGAAAATTTCTTCAAATAACTACAAAAAATAATTGACAACACATCTAAAGACATTATTATCATGGGAGATATGAATGGTAGAGTAGGTAAAACCAACACAGGTAGGGAAAGATATATGGGAAAAGAGAGAGAGAGGAATTTAAAAATAGTAACGGCCAAAAAATCATTGAATTCTGCGCAGAAAATAGCTAATACTTTTTACAAAGACATACACAAATACACAAAGGAACAGCCTGCAAGGAAAGAGAAATCAATTATAGACTATTTTCTGATAAGCAAAACCAAACAACGACTGGTAAAGGATGTGAGGTTACACAGAGGGCCAGAAATAAATAGTGACCACTATCTACTAACCCTAACGTTAAAATCAGAAAGGAAACTAAAACAGGAAGCACGAAAGGTTATAATAAAAGAGAAAATAAAGACCTATAAACTAGCAGAAGAAAACTGCAGAATAGAGTACCAAGCAAAATTAGAGGAAAAACTCGCACATTTAGACAAGGATACTAGCTATGCAAGAATGTGGAAAGTTTTCAAGAAGGCATGTCTAGAAACAGCAAAGGAAACTTGCGGCACAACAAAAATATACACTAAACAAATGAAGAAAAGTTCATGGTGGACACAAGAAATAAGAAATATAGTTCGGCAGAAGAAAGAAGCATGGAGAAAATATCAAAAATCGAGAAACAACAAAGACTATGAAAAATACAAGGAGAAAAGAAACGAAGTCAAGAAAGTAATCAAGACAGCAAAAGAGGAAGAATGGGTAAAATTCGGTAATAAACTGAAGGAATCATACAGTAATAACCAAAAACTCTTCTACGGAGCAATCAAGAATATGCGGAAGGAAAAACCTACAACTCTAAAAAATATACGGGACAAAAAAGGAAATCTACTGATCGCAGAAGAAAAAATTATGGAAAGATGGAAGGAATACTTTACAGAACTGCTAGAAGAGGAAGACAAACGAGAAGAAAAGAAAGAGAGTGAAGGACACAGCTTTACGGATGGTGCAGAACAAAAAGTGACAAATTTCACCTGCGAAGAACTAACACATGCGATCAGAAAACTAAAAATAGGAAAAGCCCCAGGACACGATTCTATCACAGCTGAAATGTTAAAGTATATGGGTAAAACTGCACAAGAATATCTACTAAAAATATTTAACGAAGTAGCCAGAGTACACACGGCACCGGAAGACTGGCAAACCGGAATTATAACGCCAATATACAAGAAAGGAGACAGCAAAGAATGTAAGAACTACAGAGGCATAACGCTACTAAGTGTCCCGGGTAAATTATTTGCTAGAATACTAGAAGCGAGAATTAGAGAGAAAGTAGAAGAGAGTTTAGGAGAAACACAATGCGGGTTCAGACCAAACAGAGGAGTGCAAGACCACATATCCACTTTGAGACTAATAATAGAGAAAGCTAGACTAACAAACAGAGAGATCCATGTGTGCTTTATAGACAGAAAAAGCATTCGACAAGGTAATAAGGCAAAAAGTGTGGGAATGTTTGGTAGCCAAAGGAATAGATGAACAAACAATACAGTGTGTAAAAAGTTTATACAAGAAAAACAAAAACTATGTCAGGACAAGGAACAATTCCTCAGAATCTTTCAACACAGAGGTAGGCCTCAGACAGGGATGCATATTGAGCCCTCTTCTATTTATCGTATACCTGGACGAAATTTTTAAGAATATCAGAAGACAAATGAAAACTTATAGAGTGGGATATTGGAAAATGAACTTAATGAAGATATCAGATATGTGCTACGCAGACGACATGATTATCATTGCAGAGAATGCAGAAGACCTACAAGTAAATATAAGCGTATTGAACAAAGAATTGATTAACTGGAATATGACCATCAATATACAGAAAACAAAAACAATGATAATTAACGGCAAGGATAAAACACACTCAATACAAATAGCAGAACAAAATACAGAACAAGTCAGCACGTTCACTTATTTAGGAGTAAGCATTGAGGAAAAAGGGTCACTAGATCAGGAAATCTTAGAACGAGTAGCAAAGACAGGGAGATTGTTTAATACGCTGAAAAATAAATTCTTCGGAAAAAAGAAGTGCCAAAGCAGACAAAAGTAGAAGTTTTTAAAAAAGTAGCAGTCCCATTACTGACATATGGTAGTGAATCCTAGACAACACAAGAAAAACACCAAAGTAAATTAAGAAACGTAGAAATGAGGTTCCTTAGGAAAATAGAAGGGAAAAGAAAAATCGACAAAATCAGAAATGAAGTATTCAGAGCAAATCTAAACACAAAACCAGTAGAGCATACTATACAAGAAGGACAACTAAGATGGGCAGGACACTTATATAGAATGAAGGACGAAAGACTAGTCAAACAAGTATACAAAGCAAGGGCACATCACAAAAGAAAAAGAGGAAGGCTAGTGAAAACATGGGATGAAGAGATGAAGATAGCAATAAAAAATAGAGGCCTAACCTGGGAAGAAGCCACAAAAGCGATGAACGATCTAAAAGCATGGAGGGAAGTGTGGAAGAGAAATCCCGAGGAAAACATTGGCGACGAAGCATAAAACAAGCGATATGCCTTACACCGAAAGGTAGATAGGCAAAGGATTAAGTAAGTAAGTAAGTAAATTTAATATTAAAAATCTTATACATATTATGTAATAATCTAATGTTAATGGTTGAACCTTAATTGCTGAAACTTACTTAGACATATTATGTCTACTTACAATCTATTTACATAAAGGTTTTTAAATTTAAATTATAAACAAAAAATAGGTGAAGTATATTACAGTACACAATTTGTTCGATTAACATTTCCTAATACTACCACAGTTATTTACATTATCATTGGATATAAATTCTAAATTTTTAATGCCGATAAGACGATAATGCTGAGTTGCAAGAAAAAAATAAACAGCTCTTTAGTTAACGAATTGTTTATTTAGGAACAGTATCTATAGGCGTATTCCATATTCCATTTAGGGAGCGGTGACATCAGCCGAATGGGACATTACCCGAACGGAAAAACAGCCGACGGGACATGAGCCAATGGGACAACAGCCGAAGGGACATTGCCCGAAACGACAAACTTCGAATGATGACGTCACACATGGTTCGTGTCTAAGAGTAGTTCAGCTAGTGAAAGATAGATGGTACTTATAGACTATAGTGATTCACAAAATGTTTCTGTTATGTCGAATGTTTTGACATATAAGTTAACCTAAAAATCTATAACAGGTAATAATTAAATGTAACTGAACATTAACAACAAGTTTATTATTATTATCACTCAAATGTGATATAGATACACAATATTGCATTTTATTATCTTTAAATTAAGGTATGCCATTAATGAAATCGTAAAATATTTTAATTATTATTCAAATTGATATTTTAGATTATTTTGTGCAAAGTTCCAAAAGGAAATGTTGGAAGTTGATGAAGATAAGAAATAAATATATGAAAATGACAGTTAATTCAACTATGAGTTACACCTTATTAGATTTAGTGAATTGTTCGACGTAATAAAAGAATTTCTTCGCCTAGGTGACATTGAAATTATTACCTAGACAGAAAGATAATTTTTGTTTTGTCACCGATAATAGTGTCAATATAGTGTCAATTACTAAAGAAATGTAATATTCATTTATTCATAAACGATACTTTGATTTTCTATAGTAACGTCAGCTAAATTAAATTGTTTAATATGGTTAATGATGAATTGAAACTGGTGCAGCAATGGATGAATAAAAACAAATTAAACGTGAACAATACTAAGTCTAATACAATGATTTTTTCAACCGATAACAAATATGTCGACATTATAAATATGTAACAATAGTTTATCTGTATATATATCGGTGTCAATAAACTCGAGGTAGTAGATCAAATGAAGTACTTAGGAGTAATAATTGACAAGTTATAAATAAATATTTTAGTGGACGAACCAAGTGTCTGTTTGATTTTTTTATATTCATTATGTTCCAGCAATTACAGACCACAAATTCTCTTTTAATTATTTTGTATTTTGATTGTATAAAATAAAACAGCAAGCAAAAAACTGATTTCCCATGTTAATCTCCTATGTACACTTTTAAGATAGACACCCAGTATACTTATTATCTAGCATCAAATATTTGTTCACTTACATACTCTTATAAGTACTGACTTGAAGTGTATCTATGAAGAAAAAAATAAAGTGCTCTTTTAAAGAATTGTTTATCTAGCAACAGTATCAATGGGCAGAATTCGTACACGACTAATACAAAAACAAGAAAACACAAGAGATGAGCGAAATGAAACACACAACACACACTGAAATGAATTGTAAAGAAATAAAATTAAGGTTAAAGATAATTAGACATGCTAAATGTAATTAGAATATAAGTTTAAATGTAAAATACACCTATACACCTCTGGGTAGAATAGGTTTATCTGATTATATATATATATATATATATATATATATATATATATATATATATATATATATATATATCTATCATATTTTCACATTTCGATATTCAATAAGAAAAAAACTTGCTTATTTCCAGAATTGTTATTAATTTTTACGAAACATATTATAGAAATATGGAAAAATCAGTCATACAATATATTACTGAAATTAGTTTAATAGAGAAGTGTAGTAAAAAATCGTCCAAATGATTAATTTATGTATAGAGCTGTTTGATCATGCAATGAATCATTATTAAGATATTCTAATATACTCTGAAGAAACAAATGTCCATTGAATTATGACAGTCAGATGAGCCGAATCTAATATGAAATTGGGAAGATCAAGATATCAAAATTTCGAGTCCGATTTTCTCAAAAATGCTAAGAACGATTTTAATACAAAAATTCTGTATATTTAAGAACATGGTCGTCTATAACTCAGAATTTTTTATCTAATTTGAACTTGTAACTTATGAGAAAAAACTAAAATTACCCGAAAAAGGCTGGATTTCAGTGTTTTTTCGCACATTTTATTTTTTTTCTCAAAAGTTACAAGTTCAAATGAACTAAAATTTTTCTGAGTTATAGAGGACCATATTCTTAAATATATAGAATGTTAAATATTTGAAAATTGCGATTGTCAAAAATATAAATTGATGTTTTTCATCATTCGTATTGGTAGCGCTTCTCCTAACACACACAATTGAAATATCCTATTTTTTTACCATTAAGGGCGTTCCATACTAAAAAAATATTTCGCATTTGCGCCTTACTGTTATACATGTCACAATATCATGGAAACACCGGGTTGCAAAAAACGAAAATAATTGTAGACAGCTAAAACTTATATATCAAATAAAAGGGTCTATTTATGACTGCTATAAACATGAAAGTTCTATTGAAATGGCAAATCCTTGTTCGTTTGAGATACAAGGTCTTACTGTGAAATCTCTTCCAAAAAATAATTTAAACAGAAACTAAGTTGATAAAAATTGTTCAGTATTTTATTCTCAACAAATTATACATAATTTTGAAAAACTAAATAAATATTTCACTCCTTTTACCCATTACTGGCTGTGGCACTCTGGCGAAGCAGATCTTGATAAGTATATATTTATGCGCGTGAAGCGCGGTTACCAGCCGTCAAATCACGTGACTTACTAAAAATAAAACGATCGTTGATATCATGGTAACTTATATGTATCTTGAGATCATAAAAATATATAAAAACTACTATATTCCAACATATTACTACGGAGCTATTATCCCACTATATAAATAATAATTATGATACCTATCAGATTTATTTATAAAAAATATTATTTTCAGTAATAGAAAAATGAGAAATAATCCAGCAGAACTATACAATTATGTAAATTCGTAGAAAGAAAAATACTACATTTTTCTTTAAGAAATTCGTATGAAAGTAAATGTGATGACAGTGGTTTCCATGAACTCAAAAAAAAAATTATTTTGAAAAATGAAGTATCGCAAACTTTCCGGGAATTAGATTCCTGAAGGTATATATATATATTAGGAACATTTTTCAATTCCTTCTCAGTTTTGTTTTGCAGTGTCAACTCAAACAAGACATATTTGTATAACGTGTAATAGTTTTTCACCAGTATTTTAAATATTGTGTTTGTGTGTTCGGGATTTGAGTGAAATATGAAGCGACAAACTGTACATATGTCCAGATATCAACTATTGAAACATCGACGTGAAGTGTTAGCACGGTAAGTAATTTTTTTACAATATTTTGGCTCATTTTAGCTATACAATGATGTATATGTACACTCATTGAAAACTAATTGTCGATTTAGTTTTCTAAGGGCCAGTTTGTCAATCACCGATTAATGTTAATCATGTTTAAATAATCATGGAAACTATAAATAAAATAAATAAATATATCATCACGTCTTCTACCTATTACTGGGTGTGGCACCCTGCCGAAGCAGATCTCAGTAAGTGATATATTTTGCGCGTGAAGTGCGGTTATCAGTCGTTAAATCACGGCCCCCAAAGATGATAGTGGTGAGGGAGCCATAGGGGTAATTTTAAATTTATGAAAAGGTTTTGTCTGCTGTGGGCATCGAACCAGGATTCTTAGGATCCACAGGTCGACTCGATACCATAGGAAACTGTGGTTACCATTATTATTTAATCGTGGTTAACATTAATCGAGAGAAAACCGGCGATTGAAAAACTGGCCCTAAAGATATCAAGAAAAATGTATAGCTACTATTAATTTTAAAACAATGAGGGTGGTTTTCACCAACGACAGTTACATTTTAACCTTGTTTAAATAAATAAAACGAAATGAAAATTACAAATGGAATAATTGGGATTGCTGTCATATATTCAACATGCTTTTATTTATTTAAACCAAGTTATAATTTACCTGTAGTTGGTGACGACTATCTTAAAAGACATATTTTCACAATAATTAAAATGATAGTGCAACATAGACACAAATTATGTCCATAATATTGTCAAAAAATTATCGTTTTTTGTAGTTTTTTTTAGAAATAGGGCGACTTCTGCGCTTCCGTCAAGTTAAGAAATTTCTATTTTGGAAGATACGAGTTTCACATACGGGAAGGATACCGAAGCAAATACACGTAAGTTATATAACCTATTTTATTTTATACATATAATTATCTACTAGAAAAACTAAGTCTACTTTAGTGTCTGTTTTCTAAAAACGAAATAATTTTTAAAAATTCATGAGAATTTGCCGGGTTCGAACCCAGAACCTCAAGATTTCGCGTGTAGTTCTAGTGCTGGGTTCGAATCCCAGCGAATAACCGTAGAGGTCCAACTTCCAGTGATTACATAAAAAACACATTTTGTTTTGAATTTATTGAATAACATTTAGGGATTTATTTTACAGATGAGTCTTCCTTCAGCTTAGCAGAGGAATTCGTTATGGAAGTCAATTGCAACAAATGACGAAGAAAATGAAATTTGCGGTAGAAGAATCGTGGATATTCAGTATTTTTTTAAGAACTAAAATCTATCAAACACATTGGTTTCGAATGTTCTTTTTTTAACGTTAATTTCAAATCGGAAAAACGGATGGGTTTGAAAAGTATTTTTACATTCAAGTGTAATGTCTGCGGTATCGAAAATGTTGTCCATTCAGAAGATTCAGAATCAGTGACGAATGTGAATAAATTAGCTGTATCTGCTATGATATCGACTGGCGGCGGATACAGCCAGTTAGAAGAAATATGCGCTGTTTTAGATATACCATCTATGATAGATAAGTCCTTAGAAAATCCAAGAGATGGTGCTCTTAGTATCTAAAATGAATTTTTTCCAGTAAGCAGCACTCCTAACTAGTCAACTGTTAGAGTTTTAGCTTTAGCCGTCACGTAGTTTCATTGTTGTTGTCAATTGTAGTAAAAAACTTTTGATAGTTTATAATAATGGATAAAAGTGAGTTTCGAGCGGTGATTAAACATTTGTATTTAAAAGGCTTAACGCCGAAAGAAATTAAAGCTGAGTTGGATGAAGTTCATGGCACATCTGCTCCTGTGTTTGCAACTGTTTACAATTGGGTGAAAGAGTTTAAACGTGGCCGTACATCCACAAAAGATGAACATCGTTCCGGACGCCCTGTAGAAGTGGCTACCCCCGAAATGATTGACCAAATCCACGATATGGTTTTAAGTGACCGACGAATCAAAGTGCGCGAAATAGTTGAGACTACAGGCATATCACAAGGCACAGTCGCTTTAATTTTGCACGAAAAATTACGAGTGAAAAAAATCTCGGCAAGATGGGTGCCGCGTTTTCTCACAGTGGAGAATAAACGCAATCGTGTGGTGGACTCTGAGGCTGTTTTGGCGCTTTTCCGTCGTAATCTTGAAAGATTTTCTGCGTCGATACATAACTGTGGATGAGACTTGGATACATTACTACACTCCAGAGACAAAAGAACAGTCAAAACAGTGGATTTTTGAAGGCGAACGGGCTCCGAAAAAGGCGAAGACGGCGAAATCGGCTGGCAAGATTATGGCAACGGTCTTTTGGGATGCACGCGGAATCATCTTCATCGACTATTTGGAAAAGGGAAAAACGATAACAGGAGCGTATTATGCGTCGTTATTGGACCGGCTGAGCGAAGAAATAAAAGAAAAACGTCCTCATTTGAAACGCAAAAAGGTCCTTTTTCATCAAGACAATGCACGTGTGCACATCTGCGCAGTTGCGAAGGCCAAAATTACGGAATTAAAGTTTCAATTATTGCAACATCCACCGTATTCACCAGATTTGGCCTCCAGTGACTTTTTCTTATTTCCAAACTTAAAGAAATGGCTTGGCGGACAAAGGTTTACTACCAATGAAGAGGTCATCGCCAAAACAGAGGCATATTTTGAGGAGCAACCGAAATCCTACTTTTTGGACGGCTTAAAAAATTTGGGAAAACGATTAGAGAAGTGTATAGAGCTAAAAGGAGATTATGTAGAAAAATAAAAAAAAATCTACCCAAAAAAATTGTTTTTTCTACTTTTTTCTAAGGACTTATTGAACGACCCTTACATACGATACCATGAAGCAGTATCACAACTGTGAAGGATCTAGCTTTTGAAGAAATGAAAAAAGCTGGTGAAGAATAGTACCAGCTGGGCAGTTTACAGATCAACTATGGAAAGAGGAAAGAAGGAAACGAGTTACTGCCTCAAATTTCGGAAAGATTTGCAGAAAACGGAAAGGTACATCAACTGCAAATATAGTGAAAAATTTGCTTTATAGTTCATTCACTGGCAGTAAAGCTACAGAATATGGAATCAGAAATGAAAGCAAGGCTGTAGCGATGCTAGAAGAAAAAATTAATAAAAAATTAATAAAAGTGGTTTTTATATTCATGTAGAGATACCATTTCTGGGTGCGTCACCAGATGGAATAATAGGAGATGACGAAATATGCGAAATAAAATGTCCATTTAGTGCCCAAAATATGACTATAAAAGATGCAATAGAAAAAAAAGTTATAAAATTTTTAGAACCAAAAGATGGTAATATTTGTTTAAAAGAAAATGATAATTACATGTATCAGGTACAAGAACAATTAAATATTTGTAATAAAAATGCATGCGATTTTATGGTGTACACGAACATTGATATTTTCATTGAAAAAATTTATAGATCCAATTTATTTTGGCAAGATAAAATTATACCAAAAGTAACAAATTTTTATCTCAACTCACTTTTACCAGAAATTATTAATTCGAGGTATAGTCGCGGCTTACATATTAGATAATTTTTTTAATAAATTACTAATTTATACCACGGTTATGTTTTTCTATGTTACTATTAATTATATTGATATATGTTGAATGGTCTTTAAATGAAAGCATTTATTTTGATTTTATGTGTTTTTATGTCTTGACGACTAGTTTGTGTATTATAAAACCTGAATAAATATTATTATTATTACCTATATAATTACAATTTATTGCGTCTATCTGCCCTTATTTTAAAATAACATTAAAATCTTAATCAAATACTTACATAACAATATTTAATTTACTTTTTTTTATATATAAATACTTATACTAAATACTAAATTAAATATTAAATTTCTCGTAAGTATCTATAACATTTTCATGTCGAAATATCAGAACAGTAGTTCCGTGCACGATATGTCATCAGTTCATCACTATCGTCAGTTTACAGAGAAGCCTGTGCCTGTGAGCACAAAAGTTTGCGACGTTTATTGTGAAACCGTAATAAAAAGTACCTGTTCTGAAATCCTTCAGATACCGCATCGTTCAGAGCAGACATTGTCAATTGGGTTGCATCGTTTTGTACATAAGGCGTTAAATATGTGACATTGTGACACGAAATATTGAAAACAAACATATACTTTACTCAGAAATGCGAAACTTTAATGAAAATATTCGTATACAGAAAGTTTTATTTTTGCAAAATCTTTCATTTCATATCTAATTTATATACCCAAGTACTTTCTAAACTGTTAAAATCGTGTATATGTCTTTACTTATATATGCACATAACTAACTTATTATTAAGTTTTACGAAATTATAAAGAGACAAAACTTAATATTTTATTATTATCTTCATTCTAACAAAATTGGAACAAATTTATTTATCTAGAACTGGAAATAAAAGCATACAAATTTCAAGTGGTTTTACACTGAGTACGGAGCGGCCTTAAGGTCGCGTTAAAATGTGTTACTATTCGTAACATCCGCAGACCGCTCTCCGTAGGCGCCACTTGTACTTTAGGAGAGCATTGTGAGCGCAAAATCTAATGCCAATAGTTACTTCTACTACCAGCAAACTCTACCTCCTCTCCTCTCACCGCGAGTGTTCGTAGCAATATTTTAATTTTATTCTGTAGTATGTATTATTTACATTTGGGAGACGAGACGATAAACTCGAAGATTTATGATGTTACGTTTTTCTATCATCATGTCCTGAAATATATAGGTAAACTAACAAGAAATACATATGCTTCATTCTTTTACAAACAAACTTATTTCAATATTGTTTTATTGAAGATGCAGTGTATTAGGTGACATAAAAATTATAAAACTTAGTTCACAAAAAAAATAAAAATTCTAAGCCAAATGTCCGACAATATCGCCGTATTACCCAAGCTTAAAAATAAATAAGAAAATCACAAGTACCCAGCCCTATAACACACGCCTGTATCCAAACACTCATACATTTCACTCAGGCATAAACCGATTTGTGTCATAAATGGACACAATTTATTAACCCAAAAAAATCAACGTTCCCTCTAGTATCGCTTGAAAATACAAACAATTTGTTTACAATTTTAAGGGAAGCTTGAAATATCACCACATACAAATTATTCTGATACAGTTCGTTGAATAGTGCATACAAGAAAATAAATTTAAGTTCAATCTTGGAAAAGTGAGTGTGAATATATAACATAGTGATAAGTAAAATATCAAAATATGTATGTGTCTATCAATACATATTCATTAAAAAAATTATTGCATGAACTTAATAAGTAATAATTTATTACTGTAAAGCATATGTTAAATTTGTTACTCTCTTTTAATCAATTCATTTCCAAATTGCAATTTTTAGATTAAAATGTCACCAAAGCGAATTCGTCCAAGTAAAATTAGAAAAAGAAATCGAAAAACTAGAGTTGCAAAAATTAGGCATCAAAAGAAAAATATTCCTAAAAAAGAAATATCTCCTGAATCATCTACGTCTGCAAGGTTTTTTTAATGTTCAAAAAATATTTTCGGCATTTACATTTATTTAATTAAAGAAAGCCAAATAAAAAGATACGAAATACACATTTCAGTATAGTTTAAAATTTTTACATTTTTAGAAAATATCTTGATTTTTTACAAAACCAAAAACTACATCTTATACTTCATAAAATGTGTTTACTGTCTTTATGATTCTATGGAGGAAATGGAAGTAGCAGTGGAAAATGAAATAGCGAGAAATAAATCATTTTATTTAGAGAAGAAAAATAATAAAATTCAGTCGAAAACTAATCATTCATATTTTTATCAGGTACGTTCTGAAACTCGTAGTATATGAGTAATTTTTCTAATAAATACTACCATTTCAGATTCAAGGTCAAATGCACATAACAAATAAAAAAGGGATATTTCATTGTATATTTGAATGATAATACAAAATTATTTGTGGAAGAAATAATATTTGACGAAGAATTATGGAAGACTAAAATGGAACCGAAGCTTATTTTATTTTATAAAGAATGTGTTCTCGTTGAACTATTTTTGGGTAGAATTAAAAAAAAAAACAAAAATGTAAAGATCCGCTGTACATCCTTGAAGCGCAACAGAAGAAATAGTATTGGATATTATATTTTGTAAATCTACGTAAAAATGTTTGTTTTCTTTAAATTTATTTTTATACGATTTTAAACAGTGAGAATTGATTTAACTTGGAGTAGGTGTTGACCTTTGAATATAAGTTTTAGGTAGTATTGGTTTGCATTAAGGTCAAAAATAAATTTAAACAATTTTATTATTGTTAAAGCAATAAAGCTTCGTACGTTTCGACATGCAACGCATATCATCATCAGCGACTACAAAAAAGTACAAAAATAAATACTTAAACTTAATATCACATCATCAAATAATTACCAGAAAAAGTTGTAAACAAAATAAAATATAAACAGGCAAAGCCGTAGTCAAAAAATATAGAAACACAAAATGGTCTAGTCACATGTTTTACAAAAACGGAAGTGACATAACCTCACACAACAGATAAAAAATAAAAATTAAGTTGTTGGTCTAAATTGTCAAAATCTAAAAATGTCAAAATATAAAAACTACAAAAAAGACACAAATAAGAAATATAAGCAAAAAAACCAGAAAAATTAATTTAAACATTATTCAGAAGTGGTTTAAAGTAATCTATCACAGAATCGTAATTAGTTTTGTAATTTATAGTTTTTTGAGATTGATTGTTATTGGGTTTGTGATTAATATACAATGACTCAAGAAACAATATTTTTTGCAAGTTGGATTCGTGATGTAAAATTCTGGTTTCTTTGAAGTTAAACTTATGTCCTAGATGACAGTGGTGTCTACTAAGCGCACTGTTGTTTTCATCCAGTAGTCTGCAGTGGTAATCATGTTGCCAAATTCTCTTCTTCAAAGGTTGTTTAGATTCACCTATGTATCTTTGTCCGCAACTGCCACATGGAATTTGGTAAACGTGGTTTTTCTTTTCCGCAAGTGGTACAGGATCTTTAATTTTTGTAAAATTCATAGCTGTAGTGTTACCCGTAGAATTAGCTATTCTATTGGGCGTCTCACGTAGAATGTTGTTGATGTGAGAATTAATTAAATGATTGTATGGAATTTTACAATATGTAATTCGGGGCTCGGGGCCAAAAGGTTGCGGGCTATTGAGTTTACCAGTCCTGGAATGGAGCCGTTTATTTATAGGAAAATTTATGAAACCACGTGGGTAGGCGTTATCCAATAATAATTTTCTAATTATATTCAAATTATCCTCGTGGAAGGTATGATTCGCTAACCCAATAGCACGGTCAACAAGCGAATTAATTACACTTACTTATTTAAAATAGTTAACGTATACAAAAAATAAATGAAATCGGTTCAGTAGTTTTTGAGATTTGTAGGACAAAACATTTAGTAGCATTTTTCACGCGACCTTAATCAATATTATTTCTGTATTGTAAATGTTTTGAATTTTATCTGATTCTAACATATTCTCTTAGTAATATTTGAACACCGACAATTTACAATTTTGAGGTTGCATGTCATTCATCTGTCAGAGCATTCATACCACTTCTACAAAATAAAAAGCGCCAAAAACAGTGTGCTTATAGATCTCCTTAGCAACGTGTTTACAGTGCGTTTATAGAGCTATAAGAACACCGAAATAGAAAAATATCATAGGACGGATTCTGTAACTATTATAACTACAGCTTTATTCCATTTGCCACTTGGTTCATTTAAATCAGGTCAGATAAATTAGACAAAATGACGAAATGAATTAAATTAAACAAACTGATGCATTTATTGGGGTGAATAATTTCAAAATAAATTAAAATGAGTAATCTAGTACTGGAAATAAAGTCAGTGAAGTAATTCAGCGAAATAAATAAGTGATTTGGTTCAGTAAATGTAAATTAGATCTGATCGAAATAGCAAATGGAATACGCCTTATGTCCGTTATTATTTCAACTTTATATGATTGAAACCATAGCAACAATGTTAAAATCTGTTGGAATTTATGTCAAAATTAACCATAGTTGCTATGGTTTAAAACAACGAAAATAGTTACAGAATATGACCCTAATAGTGAAAATTATTTCAAATCGCACAAAATATTTGTATATGATAACTATGTCAACACAATAAAATGTATAATAAAAAAATGTCTTAGCTCGGTCATTAATCAGACTCATATTTACATTGGAAGCTGTAAAGTAAGTCTGCTAATGTAACCATTTGTCACTATCTCGTAGTCTTGTGGTATTTTCTAGTTTTTTAAATATATTGAAATTATCCTTGAATAAGTAATTTGACAAATTGATGCCAAAATATCGCTTCGTTCTTTTAATATTTGCTTATTCGAAAGATTGGTTCGTAGTTGAGACTACTGGAGCAGTTAGCACTAGATATACGTAAATGTGTCCTTCATTATACATTGTTGGTATCTGGATGGAAGGAAATGGTCTCCATGGTTCACTTGACGATGTTATAGTAGTCTTCGTCATATTCCTAGTAATTGAGGATGACAGTCCAGTCAAAACACCATACTTCATATCCAACCATTTTCCACCGTCAATCCCAACAAACATTTCATGAGTTTTTCCTGCTTCTACATAGTTTTTGCATATACATAATGTAAAATATTTACCATATTTATTGAACAACTAATATTTTGCAGAGTGATAAATAAAATATGACATACCTTTCAACTAATTCATTTTTTTTTCAGTTTTTTTTAATCCTTGACACTCCAGCTATCTTTTTAATTGAATAATTGAATGTTCTTAAATTTTGTTAAACAGAAATTGTGCCCCAGGAACATCATTTAAGGTTATTATTTTAAACACGAAAAAACAATAGCAGACTTGTAAATATATGCTTGAGTTATAGCAGTCTTGTTTGGAAAAATTTGGTTTTGTTTTTGCAATCACAGATACCTGTAACGTTATTGTGAATTGATTTATTATAATTTCATTATTTATTAATTTACCTTTTGTTTCCCAGCCATTGTTTTTTATTTTTACAAAATTACATATCACGTTTTGATTCTGACAGCTACATAAAACCACGTGACAACTGTCACACAGTAAACCATGGGCGTCGTATCTTTGCAATTTGCTACTCTCGGTTGAAATATTTTTATTCTTTTTTACTCTGGTCATTAGCATGGTGTGATAAAAATATGCTCTAGTTAGTCGTGATCTGTCATATCTCTTTTTTGTTCCCATTTTAAATGTATAACTCCCCATTAAAACTATCATTAATAAAAGGATGTAACTTTTAAAAATTTATATCATATATTATATCTATTTAAGTTAACTGTCATTTTCATATATTTATTTCTTATCTTCATCAACTTCCAACATTTTCTTTTGGAACTTTGCACAAAATAATCTAAAATATCAATTTGAATAATAATTAAAATATTTTACGATTTCATTAATGGCATACCTTAATTTAAAGATAATAAGATGCAATATTGTGTATCTATATCACAGTTGAGTGATAATAATAATAAACTTGTTGTTAATGTTCAGTTACATTTAATTATTACCTATTATAGATTTTTAGGTTAACTTATATGTCAAAACATTCGACATAACAGAAACATTTTGTGAATCACTATAGTCTATAAGTACCATCTATCTTTCACTAGCTGAACTACTCTTAGACATGAACCATGTGTGACGTCATCATTCGAAGTTTGTCGTTTCGGGCAATGCCCCATCGGCTGTTGTCCCATTCGGCTCATGTCCCGTCGGCTGTTTTTCCGTTCGGGTAATGTCCCATCAAACTGATGTCCATACACCCGCCATTTAAATCAGATCTAACTTACATTTACTGAATCAGATCACTTATTTATTTCGCTGGATTACTTCGCTGACTTCATTTCCAGTACTAGAATTACAAATTCTAATTTACTTTGAAGTAATTCACGCAAATAAGTGCATCACTTAATTCAGTTTATTTAATCATGTGTCGAATTTATCTGAACTGATTTAATTAAACCAAATAGCAATACAGCTAATAGCGATTTTCTGAAACTTATAGAATCTTTAGTTGCTAATGATCCGATAAAACTTTCATGCAATCCAACATTAAAATAGTAAATAAATTTGTACTTAACGCGGAATGGCGGTGCTGTCTTCGATAGATGTTTGGACGGATCATGACCAGAGAAAGCAGGCGAATATTCTGGGATTTACGACCCCACTACCTCGAGTAGCCAGCGTATGTGTTCAAGCTGTGACCAGAGGCTCTGGTAGCACGGGGACTAGTTACTTCTATCCGTCTATCGGTTCAGCCGTCATATCATCTTTATCTGTCAGTAGTGTCTGCAAGTCTTGTTCATGTCCTTCGGATGGTAGAGGCGTATCATCCTATGGAAGTCCATGGGCATTTTAACCGTAATATGGGGTCGGTAAAATATATTTTTGATCCAAGTGTTTTTCGCAGACTCTCAAGTTACAAATTTTGTCAGGCGATTTTTCTGTTAAGGTCAGTCCCAATATTTTGATCCAAATTTGTTGCTTTTCCGCACATTTGGGAAACCGAAATAGTCTTTTTAGACTTCCACAATTCTTTACAACGCAGGTAGGCATCGTACTATAAATAAATAGAACAATAATAAATTTTTAAAGTAATGCAGATATTTTGTATGAAATGCACTATATTTTATCATATTAAGTTAGAAACACATGAAATTAATATATATATATATATATATTGCTTACCTTGTATGTGCAGTTTCGCTATTAAAACAAAATTATATTTATTATTAAATAATAAACTATGAATATTATTATTTGTAATAATTACCAGTTCAAAACTTTCAAAATGGTTGTTGTTGATTGTTACTATGACAACTATTTTCCCACAATCCCCCACGGCATAACTAATTTTAATGTATGTGCTGCGGAGTGCTGCCATCTCGTATTTGGTCCATAACTAAACCGCTGTCTAAGTTACCTGGCCCTGCTGGTTACTCAACAACTGTTCTCTTCGCTTGGCTCACAACACGCGGGAGACGAGTATGCCAGTGGCGGGATATTCAAACTTAACATTAAATAAACAAATATGTTTGTAGCCTAAACAACATCATTCATATATTTATGTAAAATTATGTTAAGTTTTGCAATTTTCCAATTACTACAATAGTAGGTTGTATTGTCCAAATTTTTTATCTTTTTTATGCACTCGGATTTTTTATTTTTTTTATTATTATTTTATTCTAAAAAGAAAGTATAATTTGTACCATATTTTTTTTTATTTATATACCGGGTAACTTAAAAATATGAACTAATAGACAATTAATAAAAAAAATTAGTTTTTCTTTGCGTATTATCTTTTTGAGCATTCTAGACAAAACTTCAAATAACAGATGTAGAACAAAAAAATTTATATCTAAATTCGCAGACAGACAACATAATATGTATATATGTTGACTGATAAAATATTATTTAAAAATCTAATGTGGTCATCATAACAATGAAAAAAAAAACATGTTTTTAAATTTGAATGAATTTGTGACGTTTTAATAATATAAAGTGCTCTAAAAATATAAAATTTTACGTCAATTTATGTATTTGTCATATTTGACAATTACAACGCCCAATTTCGTTTTAATTTTATAGCCATTCGAATCTAAAAAGGTTGATTTTAGTCATTTTTAATTAAAGTTTTCTCATCTCAAAGAAACTATGAATTTGCCCCTGTTAATTTCCTAGAGTTTATATTTTTTGAACCACCGGTAAACATCACAGATTTACTTATTATTCAGATGTCTATCTCCTAGGTTACGAAAATTGCGCGCCAGTGCTGCACTCTTGCATGTGGTCCATAACTAATTAGACAAGGATAGATATATGTAGCACACTAGATTATTTTTATTTTATTTCAATTATACTTTTTTTAAATCATAAACTAAATATATTTTTAATACATTTATTTATTAAATAATGTTCATAAAACATGAGGAAAACATAATAAACATAAATTTAAAGATTTCTAATATAATTTAAATTACTATACCTTATAAAATATATCTTTTTGAAAATAAGTTAGTAAAATATTTCATTTTGATTTTAAATTGAAAATAATTACATAATTTAAACTTATTATATTAGAAATCTTGCACATTAATTTTATATACAGTATAATCAAATTCTAGTGGTTAATCTGATAGAAAAATCTACATAAATAATCTACTGTTTTTTTAGAATTGAAGTAACAAACAACAAATTAATATTTTATATACCTCTCTTTTGATGTATTTTGAGCCAAACATAATCCGAAAAAGGAAAATCATTATGTAGTTACTCTATTAGTAATACTCGTGACCACTTTTACTCTGTCTGCTTGGTCACTGTACATTATAATGTCACGAGGGCGTTAAAGTGAACTTTCGAAATGTTTCATAATATAATTCTAAAAATACGTGACACAAACTCAACTAAAATTCCTGCATTCCGAACCGCATGTCCACGTCATTCTTATCAGATGTAACGCGTTCAATGCGTTTAGGAATATATGCTCTTGAGGTCAACATCCGCTGGACATTTTCAAAATATGTCATCATCTTAAATTCTTAGTATTTCGTAACCATTTTGGTTGGGGATTATTTTCAAGGTCCTGATATTTGGAAAGTGACATGTATGGGACTTTCCAAATACCTCAGGGTCCATAGACCCTTCGGATGTTGCATTTAGGAAGCCCATAGATGAATATAAAAACTCTATAATTGAATAGAGAAGTTAGTCTTAGAACTAGATTCAGATTCACGGTCAGTGAGCCGACATAGAGTCAGTGGTTGAACAGTCGTGTCCGAGCATGTTGCTGGGCAACCTACGTTATCTTGACAGAGCAAGAGCTCTTGTCGGTTACTTTGTTAGATTCAAATAAATGTGTAAGTTATTAATCAACATGTAAGTAATACTTTATCTTATTTTGTTAGTATTAAGTTAGTCTAGATTTGTAATGCAGTAAATGCAACTTTCAGTACGTGTAATAAATTTAGTAGTTAAATATATTCGCTTGTTATCTTGAACACTCACACTATCAAAGTTTAGCACTGGGTAGTGTGATAGAACTCGAACGCCGCCGGTATCATTTTTGCAGCCTTAAGTCACGCCGAGTAACTCTACAGGATATAGCTACACGCCCCCATAATCAGCTATACTGACGTTCAAACCGACAAGCTGATCATCGAAGTTAAGTATTATATAATATAAATTCGTATTATTTATACTAAGGCCGTTCTAGACGTGACAATAATGTAGAATTCTGTCGGTAGCCATTTTTCCTTCTCGATCAATTAGCTGATATGTCCTCTGTAAGCGCATTTATTTCATTAAAAGAACAATATTTTATTAAATATATTTGTTGTTACCTTGCTTGGGCGATAAGTAAATTAGTTCAGCCATCGTGATAGGTTCATCTGTCGGTAATGCCATCATCTCGTGATACAGAACTTGCATCACGTCGAAGTCCACGGGTATTAGAACCCAGAAAATTGGCGATAAAATTCAGTTTTAACATTTGGATCTAAACGGTCTTTCTCTTTCTCCACAACTCGGTACAAATACATAGGACATGGAAAAGAAAATATATAAATACAAATAAAACATTTTTTAAACAAATAGAAAATGTGAAATTGATTTAAATATTATCTTTTTGTAGTTACTGTAATATGGATATTACAGATTATATGATTCTTGATATCAAAATGTATTGTTGCAATCATAATTGTTGGAATGAAAATATTTCATTATTGAAAGCAAGTACAGGTAGAAGTCTTGCCAGGATCTAAATATGTATTTCTTTTATGCATTTAAACGTATTAATTGCTATAATATTTGCTGATATTTTTTATGAAATTAATTTTTTCGGTTCAACTATATTTTACTGTATTTTTAATAATATTTAAAATTAATATATTATGTATATTGCTTACCTTTTATTTGGAGTTATATTTCACTATTACAACTAGTTATCAAAGTATATTAACAGTATTTGCACATAATAAATTATTATTTTCAGTCATCTTTAACATGTCAAATGGTTGTTATGAGAACAACAATATTTAGTTTTCCCACAATTCCCCACGGCATAACTAATTTTAATGTATGTGCTGCGGAGTGCTGCCATCTTTAATGTGGACCATAACTAAACCGCTGTCATTGGATATGTGATCTAAGTTACCTAGCCCTGGTAAACATTGTGTATTACTGTAACATAAAGAACAAATGATTTTTGGGTATCTAGAATCGGGGGTTTTTGTTTTTAGTTTCACTATTTGTGGAATTAAAATTCCGTTGAGTATACCTGAAATATTATAAACAATTTTTTAAAATTTGTACCAACTTTCATTAAGAACTTGATCCAACGATGAAAAGTCCATCTTAT
This sequence comes from Pterostichus madidus, assembly GCA_911728475.2. NCBI lineage: Eukaryota > Metazoa > Arthropoda > Insecta > Coleoptera > Carabidae > Pterostichus > Pterostichus madidus. The sequence continues at coordinate 17,066,366 of OU452314.1, read as the reverse complement.
TTTTTGTATCTTTTAACTCTCTTTTATACATGTTTATAATTTCCGTACAAAATATTGGCCACTTTGTAAACAGCAATACATTTTTTCTTGGTTACTGCTACTCAAAATCAAATTCGATCTGCAAAATATTGAAAATAGCTTATAAATATATAAGTAAAACTAAGCGTAAGTAAACAGGAAACTGGGACATAATGATAAATGTTGGATTTTTCAATGTGTGAATGATTTTCATACAAGAGAAAGAATTTGTAAGCGGCAAGATGTTTGATGAATGTAAGTAATTTTGTAGGTTACAAAGGTGTACTTTAAAAGGGTTGCGAAGATTCTAGAGAAACCGCACTTATGATATTTCAAAATCTAACCACTTCTCTTAATAAATTCATTCTAACCGTATCACAAATAAAAAAAAAACAATTCTATTTTGCAATTACTTAAAGAAGAGAACTGCAAACTGTTTAAAGGAAATTGCCATTGTCATGTTTTGCATAACTGCGAAATTTGCAGTCAAAAAATGAAAGTATGTTGTAGAAAATTTGATTCTTAAAAATATTTAGTAAATTTCCTATATCTGCAAAAAGAACAGCTCATTTGAAAGAACTTTTAGCTGATGTAGAATAACTACATATTAAGCCTAGAAAATAAGGGTGTACTTTGTTTTGAATTGCATAAAATAATGACCAGTGTAATAAATGATTGGACTCAACTAAAGAATTATTTTTTTTTGAAATAAAACCAGCGAAGGCTTTAAGAAATTAAATTCGTCCGAAAGACGTAGTTGCCAGAAAGAGTTTATTTCTGTTTAAACCCGTGCTATAAAGTATTTAACCGAATGGTACAATTTTAAAACACTCCGTTTAAAAAATATGAAATATTTAATTTAAAGACTGATTTATTATTTGACAAATCAAATGTCTCAGTATTAGTTTATTTGAAGACAATAATTACATAGATTACGATCAACTATATGATGAAATAGGATTTAATATGGCAAGATCTACTCTTGATTAAAATTAATAGTAGAAAAGTGGTGAAGAATCACTAAATGTTTTTTTCCTAACATATTCAAAATTGTTCAACTAATTCTCTCTATTTATGTTAGTAACGCAAATGTTGAAAGTGTATTTTCTTTAATGAAGCAAATTTGGACAGATAACAGAAACAAAATGGGACTAGATTTAGTCAAAACTTAAATTTCAGTAAAATTAATATGAATTTGACTTGCCGCGAGTTTTTTGAATATGTTAAAACAAGAAATTTTGAGAGCTTGTCAAAATGCTGACAAGTTCCTACAATAAATACTTAGCGACTTAACATATTATTTTTCTTTAAATGTTATAACAATATAATTTATTTTTGTTATTTATATTTTGAAATATTTGATATTGTTGGAAATAAATAACTTTTATTATAGTCGAAGTTTTTATATAGCCATTTTTATGTTTTCCATAATTAGCGATATGCGAAGATAAGTACATAAGTAATACTGTAAGATTAATTTTCTGAAACCTCCAGCTAAACTTTCAAAGTAAATATAACTAATATATTTATAAAGGCTGTTTTTATTCTTTGTGAAAAAAATTAAAGTACATGATACTACGAGCCCAACTCCATAATAGTTCGGCCGGTATAAATTTCAAACTTTATGCTTTACAAAAATCTAAAAATATACTAAAAATTATTTATTCTTACAACAAAACTAAATCTACGTTATTATATGAATCTTTAGTTGTCTATTAGTGAAAAGATATTTTAAATAATACAAACGTTTACAAAACTATCATCAAATAAGTATTATGGCAACAGATTCATAAAAGTTCGGCCAACAAAAAATGTATGGTTTAGAAGGGATTTATTTACGTGTTTTAAATTAAATAGTTGTTAAAACAAAACACAAATGGAAAACAAAACACAAATGAAAAAAATCGATACAAAACTATCATTGCCGTTTGCCGGTTTTTTTTTTTCATATAAAATGGCTCGTGATTAAGCTTTGAGTAGAGATTTGCGGTAAATGCTCATAAAAATGGTATTTCTGCAAGAAAAAGATCTATTTCTCATTCTATTGCGAGATCTATGATACAAAATATTATAAACTTATATAAAAAAATTGGTGGAATGTCCGAAAGTTTAAAAAATAGCCGTTCTTCAGCCATTTCCAGTGCTGATCTACGAGGTTTAGAAGAATTTTGAAAGTAAATCGTCCAGCGAAAGCTCGAGATATTAAACTTTGTGGCGGGAAATGATAGGTAAACTACCACATGTCTCGACAACATGAAGAGAAACCAAAAGAACTGGATTTCAAGTTTTATAAGATATTTTTTTAATGTTATTTCATTTAACAACTAATGTAACTATGCTCTATTTGCCAACGCAAGCATCGAACTTGGACTTATCACTCCAAATTAGAGTATGCCATTGTCGATTAGTCCAGTTCTTATCTTCTTTTACCCATTTTAACCGGTTACACTTTTGTAATTTTTTTAATAAAAGCTTTTCTTTCGTCTAATATCAAATACGGCATAGTAACATTAGTTGTTAAATGAAATAACATTTAAAAAATACTTTATAAAACTCGTAACCCAGTTTTTTCATTTCTCTTCATGTTGTCGAGACATGTGGTTGTTTACCTATCATTTCCCGCTACAAAGTTTTAATATCTCGAGCTTTCGCTGGACGATTTACTTTCAAAATTCTTCTAAACCTCGTAGATCAGCACTGGAAATGGCTGAAGAACGGCCATTTTTTAAACTTTCGGATATTCCACCAATTTTTTTATATAAGTTTTTAATATTTTGTATCATAGAACTCGCAATAGAATGAGAAATATATATTTTTCTTGCAGAAATACCATTTCTATGAGCATTTAACGCAAATCTCTGCTCAAAGCTTAACCACGCGCCATTTTATATGAAAAAAAAAAAAACCGGCAAACGGCAATGATAGTTTTGTATTGATTTTTTTCATTTGTGTTTTGTTTTCCATTTGTGTTTTGTTTTAACAACTATTTAATTTAAAACCCGTAAATAAATCCCTTCTAAAACATATACTTTTTGTTGGCCGAACTTTTCTGAATCTGTTGCCATAATACTTATTTGATGATAGTTTTGTAAACGTTTGTATTATTTGAAATATCTTTTCAGGAATAGACCACTAAAGATTCATATAATAACGTAGATATAGTTTTGTTGTAAGAATAAATCATTTTTTAATATATTTTTACATTTTTGTAAAGCATAAAGTATGAAATTTATACCGGCCGAACTATTATGGAGTTGGGCTCGTACATGATACTAATCATGGAACAAAAATATATTTTTTTTAAAGTCACAAATTTCATTTCGATTTACTTCAAGTGTAGGTTTTTGGTAGTACTGGAGTCATAGCTATTTTTAATATGACAGTAATTAGAAAAAAATAAACATTACAAATAATAATTTATCTAATGTTGCGTATTAAAAAAAATTATAGAAGTATATAAATCCAGTGAAACAAAAAATGTGCACTTTAAATACATTGCATTTAATTTTGTGAATGTTTGAAAAATTATTTTTATTACGTGATCAGTGTATCATGTATAGAATGTTTACCCGAAGTATAAAAACATGCTGTATATTATACAGTTTTATACTTACCAATTCAACAGCAAACTGCTGTTTGAATATAGGTCATTCCATAAATAAGTCGACGTTTTTGTTTAAAATATGTTTTTTTTTTTAAAGAATAAGTTAGACTCCACTTCTCAAACACCAGTTTTTCGGGCGAATTTTTATTTTTCAACCAGTGAAAATGATCTTATATTTCTTCATTATCACTTTCATCTGATGATGAAGATAAATTATTTGACTCATTTTCATTTTTCGTCAGTTTATATTTACTTTGTAACAGACCAGCTTTTTTGTATTTCTTACAGCGACTGTAATATTTTTCGATTAATTTTCCTCGTTGCTTTTTCGTATTGCTGTACGTTTCCTATAATGGAAACCTCGTACAGAACATACGTACTTAACACAAAATATGTAAATTAATTTATTAATTTACCTCTCCTTCGATTGGAAATATTTTCTTAATTTCTTGTGTCGCACTTACATAATCTTTATCCGTAATATTTCGGTCGGAAATGACCCAAACATAAAAAATTGCAGATACAACAATATTTATGTTGTTATTTGACAGGTTTTTATTTATTTCGTAAGCTTTAAAAACTAACTGCCCATTTACTGTACTATTTAAAAGGTCTGTTAAATTCTAGAAATAAAAATATAAAATTTTCTTTAAATCACAGAAAATATATTATTAGTTAGTACCAGTGCGTAAGATGTCTGTTTGGTTTTAATAATATTGTTATCAGTTGAAAGAGTTACAGATAAAGTATCAAGCCACTGCAATGTACTTGTATTATTACTATTACTTGCTGCTAAATCTGTTGTGCTTAGAGGAGTGTAATAATTCCAGAAAAATAAATTTAACTTTTGTATTTTGTGGGTGGCTAAATAATAACATGGAGACTAATTAAATAATTGTTTATTGTGGAATCAATATGGTGTTACACAAGCGCGCGAACATGGGTTTTGCGCGCTGCCAAAGTACGAGCGTTATAAACTAAAAGCCAGCGAAAGAGAGGGGGAACTTGCGCGGGCGATCACGCGTGGCGACAAATGCAACGCAGCCCCACCTAGCCCGAGTACAACAACTTAACAGAGAGTGGCGATACTTTGCCCTTTCATATTTGGCTTAAGGCCAATAGACAACATTTTTTCCCTCTTTCATATTGGTAAATGTTTTAGGGGGAAAATATTAATGGTGCGCGGCATGTGCGTGCAGATCTGCGAGGTATGATTGGTGTATGTGATGTGTGTGGAATCCGGTTTCCGTTGTTCCTAGATATTGCTGGTGTAGCTGGTGTCTGAGCTGGTGTCTTTGCTGGTTCCTTGTAATTGCTTCTGACGACTTCTCGGTTGCTGGTTTGGTAGTTGGTGGTTCGAAGAACTGAACACGTCGCGGAATGGGAGGAGCCTCGATGAGGTCGTTGTTGGTCGGTTCTTGGTGTTCTTCGGTGGCCCATGTTCCTGGGAATGACCTGATTTGGTCTATGTGGCGCTTGATCTTTTTACCCTGGTGGTTTATCTCGTAATGGAGGTCTCCGATGCGAGCAGCGATGGTACCAGGAAGCCACTTGTTCAGGTTTCGGTTGCCAGATAAAAAGTAGATGGACTGTCCGTCTTTTAGTGTGCGGAATGTTGAGTTCATCTCTGCCTTTTATTTTTCTACAATTTTTGTGCGAACGTCATCAGGTCTTGTCAGGGCGAGGCGTGACCTACGTCCGCGACCAAGAAACAACCGTGCTGGAGATTGACCGGTGGTGGTATGTGGCGATTTACGAAATTGGCGAAGGAACTCGTTCAGGTTGGCTTGCAGAGTTTCTTTAGTTGTCTTCATTGAGTATAGGGCGTCCTTTACAGTTTGAACATAACGTTCAGCCTGACCATTGGTCGATTGGTGATACGGCGCTGAGAGTTTTTGGTACTTGAAACCACTCTTCAGCAAGAAGGTCTTGAATTCTTCTGCGACGAACTGTTGACTGTTGTCCAAGACTACAGTTACTGGAGTACCGTATGCGGTGAAGAGGTCGTCCATCAAGCCAATGGTTGCGGCTGCTGTTGTCGAGGTAGTAGGCTTGACCTCAAGCCACTTGCTGTAGGCGTCAACGACGATAAGGAGCATGGTGTCTGCCACTGGGCCTGCATAGTCGATATGGATCCGTTCCCATGGTGCCTTCGGGTACTCCCAGTGGTGGTCACGAAACTTAGGTGGTGCGTGTGCATGAGTTGCGCATGTGATACACGATTTTGCGAGCTTCTCAATGCCTCCGTCGATGCCTGGACAAAACACAAAAGAGCGTGCCATGCCTTTCATTTTGTAGATTCCAAGGTGAGCTGCATGAAGATCGTCAAGGATGCCTTTCCGCAGCGATGGTGGGATAACTACCCTGTGTTCGAACATCAAGCAATTGGCGGCGAGCGTGTATTTTACCTCAGGTGCCTTGAAGTCGTGTCGCGCGAGATCTTGGCTTTCAGCTAAGAGTTGGATAATCCTGCCGAGATGAGAATCTTTCCTGGTCTCTCATGCAATGGCTTTTGCTGTGATTAGTTGTTGCATCTGGTGGACTGCAAACAAATCAAAATCATAGAGATCCGCTGTCTCTTCCCTCTGTGTCGGAATTGAGCTGTGGGTCGTGTTGACAGTTAATGGTAGTGGTGCTCTCGAGCAGTAGTCGGCATTGGCGTTCTGTTTTGACGTCTTGAAAACTACATCGTAGTCAAAATGTGCCAGGTAGTCGGCATAGTTGGCCATTCGACTGATGCATAGGACTGGCAGGGACTTCACGGGGTGCAATATTTGCGTCAAGGACTTGTAATCCGTGATCAGCGTGAAGTGGCGAGCGTACAAGTAATTTAAAAATTTCTGTACCGCCCAGATGATGGCCAGCGCTTCCTTGTCGATCTGGGGGTACCTTTGCTACGTTGCTGACATCGTCCGGCTGGCGTAGGCAATTGGACGTTCTTGCCCGTCGCTGAGTCGATGTGAAAGCCGAGTCCGGTTTTGCTGGCATCTCTTGCCAGCAAAAGTGGCAGTGCTGGATCGTACTGCATAAGTACTTGTGGCGAGGTTAGGGCGTTTTTGATGTCCTGGTAAGCTCTGTCGCCCTCCGGTGTCCAGATGAGGGGATCCTTCAGCAGCATGTCTCTGAGTGGCCGACCCCTTGTTGATAAGTTGTGGATGAAGCTGCTGTAGTAAGTCGCCTTACCCAAAAATAGTTGCAGTTCCTCTGGGGTCGATGGCTTTGGTGCGTCTCGTACCGCTCGAATGTGCGCGTCGGACTTGTGAACACCTGACGCGTCGACCTTGTGACCAAGAGCTTCCAGGACTGGTTCTGCACTTCGCTCGGTTGAGCTTGAGGCCAAGTTGACGAAAACGCTCCAGCGTTGCGGTGAGGGCCAGCATCAAATTCTGAATATTATCTGCCGCAACAATCGTATCGTCAAAGAAACTTACGATATTAGGGAGGTCCTGCAATACTGCATCCATGCGCCGCTGCCACATAGCGGGAATGTTGGCTGCACCGTAGACAGCGCGAGTCGGGCGGATCAGGCCATGCGTCGTAGTGTTGAGTGTGAGAGCGTGACTGAATTCATCGTCAACTTCCAGATTTGTATATGTGTCCGTGATATCCAGGTGGCAGAAGAGGGCAGCGAATCTCGTTGAACAGTTGTTCCACTCTCGGAATCGGGTGTTCGTCGGTGATGAGCTGCGGGTTGAGAGTGATTCTCAACTTCCCGTTATTCTTCGCGACAACATGGGTTGTCGACGCCCACTCCGAGTATTCGACCTTCTTGTAGAATCCGGAGGCAAGTTTAGCCTCAATTTCCTTGGCGTATGCACTCCGCAAAGCCACAGCGATGTCACGTACCCTGGAGAAGATGGGAGTGGCGCCTTCCTTCATGTGCATCTCAGCCGGTGGGCCTAAAATCTTCTCAGGGGTGTCGCTGAAGACGTCTTGATACCTATTGAGGGTGATCTCCAGTTCCTTCTGCTGGTCCAGGGACAGAGACTGCTGGGACAACACTTTGTAAATGGACCCTGGTTTACCAAAAAGCCGTGCGAAGTCGATCTCCCGCACGAACTCCGAAACCTTCTCCCGGCTAAGGAGCGTCTCGAATTTCTCGTTGACGATGTAGAAATCAAGAGTCCTGGAGATGGCGCCAATGGTAGCGGTGACTGAGGTCTTGCCAATGCAGTTAATGCGGTGACCGGTGTAGCTAGCAAAATTGCGTTCGGTCTGCTGTAAGGAAAAATAACATTAGCTTGTTCATCATCGAGCAGGGGGGCGCCGGTGTCTAGTTCCATTTTAACGGTAGCTCCCTCTATGATGACATCAATGAGTTGCTTCCCTGGGGATTGGATGGCTCCGTTAACCTCAACCTTGCTGAACTGAACTGAATGCCGTCTGTCGGCCGATTGGTCTCCATCGGTCACGCGGTGAGTCTTTCGCTGATTGGCTTTCGATCGACACATTTTAGAAATGTGTTCCTTCTTGCCACACGTGTGGCATTTGGCGTTCAAGAACTTGCATTTACTGCGCGGATGGTCTCCGCCATACCCACCACACGTTGATTGATCACTTTATGTTCTCTGATTGGATGTTTGCTGCTTCGGCGGGTCGGACGTCTGTTGGCGGCTGGTCGATTTACTGCGTCGATGTTTGCTGATCTTTCTCCATGCTGGCTTCTTATAACCAATCCGATTGGTCGAATCATATTTTGAGGTTATGTTTGGATTTGAGGTTTTAAGCGTGTCACTGGTTTGACGAGTGGCTTCAAGCGCACTGGAGATCTCGCATGCAATGGTAAAAGTCTCAGGTTTTTTGGCCACGACCTCGTCACACATTTCTCTGGACTCCATTCCTTTCAACATTTGCTCAATTAGTGTGTAGCTCCTTGTCTCAGTCTGAGACTAAAACTGGTAATTGACTCGCCTGCTCTCTGTCGGATGGTCAAAAACTTAATGCTCTCCGCGTACATCTTGCGACTGACGTCGAAATGTTTACGCAATTTCGATTGAATGTCCTTATAGGTGAGCGTTTCCGGGTCGACAGGACTTACGAGAAACCTCAAAGCGGCGTTGAGTTCAGTACCTATGTGCGTATGTTGCGTGTTCGCCTTCCGGTATTTTTTCAGCCCCAGTGCCCAATTGAACTGCGTGAAATAATCGGTAACAGTGGTTCCGTCGGTAGACCGGTATGGTTGCATGGAGAACTTAGGCGGTTGAGATCGAGTCTGCTCTGCTGAACCTGCTGCACGAGAAGCAGCGTTTGACTAACGGCCTGCGCTAGCAATCAGCGCCGGAAAGGCCTGGATAAGTTCGGAGATTTTGTCATCTGTCATGATGATGTATGGTGGTGCACAGATACACTAACCCGCGGAGCGCTGAATTTGTTAGATTGCACGTGGTCGCGTTGAGGTTAGGTTTCGCACGAGTTTCACGTTTCTTAGCACTCGCGATGTTATATTATTAATCCCACTTCTGACACCACTTTTGTATTTAATAATAACATGGAGACTAATTAAATAACTGTTTATTGTGGAATCAATATGGTGTTACACAAGCGCGCGAACATGGGTTTTGCGCGCTGCCAAAGTACGAGCTTATAAACTAAAAACCAGCAAAAAAGAGAGGGAACTTGCGCGGGCGATCACGCGTGACGACAAATGCAACGCAGCCCCACCTAGCCCGAGTACAACAACTTAACAGAGAGAGGCGACACTTCGCCCTTTCATATTTGGCTTAAGGCCAATATACAACATTAACAATTAATAATGTATGAGCATACATATATCAGTCCAAATAAGTTCATATTAACAATACTATATTTTACACATAAAATCATGTATCTTAGATAATAGCTATTTTCTGCTTACATTTGATTCTTAACAAGGATGGAATCTTCTTCATCTGGAACAAAGACGAATAATTCAGAAATTGGTTTTGTTTATAAATTATGATATTTCACTATCAACTCAGCTTCGAAAGATACAGACTAATTAAGCGTTATCTTAAGTATCTTTCTAAAGTTGACTTGACAGAGTTTATTTTGTTTATCAAATTTATTAGTGCATATGTTATAACTTCAGTATTCTGTAGATGATTATTTATCAAGTTTATAGCTTTTCTGAATTGTCGCGTCTGGTTACACGGGATGTGATGACATATCTGGGTAAATTATAGCTAAGCGAGGGGTCGGAAAGATTTAACCTCGTCTGGGTTTTTTATGTAAACGCATATGTGCGACCATCGCGACGATACCACCCTCTTACCCTTTGTCAGAAGATCCCATGGTATACAACAACAATTTAGTTAGTGGTGTTTTAGCTTCTGACGAGACGAGTTGTCTCGTCTGTGCAAGATGTAGATCTTGCCATGTATTTAAGTATTTTGTAACTTAAAGATTAGTTTACTCATACGTTGTCGTTGTTGTTTCCATTGCCGGATTTGCTTATATTAAATTAAATTATAGTTTATAACTTCTGTAAATTTTACGTTATATTTTTATATATTTCATTTTTATGTTTTATTAAATATATATTTTTACAAGAAGTTCGTCTTATTTCGCGTTTTTATTTTATCGTCTATTAATTTTGACAACTAAAAGAATTGCAGCTTTCATTTAGGCCCGTATTTATGAACGCTCCTTAGGAGTTCCTTAACTTAAGGTTTCCTTAGTTACCATTTCTTAACCAAATTCGTATCTATGAACCTCCCTTAGTTGTTTTCTTAAGGAATTCCTTAGGACTTCCTTAAATTTGACACTTCTATCCTTAAGGTTTCCTTAGTTACCATTCCTTAACCAAATTCGTATTTATGAACCTTCCTTAGTTGTTTTTCTAAGGAATCCCTTAGGAATTCCTTAAATTTGACACTTGTATCCTTCCTTAACGTCAAGGTAGGTTTCTATCAACCTTAGCAGTTAATTTTATAACATTATAGAGAATAACAGCGACGATTTTTTACACATTTTGCAATATATGGCTGAAATATCTCAGAGAGTACATAAAAGAGCATTTATTACTCAACGTTTTTAATAAAATTATTAAACTTATTTGTAAAATTTTGGTATATAAAATAGTTAAGTTTAAATTTACATTCCACATATTCGAAAATTGGTGTTAAAATCAAAACTGTATTACAAAATCACATATTGCATACTCGCCAAAACACAAATTCAAATTTCTTTCGTACATCAAAACAATAAAATATTTCAAAATTTAATTAATTTATTAAGGGGAATTCAAATAATAAAAAACAATCTAATTTAAATCATATCATTTTAAAATATTTTCGAATTCTATTTTCTTAATTTCTAATTCAATTTCGGCCTGTTCACGCCTTAGAACTTTTTCCTTATAAATTTCGTTAGCAGCTTCGACTTTCCACTTAGCTTCTTCCTCCAATAGCATGGAAATTTTCTCACCTTCTTTAATTTGGCATTCTATCCATTTAACCCCATATATCTATTTCTTTTTTTAGACTAACTATTTCACTTTCTTTATTTTCTGGTATTATTTCACCTTCCACATTTCATTCAATATTAGTAGTAGTATTTTATTTTAAAATATTAAAAGGAAAAACAAATAAATTAAAATTATTATACACAACATTTTATTATAGGATTCGATATTTTATCTTTTAAAATATAAAATTCACTTTGTCCTGCCTCGCTTAGACTGACCATATCGCTATCTAATACACCTTCTATTATTATAAATTAACAAGGTCTGTAATATCAGTAGATATTTCTTTTGGTGCTGGTCCTCCAGCTCTACGTAAAACGTATTTTTTTGACAGATGCAATGTCTTTTTTTGCGCTCAGATTTTAAATTGTCCACAATTTCCTAAAATGGTTTTCTGTTCGTTAAAATTAAATATAAATTCGTGCGATATATTTGTTGTATAATATATTATTACTATTTATTAAGTACTTACAGCTTGATGTTCTGGAATAGAATTAAATTTGGTGGTAATTTAAATCCATGCTTTATTTTTATTTTGAATGGTACCATTGTCTGTCTTTTTATTTTCTATATTATTTTATATAATTCTTTTAAATATTCTTTTTCTAGTAAACTGAAAGATGATGTTTGTTTTCTATTTTTATCTTCCATTTATAGAATGTAATGACAGTGATAATGCGTAAAAATAGTTTGACAGATACTGTCAGGTATAGGTAAATTTCCATAGCAACACAATTCATAATTCTTATTGGTTGTTCTTATGACGTTTTCTATAAAGGACACCTTTATCGTACCTTAATAAAGGTTTCCTTAATAAAGTAAAGGAAGGTTTATAAAATACTATTTCAGTTAAGGAAACCTTAACCTTAAGGAGTTCTTAAGGAATCCTTATTAAAGGTACACTTAAGCGTAAGTAAAGGAACTCCTAAGGAGCGTTCATAAATACGGGCCTTAGTTTTACACATCTATGAGAAGAACTGTTCGAGGACCGTGTCGAATTTGGTTCTTTTTCTTAATCTTTTATAATTTTAATCTTAATTTAATTGTAATTCTTGGAACATTAAATATATTAGCAGTCTTCTTCTTCGACATATTTTCATTTAAAACGGTATTAATTACATCTAAATCGCATTCTTTATATTTTTTCTGGTAATTTTTGCCTTCAGTTATTTTTGTTAAAGTTTTGATTATTAAGCCGTAAAAGTAGATTTTTTTAATAAAGGAATCAAAAGATCCACGGTTCTTGGATAAAGGCTTTATGAATTTAAACAATAAAATAAATCTTTATTTCAAATATAAACGACGATGTTTCAAACACTTGTTCGTGTTGATTTTCAGGTCTACAAGGGAACCAATACATTAGAATATAATGAGTTACAATAATATAAAATTCCTTACCAAAAACTTAACCACGGCATGGTTATTATCAATTTAAAATGATAATTTTTTAAAAATATATTTTAAATAAGTTACATGTTAAAACAAAAATTATAATATTTTTTAGGACACCTTCGTGTCAAACCGGCGACTGACCAGCAAACAACAGAAAAAATTATTACAAAACCTGATGGTTTAAAAACCAACTAAAACACAAGATGAAGAAGAAATCTGAACAGAAACAAAATGTCACATCGATCAGCTAATATGACCAAATATGTTGTTATAATGTGAACTCGAAGAATGATTATCAGTTTTGATGTTGACAGCCGTGTGTTTATTCAAGTTAATGTAAACACTTTCAAGGAACAGTCTTTTGTATTTATTTCATTCAGAGTGCAATATTTTAAAATTTCCAAAATTTAATTGGTGGTTATTTTCTATAGCATGTTCAATTATTGCACTGTGATTCAAATTTTTGTTTTTTAGATGATAACTGTGCTGACTGAGTCTCTTGTGAATATATTGTTTAGTTTCACCAACGTAAGTAGCATGACAATCCGAACAATTAATTTGATAAACCACGTTGGCTTTATTACCTTTAATTTTAGATTTCAATCTGGTGAACAACAAACTGGTGTCAGAAGAAGGGAGTGAGGTTTAAGAAGAATGTTATGGATTTAATATCGCGTTGTAAATGCTTGTAAAATGGTTAAGATATGTATCTAGTTTTACTTTTGGGATTTAATGTCTGTTGTTTGGTGTTGTTAAGGATGGGGGTTAAATTATTCAATTTTTGAAATCTGTTTCTGATGGAAACGTCAATAAAGTTGGATGGATAGTTGTTTTTAAGTAACGTGTTTTTAATAAGTGACAAGTTGGAGGAGTGGAATTTCGGATCGGACAATTTAATTGCCCTATCAACCAGGTTGGAAATGACAGCACGTTTGTAATTAATAGGATAGTAGGAGTCAAAATTTAAGTATCTGCCTGACCAACAGTTCTTGTGGTACGAGTTCGTGATGAATCTGTTATTATATTTTATAATACTAATATCTAAAAAAATTATTTGATTGTTAAGTTATACTTCCATAGTAAATTTGATAAGTGAGTTAAATGAGTTGAAAATATTACAAATGTCTGAGATTTTGTCTTTGGGTAAACAGACAAGAATGTCGTCTACGTAACGGAAATAGAAAAGTAAGTTAAATTGAGGGTTATTCTGAATTATATTAGACTAGCTGACCCGACAGACGTTGTCCTGTCTTAACTATGAATATTCAATTTGAAGTGGAATTAATTTTAAATTAATAATTATTTCGAAAACATAGTGTTTATTGTAATGCTTTTTGATACACAACATTTTTAGTTTTGTTTTCTGACGCGTAAATAAATAATGTTGATGGTTGTCCGACACGGGAACAGGCGACATTTGTTGATCTGTGCGATAAGCTCGACGATTTCTCATTGCCAACCGAGCTGTTTCACGGGCTGCCTCTATTTGCTCTTATGTTTGAGATGCACGAAGTCGGGCCATACTATCGCGGCGCTCTTCTCGTGCGATTTCCCGTTCTTCTTCGGTGGATTGATTCGCAGTGTTACGAAGTTGAATTGCATTACGGCTTTGTTGGGAAAGATTAGATTTTCTGAGTCGCGGCATTTTTAATAATAATTCTCGCACAAATTAGAAGAAAACAAATAAGATTTATTATTTAAACACTCGCAAAAAACTAACAAATCTACAGGTAACTTTATTGGTTATATACTGACAGACAGCGGCAATGGAATGTCCCGAGAATAGACCATATTATTTTCTATAGCGCCTCTGCCGGCAAATTTATGAAATGAAAAAAGCGTGCCAGGGTGACAAACTTTTTTTCTATTTTTTTCTAATTATGTTGGCAATACTAATGTTTGTGACGCCATGTGACTCGAACGGTGATGCATAAATTGTGAGTTTTATTGCCGCCAGTTTGAAGTTGACATAAATCTTTAATTTGAAATTTTGGTCTGTTTACTAATCTTGGGAAAGAAATGAAAAGATATTGCCTTATTAATTAATGAATTCAAATTACAATCCGGGACGGAACAATTGTACCCAGGAATTTTTCAAACAAAATTCACACTTCACAAAACAATCACAACAAAACGTAAATTTGAGGTTATCGGCCAGTGACAGTTGACAGAAGAGCAAATTGGCGCTTAAAATTGTCAAATTTTAATATTTATTTTAATATTACTGTATTGATTATTTATATATTATAAGGGCAAAATCCGATAGTAAAAAATTAAATATAACTTGTATAAAAAAAGTATCATTCATTTACGTTTAGATAAAATGATATTTTACTTTAAAATACATTGGTTTGATTTTAGCTGTACTTCCTAGAATATGATTGGTGCATTATGAGCATGCGTATAGAGATAGTAATGTGGTCTATTTCTCATATATTCTGTGTGAAATTAGTATACTACTTTTAAGATCATCAAAATCGGTCCAGCCGTTCTTGAGTTATAAATGGTGTAACTAACCCGACTTTCTTTTATATATAAAGATTCTAAATGAAACATAGTTATTTCAGCTAAAATAGGAGATAGAGGATTTTCCATAGGGCACCCTAGTATTTGTTGAAAGAAATCAAATTTAAATTGCTGGTAGGAGGAATCTAAAATGAACTTAAGACACTTAAGAAAGTCATCAAGAGAAAGTGACGTGTGAATAGTTATTTCATAAAACTGCTCCGATTTCGCGTTACTAGTATCAAATGTCAAGATGAATTTTTTTGTAAAATCCAGGGTCATTCATATTGATAATTGAGTCTTTTTTCAAGTATTTGGTAATGAATTTGCGATAATAATTTAAATTTATTTTTATCATTTACGAAAATCTAGTTTCAAAATTCAGCTAGAATAGTAAATTGTAAATTTTGTCTGGATTCAGTCTTACACCTGGTGTGGTTACAATGTGTCGTATATATGCGACTTGTTTTCTTTAAAATTTCTACTTACGTATCTAGCTGAATTTTGAAACTAGATTTTCATAAGTAATCAAAAATTATTTTAAATTATTTATAAACAAAAAACAAACAATAATGTCATCCGGACAGACATTTCTCGTAACTCCACGTAGTTTGTTATCCATTACTCGCTGAAAGGTTGCGGGGGTATTTCGTAACGACCATCTTCCTTGTATTTTCTGATAGTCCATTTGGATATCGTTGACCCGGAGATCAAATCGAAAGTCGTAAAATATATAATATCGTCCTAATTTGTCAAGTAGGTTGTTGATATTCGGTAACAGGTATTTGTCTCGTATTGTTTTCTCATTAAGTTTTCGAAAATCTATCACTATTCTCCATTTACTTTTACATTCCGCGTCTAGTTTCTTGGGTACAACCCAAATGGGTGAGCACGAAGATTAGTAGGAATATTTAATTATATTTTGATCTAGTTTTCGGTTTTATTTGGTCGCAAACTTTGATTTTATAAATTTCGGGATATTTATAAGATTTTGTGTAAGTCGGTATTCCATCCGATGTTTTAATACTATGTCATATTCGATTTGTGCATATCAGTTTATCATTGTCATTATAAATTGTGTCGGAGTACTCATCGATAATATTTTAAGCTTTTTATTTTTCTTCAGTCTTCATGTGTTCTGTACGAAGTTTGCAAGCATCAAATTTCAATTTTTTAATTTCATTACAACTTACATTTGGACTTGTATATGTCACATACTTATCAAAAATTTGTACTGCAACTAAAATAGTTAATCTGAATATAACGTGATACTCAGTTGGATTTATAACATACATAAACATTGGAAGTTTTGTACGTTTGTTACACATTAGGGAATAATTAGGGTTTGGGATTTAATTTGCGGAACTAATACTGTGCCTTTCTCCACATTTATCTTTATTTTTATGATTTTTTCTGACTTTGGTTGAACAGTAATATTTGGTATAGTTTTTGGTATGTTTAAATTCAAATTATTTTTATTATCAAAATAGGTCCCTGGTTCGATTCCCACAGGCGACAAATTTTCATAATTTGAAAAAGCTATCCGTGTGGCTCCTCCACCACTAACATGTTTGGGGGCCGTGATTTGACGACTGGAGATTTTTGAGATTTATATATTTTTTAAATTTTTCAACGTAGTCTCCTTGCAAATTAATATATTTCATCCAATGAGTTTCCATCTTTTTAATACCCTCAGTATAATTCGATTTGTCCAACTCTGCAAAGTAAGCGGTTGTCTCAGCTTGCACCTCATCATTTGAAGTGAATTTTCGTTCAGCGAGTGACTTCTTTAAGATGGGAAAGAGAAAGTAATCACTAGAAGCCAAATCCGGCGAATACGGCGCATATGGAAGCACTTCGATGCGTAGATCAAAGAGTTTTGCAGCAACAATTCGAGATGTGTGCGCATTATCATGGCGAAAAAGCACTTTCTTTTTGGCCAGATGTGGACGTTTAGCCTAAATAAACTTCAATTGATCCAAGTTGTATTGGATGTTGTCTGCTTGTATAGGTGCCTCTAAAGAACGCGATATGATGTCAAGGGGTTTGCGTCTTTCCACACGGGTTCGGTTGATTTTCTCACGAAATTATGAGTGAAGACAATTTCCGAAATATTTTTTTGTGAAATGGAGGCTGACATGATGACACGAACATCAACTGAATCTACGCCAACTGCTCCTAAACCATTGTCAGCGCCAGTGTTAATTAAATCTAAATAAACTGTATCCATATCAACTGTTTTGTCAACGCCAATGTCAGCACCAGTCTAGATTGAATTTACACCAACTGCACTTAGACCAATATCAACGCCTATATTAATTAAATCTATACCAACTGTATTAAAATCAACTGTTTTATGAACAATAATGTCAGCACCAGTGTCTACTGAATGTACACCAATTGCAGTTATACCAATGTGTTAGCGTCATGTTTACTGATATCTTAGAAAAAGACGGATTCAGATTTTTGTAACTGTTTAGTATTTTTTACGTTATTTTGGACGACTACTTCGTTGGTTCCTGTCCGCAGCGCCAATTGTACCAGTGAATTGTGGCAGTGAAGCACAACCTCCGTAGACATACTGAATTATACGAGATGATTTAATCCATAAATAGGTCTATACTTACCTATGTCACTCCGTCGTCCCACAACGTACTGTAAGATGGAAAAGTGGCCTCAAATTACACACATGCACTGTTTAATGAAACAAGTTTGTATATTATTAAACTATTTAAAGATATGATCTACAATCCATACAAATGTTATAAAAGTAATTTCTAATCTAATGGCGCGAGCGTGGCTGACTTATACTGCTACTTTTTTGACTTCAACTTCCTCAAATACTACTACATTTATAACGGTGTGCTTTACTGCACCAATGATGTACGTGCGCTGCTCCACTAATAACAACGCTCCAAAATCAGCTGTACTCATTTCTTTTTTTATTGGCAGCTTCGGAATAGAAGTTTAAGTCGTAGCTTTGTCTTGTTCTAGCTTTAGTTTCTCGATCTTATGACGCTTGATAAAATAGTCTACCGACTAGGTAAGTTGTGTTTACTCTCGCTAGGAACTTGAAATTATAAGTGCTGTTTCTTTCACATGTCCCCTTGCCACATCGAGACTTCTATAGTATTACCTACTGCACGACAAATATCAGCAGTCGTAAATTGTTCCATTTGAATCCCGTAGTGGAGGTCGAATGCTTAACTATGACAAGGTACTACAAAGTTACCATTTGTACTTCCTCCCGACGTTAGAATCCATGATTCTAGTGAGTTCCGTGGATGGTGCGCAACCCAGAACGTATTTCGTCCTCAGTACCCTTATTCTATAACTTTACACCGATTTTCGGTGATATTTTGATGACGTCATATCACCTTTCACCAGTGATAGATGAAGGTGATATTTTTAGTAACTTTTCTTTGGTTATGTTTTCGGGTAAGTATATTTATGTTGGTATTGAATTTAAATTTTATTTACAAACACAAAGAGCAACTTTGACACCTGTGAATTTGTGAAAATGGAGGTTAAACAAGCGGAGAAAGTTACTGTCAAGCTAAAAAATGTATTAATAGATTTTATGAGCGACCACATGGATTTCGCCAGGGTAAAATTGTTGGGGTCAGAGGGAAGAATAACTAGTGACAGATCAGCCTCTTTGTCGTCTAAGGTTTCTACTATTCTCAACTGACCGTACAAAAGAGCCATTTCTAATAAAATACAAATAAATACATTAACCCATTTACGGCCGCTGTTGCGTATACGCAACACCAACTTTATGAATTTTTATATTAGTCAAAAAATGATTTTTTAGGAAAAACTGCAATCATTTCATATACTAGCAACATGTATCATTAAAAAAATATATTTATTATAAATTTTTGTTTATTCTGGCACGTGAGGCAATATTTCAAAAAATATGTAATTTTGGAGCATAAATTTGATAATAATTTTAGATGATTTCTAGAATAGACATTTATATGGTTTTGTTCAAAACTGTTTCAAAATATACCTATTATAATGTAAAACTACTTTCAAAAGTTTTATAACAAACAGTTTTTTGATAATTCGTGCTGAAATATGACTGTTGCGTTTACGCAACATTGGCCGTATACATGAAGTTCCCGGTAATATTCCGGTCGAACCTTGTCGAATATTGTGGGATTTTATTTCTTGTAAATATAGTGTTATTCGGTTCTCTGTTCTTTTAAACTGTACATCGACATTATTTAGTAAAAAATAACGATAAATATTTTCAATATGTCTAAATATCTTACTCAAAAAAAATTACAATTAGCTTTGGAACAAATTCTAAATGAATTGAATAACTGCGGGAAGTTTTAAGTTTTTATTCTATTACCAGATATTTGTACCCTTTTAGAAAATATTGATGCCATATAATATATTCCTACCGAGATTGATGAATTAACTGATGAAGAGCATTTTACTGAAAAAGTATCTGAAAATGTAAATGTCGACATAGTGGAACTTTTGAATTAGGTACATACAAATGAGGAAGATTTGTATGGTACATCCGATGATGAGACTTTAGCAAGTAAAAAGAAATAAATAAACACAGGATAATAATAAACATGACTTTGTTTTGACTAACGAAAATAAACTCAGAACATTTCACAGTTATTAGTTATACATGAATATATTAAATATTTGGGGGTTGTGGATATACACGATAATGGAGTAGCAAACTATCGTTTAAGAATAATGGGAAAAAAGTGGTGTTGGCCATTCTTTGTTATTGCGCTTAAAAATTCATTAGTAAAACGCTTAACATCAATTCAGTATTATATTACAAATGACAACAAAATAAATCAGCTAGATTTCAAATCATTTATTGCATTACGGCTCCCTAAAAGTAGAAAATCTAAACCTATACCTGAAAATGTACCTGATGAAATTCGAATGGGACAATATAGACATGTTATAATTAATTAAGAAAACAGAAGACACTGTTAAATGTGTCACAGTCAGACAATTTGCATGTACAGAACGTGCAATGTGTATTTACATACTACTTGTTTTGAAAAATATCACTCAACAATTTCACTTATTCGGCCAATGTTGCGTTTACGCAACACTCGTTATTTTCAAAAACTGTAGTTTATAAATTTTTTTTTATATATTTTTGTCTTAATTAGTGTTATTTAAACAAATAAATATGATTTTTTATTTGCCGCCATTCTTTCTTTTTACCTTGGCCGTAAATGGGTTAAAATGATAACTCAAAGTTAACTTGTTAATTGATGTTGTTCAACACTTAACATATTTGTAGTTTAATGCATAATTAGCATCATTACATTTCAAATGTCTAATATTTCTTAAGCAAATATATTTTCAAATAATGTATTTTACAAATGAAAATTATATGAATAGCTCAATAATACAATACAATTCACAATAAATCATTTCACACAAAATAAATTGTCCATCTATCATAAATACAATTTGTTAGCAGCTGCTCTAAACTCAAACGTCAGAATATCACCGGTGATATAAATATAACACCACCTTTCTAGTCTTCACCAAATATGACGTCATATGGCCATGTTCGGCAGATTATCTGCTAGATGGCAGTCTGAAATATATCACCCAGTGACGCGTATCACCGGTGATATAAGTTATAGAATAGGGGTCCTGGAGACGTTGTACCTACATTACCACTGGAATTATCGTACTCGTAACCCAGATGTGGAAACACCGTTGCGAGCGGATGTTAGCGGGACACTACCCGCAAATAAATTTTCACCCACTATTGTCATTACTAGGGTGTCTACCCCATATGATGAAATAATTTGTTAATTTTTAAATCACGAAACAATAGCATTCTAATGATCGAAATACATACTTATTAAACAACTTCAAACCGCCTGTACGTTTTTGGTAACACAATTGCATAGTAAATCTTGCAATTAATTAGTATTATCAAATCCTGTCCGCAGCGCCTATTGCAACATACCACGGTGGTATTATCTTGACGGTTGATTGTTGACGTGCTGAAGTTGGATAATAAATATTGACAGTAATAAATGTTTTATTATCTAGCAATTAATTAGCATTACCAAATCCGTTCGGCGGCGCCGATCGTAATATATCAGGGTGGTATTATCTTGACAACTGATTGTTGACATGCTAAAGTTGGATAATACATATTTAAAGTAATACATATTTTATCAAAACAACATAATTAAAACTAATATAAAATATTACAAATATTAATATTAATAACATCATATTCTCGGTCTAGACACCCTCGAATATTCTTACTCAAGAATCATCATTACCGACTATTTCCGAACTATATTTTTAACTATCCTTAAACTGCGGCATTTATAATAAATAAATGCTAGAACGAAATAATTTCGCTGAATATGATAAATGTATCAAACGCTCGAGCATGTTTCAAAAGGCGAATAACACGAAATGTCTTAAGCGGATTGCAAACCAAAGCGGTGGCGGTGGCGGTGGCGATCAAATGGTGCCTACATAAGACAATGCAAGTGCGCACACAAACAGCGATCAGGCTACCGCGCCCGCCTTGTGTGTAGTGTTCATCCGCGGCGGTAAATCCGCTACGCGGGCAAACGCAACCTGCTGCATTTGCCCGCTGACCGCGTAGAACAGCAACATGAGTGAAACAGAAAAATTGTTGAATTATTATTATTATTGTGATCATATGATATTATTATTATTATTTTTATTATTGTGATCACATGATATTTTATGCACAACTGGGCCGAAATTAATTTGTTTAGCCATAAAAAACGGGCGAAAACTCTTATTTTTTGCCCTAGGGCCATAATAAATATTTTTTTCTAGATACATAAACAAAATGACAATTTTTGTTTATTGTGAATACTTGATTTTGCAAAAGTCATTTGGACATTAATATACATGTTTAATCTTTTGAATATAAAATTAAATGTTCTTTGTATCACTGGTGAAATTAGCGTTTTTGGCTAATAATATGCGTAGGGTCAGAAACGCTAATTTCATCAGTGGTACATACGGTATTCAGCCTTAAAACATAAATAACTATTATATGATTTAGCAAATCCAAATTACAATAATGTGAAACAAAAGGTAAAGTATGAGCCTAAATCTCTTAAATCTCTTCAGTTTTCTCTCTTCTTCGTCGAATGTATAATAGCATCTCTTCTTTTTCCATTTCCCGTCCAACATTCATTACAGTGCAAATATATTAGCAGAATACTACAGACGATCATCTCAAACAGACCGCATCAGTGTGCGTTGAGATGTTCGCCACTGTGGCCGCCACCGCTACCACTATCGCCATCGCCACCGCGTTAGTTTGCGATCCGCTTTAACTTTCAAACGGACAACAGTTCATACTGACACTATTGGACGCCCGGAGTCCGGGCAAACCCCAGGTTTATAACATAAATTATATTTAATTTTAGCACATTAATTAATAATTATTTCAATTTTTAGTTTAATTTATTATTAATTATAATATACATAATAATTAACAGTAAATATCAATTAAATAAATACAAAATGAATCAAATCCTATCAGGAATAAAAATCTTATTGAATAAAATCATGATCTTCATTGAAATCAGTGCAAACTATTTTATTTACACTATGTTCAGGACATAATGTATTTGTCAATTGGAACATTTTCTTTTAACTTTTCTGTCAGCAGACCTAGAGCAAAGCATGCAACGTTTTTTCTTGTTAATATTTGTTGAATTTGAGCATCGTTTTCGCGTAATTTTATATCTCAGAGCCTTCAAACCGTGTTTTACTTCTTTTTTTAAATTATTGTTCTGTAATTTTTCATTGATATGTTGACTTGTTAGACGGTTGGCTAGATCAATTAGAAAATGTCGACGTTTAGATTTATCGGTTGGTCTCCATTCAGGATTATTCTCAGTAATAATATAACAAGAAAGTAAGAATAAATTGAAAATAATTTGACAGATAAATTTAAAGTTTATGACAGAAAAATTCGGGAGACGCCCGGACTCGAACCGAGGACCTTCAGCTTGTCGGGCTGATGCTTTAACCACTAAGCCACGGCTCCCCTGAACGAATAGGCGTCAACCGAATTTATCTGTCATAGTGTCTAACACAGCATCGATCCCAAGACTCCTATGTCGCACAGGAATTGACAACGGGTTTCGTCTGTAGCGACACAAGGAAATCATACCACAAAGTAAATTTAATTTGACAGATATTTCGAAAACTTGTTGCCAGGCAATAGTCACGAAAGCCCGTACTGCTTCAGTGGCTTTGCCAAATGGCAACAAGTTTGAGAAAGATACTGGAGAATTATTTTCTAATTTATCGATCTCTCGAGTTATAGTTAATTAGATTATTTTTTGACTTAGCTGTTGAGGTCGATTCATCAACTTAAAAGATTTTGAACAGGGTTCATATCGATTGATTACTTATTAATGTATTCTTGGAAGTTGTTTCCAAAATTTGTATATGTATTTCTGAATCTGAAATGGAATTAAATCGATTTTACATTTTATTTGACGCGTTGACTGTTTTAAATAATTATTTGACAACTACCTATCATTTGTCACAAACTAAAACACCTACAGAGATTATTCCCGGGAATAATCACAAGACCTTTATTCTCAGTATAATAATGACAGGATTGGTTAAAACGCAGACACGTGACATACAATGAAGCATTTCATTGGTTTTGAGAAACGTCAAAAAATAATCAGAATATAACATATAGGCTGCAATTCTAGCGATATCTAAAATGTTCAAAAACAGTGCCATGGGCGATTAGATTTCCTTTTGCAGCTAAAATTTGTAGCCAAGTGATCTAATGTGTCAACACCTCCTTTATATGTATTATAATATTGTATAATTTCTTGTTTCTTGTTTACATCAATAAACAACTGCACGATTCTTTTTAGGAACATATGACACTAAAGTGATCCTCTCATTGAATTCAAAAATAGAAGAATTTTATCCTCGACTTTTGTTGGGTAAAAATTCTCTAGGTATTTTACATTTATTTTGTCTAATTGTTCCAACCTTCGTAGTATTATTTCGTAGTAAATTATTTGCCAAATAAATACTAGTAAAAAAATTATCAGTAACAACATTTCTACCGGTATTTTTTGATTTAGAAACAAGATCCTACACTACTCTTTCTCCCTAATGTATTTCACGCTGCTGTTCTAATTTTTCCCCTGTATAAACTTGACTTTGAAGGGATATGCATTTTTTCCGTCTGTAATCTATCAGATTTTTAATCCCATATTTTCCCGGTTTTGATTTCATAAATTGTCTAAAAGAACACTGTTCACGAAAACTCAACAACTGCTCAACGACTGTAAGATTAGCGCTTGGAACATAATATTTCAACAAATTTGCATTTAGCATTTCCCATATATCCAATATAACAGCTAATTAATTTTCAGATTTTCTTCGAGCTCTTGTTGCCTTATTGTCAAATCGAAGGAATCTACATATTGTTTTGAATCTTTTGATTCCCATAGTAGCTCTAAATATCGGTCTTCCGTTTGTAATGGACCATAATTCTTCTATATTTCCCATACAAGATTGAAAAAATCCAACTGCAAAGAGTAACCCAATAAAGGCTTTAAGTTGAGTCATTTTTCGAGTTCCATTCTATATAAGTACGATTTGCTTCCCTGTTAGTTCCCTAAGAATAACATCTGATATTTCTTCCGTAATATTAAATAAGGTTTCACAAATTTTTAAATTTGCGCTATGCTTTGTCGGTCCGGGTTTTTGTTACAATATATTATGTTTTGATGTTTTAGATTTATTTACAGTTGGCTTAGTTCTTGAATTCAAGCCTGATTTAGAAATAATATTTTCGAGCTCAGTTTTATTAGATTCACTATTCTTTTCGATTTCATATATTTCATTATCGCTTTCTTCTGATTCCATTTCGTTTTCAACAAATTTACTGGGCAAATATTTTGAAGAATAACTTTCTGAATTTTCAGCATTCTCTTCATCCGTTGAAATTTCATCTATAAGTCTGTATGCAAATTCAATTTTCTCTTCATCGTTCATACTGAAAAGATATATGTATATAAGTAAAGGTTTACTAAAGATTTAACTAAATACTACTTACAGTTCAAATTTATCCATTATCAACGATTATGCGAAGCACAAAATAAAAGAAAACCTCGTTTTCAGTCGCATTCACACGAATAACATTTAGATTAGGTAGGGCTCCAAAAATACCCCGTTTGCATGGAAACGTATGCATATGGTTTGTTGCGCCATAAAAAGAATCACATTTAGTATTTTTTATTTAATTAATAGAAATTACTTACCGTGAGGGTGCCACTAAAGCAAATTTAGAAAGAAAAAATAAAAAAAAAAATATTAAAGAAGTTATAAATGAAAATGTTAGCGCGGGGTCCAAAAAGATCCCTGTTGATCGTTTGAAGGTTGAAGATGCAATCTAATCATTTATATCGGTTTGTCAAAGTTAATCAAATGATTTTGTTGAACTAAACAAAATATTGTTAGCAAAACGAATTTTATTTGTTGTATACGTGCAACTAAATATTTAGTTAATGGTACTTAATTTTTTAATTGAAATTTTGTTGTTTGAAATGATATTGTTTGTTATATAAACAAAAAATATTTCTTTGAATCAAAATGAAAATATATTTACTATGAAACAACAAATTGCTTACTGCAACTAAATAAATAGCTTTTATTAATACTAACTTTTTGTTAAATTAACCAAATATTTAAATTAAAAGAGAAAATCATTTTGATTAATCGAACAATATTTCAAGCAAATGAAAAGTAATTTTGTTTTCACAAAATTATCTTCTTGAAACAATTAAATTACATTGTTTAATCAAAAGAATAATCAAATTACAATTTTACATTATAATAAATACTTTTATTACAAAATATATCGTACATATAAAATAACAAAATAGGAGTAATTTGTAAATTTTTAATTAAAGTACCTATATACATTCTTACATTCTTGTCACAGGTACATATAATTTTCCATCATTCATTTTGTGTATCGAAGTTGGCCAGTTATAAAATAAATCATCATAACTAATATAAAGTTTTATATCGCTGTGCTCGACTTCATAAGCATATAAATGTGACGCAAAACCAATATTATTCAAAGAAGATAATTGAAAATATATTGTATTTCGGTTATTTGTTAAGATTTGTGTAATTATTCCAAATTGGAACAAGAAGTCATTATAAGCTATTATTAATGTTAAACCTTCCTTATATCTTATTCCATTTACTGCAACTCATGTAGTACTACAACAGCAGTCCTTCAGTTCTACTCTAATTTTTCTACTTTCATCTTTAATATAAGGAAGATTATTTATATCAATTTCATCACCAGGGCCATATTTAATTAAATGAGTAATTTTTTTTTGGAAATACTGTTGGCAGAAAGCTATTTGGTTTTTAAAAGCAAGAGTATAGGCTATATTTTTTCGTGATTTGACTACATTTGCATTTGATTTTAGGTTTTTATGTTTTGCTTCATATCGTATAGAGGATAAGTTTATTAAAGGTCCAAATTTTCTCATAATTTGTGGGTAATGTATTATGAAGTGGTGTTTAGGTTTAAAGTCACCAAACAGTTCTAAATACAATGAATGATGTTCAGTTATTATTTCTTCTAATAAAATATATGTACCTGGACTTACAGTTTTTGACATAGCTATATCAATAATTTCTCTCAATATTAAATAAAGTTCATAAACGTCATTTTGAAGAGGTACAAGATCACCAATTAATAACCCGAAATATTCAGTGAAACTTCTCATTTCTGAAGCAGACATAATAATATATTTCTTGAGTACATGAGATTTTAATATTAATGGTGGTCGATTTGAGGTTTGGGAACCATAATTAAAAAATTTTAGCCTATTATTTAAAATATCCAATGTAAAATATTTAGCTTTATATATGAAATAATAAATGATACATCCCATTTCGTATCTGCAAATACCTTCAAATATATCATGCATTACATTACAAGATACATTTTCGGTGACATGGAAGTTAGATAAACTATTAAAAATACATTCTTCTTTAATTCCTTTATTTCGGTTACGAAAGTCCTCTTCATAATTGATTTTGTTTCGTATAAAAGATTCATCTACTTTTAACTGAAAACGAGTTTCATCTTTTGATGCACGGCAAAATCTATAAAAATAATTAGACGAAAAACTTTCCACGAAACCAAACAATGAATGCATTCCTAAGTTATATCCTAAAAAATTTATCATGAAGAAATATATTTTTATTTCTTTTGATTCTATATTTAAAATTAGTCCGTTAGTTTCTAAATCATATAAATCATCTAATATTTTTTTAAATGTTGATTTATTTCCAAAGAATCGGAAGAATTGTTAAGTTGAACAAAAAAATGTTTTCTAATTTAGAAGCCCATTGCGGTGGCACACATGCTAGAGTACAGTATACTGCACCAAGTTTGGGAACGACTTCCAAGCAGAGAAATAGAGTAGTGGGAGAAGGCTCTTGGACGACTGCGCATCCAATTTTCAGAGAACGCTATGGGTGCGGCCATTTTGAAGATTTATGATTTATTTAAGTGAAATAAAGTAGAGAGGGAAGACTCTTGGTTGAGTGCGCATCCAATTTTCAGTGAACGCTATGGATGTAGGTGTGGCGATTTTTAAAGTTGTTTTGTTTGAGGTGTACACGTGTCTTTGTTTACATTTAGAAGATTTCGAAAAATAATTAAAAGATATACTACAATTTTACAGTGTACCTTAGTACGACGACAGCTTAATAAATTAATTTTATTTAATCACCAATAATTAAAATAATTATGTTTACGATATATATATATATATATATATTTTCTAAATATATTAAAATATACTACTTTTGTGTGTCACATTTATTTCATAATAACCTTACTTTTTAAATAATAATAGGCGTATTCCATTTGCCATTTAGATCAGATCTAACTTACGTTTACTGAACCACATCACTTATTTATTTCGCTGGATTACATCGTTGACTTTATTTCCAGTACTAGAATTACTAATTCTAATTTACTTTGAAGTAATTCACTTCAATAAGTGCATCAGTTTGCTAAATTTACTTAATTTAGTCATAATGTCTAATTTATCTGAACTGATTTAAATGTACCAAGTGGCAAATAAAATACAGCTAATATAAAACACGCTATATACTTCGTACAAATAAAATAATGTTGATATTTTGTTGCATTTAACGTTTGCATGGTTACATGAAGTAAAATTTGATATTTTTTTAATTTATTAATAGTATATTACGCAACAAGTTTACATAAATTATTTGTTATTTAGTTAAAATATTTTTCGCGGCTTAGCCCTACTGAATTTTTAAATTTCCCGCATCAACCTATCTTCAAAATGGCGGTCTTCAATTTTACAAGGTTCACGCAGCTTCAAGCGTCTTCTCCCACTACTCTATTTCTCTGCTTCCAAGCGGATTGCAAACCTCAAAATCGTCAAAATTAAGGTGAAGTGGCAGAAGTATTTCATTACTGTAGTTGGTTTGAATGTTTTGCCATATTTCACATTTGACTAAATTTGAAACAAAATTTAGATTTTGCAAATCTGAAAGGTACATATAATTTAATACTTTCAAATAAATTTGGTAATTCCAAAAATAATTTTAAAGTTTTCTTTAACGAAATATACTGACTAAAACGTTGTACCATACTTAAAGAGACAGTATTATTATGTCTCTTATCATCAATAGTTTCTCCAATATAAAATGAAACAGGTTTAACAAAACAGTTCATACTTTCAAAAAAATTAATTCTTGAGCGCTCAGATTTTAAATCTGAAAATGGATCACTTAAAACTGATAGAACCTATAAATATCTTTTATTTTTTCCTCGTTTTCATGACAAAGGAGTGTATCAATTTTTTCTCGAAGTACATCAAACAGAGTATAACTTAACATGTCAGTGATATCTTCAATTAGTTGTTGAATAATATTTCTTGGAAGAGAATAATTTGCATATAATTTAGCACAAAACAAAGCTGCATTATAATTTAATGAATTTGAAAAATCTCTTAGTGTTGCGGTATTTAATTCTGCATGATTTTGTACTTCTTCTATTTTGTTATCTATTTCGACAGATTCTATATCTACATTACTATTAGTAATCTTTATAGGAATAGTACAGTCGTTTGTAGAATCTTCACTATGTTATGTTCGCAAATGTTTTTTAAATGAATATATATTATATGTTGTACCACAATTTTTTTGTGCACAAGTATAAATATTTAACATATAATGCTGTAGATTTAAATGTAACACTAATTGTTTTATAGAGAATATTTTTTCTGAACAAAAACAACAATTTATCATTTTAATGAATACAAATAGTACTAGCAAAGAAATAATCAAAATATTTTTAAAAGGAATGACAAAATTAGCTTTCACTATTTAAAGTACTTAATATTGCACTTACATTAGGTATTTGTTTGTCGTATTCTGTAACAATATTGTACGAGGGTTGCTGCTAAAATTTCGGGGAGAAAAAACACATTCAAATTTGAACAAGTGACTTTATTGTTTTTCAAAGGAGAATTCCTCTAACATTTATACACTTTTGCATACGCTCAAACCAGTTTTAAAAACATTTTTCCAGTGCTCTAGTGATAGAGCCAAAACATGCGATTTATAAGCTTCAACAGCTTCTTCAGTTGTTATATATCGTTGACCACGCATTTTATTTTTTATTAAAGGGAAAAGAAAGAAGTCATTAGGTGATAAATCAGTATCAATGTTTTTTTGAACAGCAGTTCACGGATTCCCATCACGAAGATCATCACTGAGTCTGGTACGACTAATTCTTAATTCTTGATACCAGCGATAAATTGTTTTTGATGGCGCTTCATCACCAAAAGCCGAAACAAGTCGTTACATGCACTGTTATGGTGTTAAGTTACTTTTAAAGTCATAAAAAACCATCGCGCGAAAATGTTCTCTATTTAAAATCATTTTTTCTATGTCTCTTTATATTTGACAGGACATAAAATCTGAATCAACTGACATTTTATTGTTTATTCAACGCTAGGTAATCTAAAAAATGTCAAATATTACAAAAATAAATGTATCAGCTCACTGGCGATACTGAAAATACCAGATTCCCGAAATTTTTGCAGCAGTCCTCGTATATATATCGTACTGAATCACATATTAAATATGTTCGCTTTGTACAGGATATTGTGCATTGAGGACATGGAATATCTTGAAGCACAGATCAAGAGACTTTAATGCTGACCCTAGTTTATAAAATGTTATTGGTTCGGGCGTGTCGTGCTGTGCCCAATTATCAACTGTTTTGAAGCAGTGAGATAAGGTGTTTTCTGAAACAGTTCGAATGTTTTTTTTTTTAGTTGGTATTATTTTCGGGTACTTCGATTTCTAGGATCACTAGTACCCCGATACATTAGA
The DNA here is from genome assembly GCA_911728475.2 of Pterostichus madidus. Taxonomy (NCBI): domain Eukaryota; kingdom Metazoa; phylum Arthropoda; class Insecta; order Coleoptera; family Carabidae; genus Pterostichus; species Pterostichus madidus. Next base: position 17,035,935 of record OU452314.1, on the reverse strand, counting down.
TTTTACAGTTTGTATAAAAGCTGTGTATCTTTTAAGTAATTTATAACATGTTCTTTCATTTTGTTCTCATTTGACACAGCATCTCTTAAGTAATTAGGTATGTTATGTTTCAGTCTTTCTTGGGTATATTTGTTATTATATTATTATGTGTTCCACTGTTACCGGTAGATTGCACTTATTACATATGGGGGGTTTGTTTTTTGTATAATGTATCCGTGTGTTAGATATGTGTGTCCGATACGTAGTCTGGTTAGGGCAGTTTGTTGTTTTCTGTTTTACGGCGTTGTCCATGCTGTCGTGTCGTCTTTGATTGCCCTTAGTTTGTTGTTTGTTGTCTGAGTCCATTTTGTACGCCATTCTTCCTTGATTTTGTTCCTTATGGTACTTTTAAAGTCATCTGCTGGTATTTGAATATCTTCTGTTGTTCCTGTGGAGGTTGCGTTCTTGGCTGCTTCGTCTGCTTCTTCGTTGTCCTTTATGCCCTTATGTGAGGGAATCCACATGATAGTGACTTCTTTTCCATTATTAATTGCCGTGTTGATGTTATCTTGGATATCTTGAATGTTTTTCTTCTTGTTGTAGATATCAGCGATACTTTCTACGGTGCTAGCTGAATCTGTGCAAATTATAGAGTGTTTGTCATTGTTCCGGCATATGAGTTCTGTAGTTTTATTCAGGCTGTAGGATTCTGCAGTATATACGCTACATTGTGCTGGGAGTTGATATTTTGAGGTTGAGGTACTCGTCACTACACTGGCGCCTACTTTGTTGTTATGTCTTGATCCGTCGGTGTATATGAAACTGGAATATTGTTGTTCATTTTTGATGTTGTTAAATATGTTACGGTAAAGCTCAGCTGGGGTTTGGTTTTTTTTATATTTGATGAGTTCTAAGATGTATTTGGGTTGTTTATTTGTCCAAGGGGCTTGTTTATGGAAGGATTTTTGTTGGATTTTGGGAATATTAGTTTGAGATTCGGTTAGGTAATGGTGGATTTTCTGCTGGAGAGGGGTACAGTTTCTTATTAATGTGTCTGTTTGGAACATTTTCTTATGTGTTGGGTTATTAGGGTTTCTTGCTAAGTTTGTGATATAGTTTAAGGTTAATAGTTTTCTCCTATATTTCAGTGATGTTTCGCCAGCTTCTTTGAGTATGCTGTCTATAGGGCTTGTGCGGAAGGCTCCAGTTGCTATTCTCATGGCTGTGTTGTGGATTGGATCTAAGATTTTTAGTTTTGAAGATTTTGCAGTAGAGTATACGATACTCGCGTAGTCGAGTTTAGATCTAATTAGCGCTCGGTAAATTTGTATTATGTAGTTTCTCTGTGCACCCCATTTTGTGTGACCAATTACTTTTAAGATGTTTATTCGCTGTGTGCATTCCCTTTTCAGGTTCGTTATGTGGGCCCTCCAAGTTAGTTTTGTATCAAAGATGACCGTGTATGTAAATGGTCTGTTTATTTCAATTATTGGCCCGTTTCTTGTTATCGTTGTTGTTTCTGTGGTGTTTTTATAGTGAAGGAATTCCGGAGTGTAGCTTGAGTCAGCTGAGTTGTTTTCAAATATTTGTGCTAAGGCATTTGCTATTTCTTGGTCGTCTGTGATGTTGTTTGTTCCTATTTTCAGCATTGTCGTTTGTTGTATAGTTTTCCCTCCTTTTATTTTCCGGATTGTATTCCAAACTGTATGTGGTGGTGTGCTAGGGTTTATGTTTGAGATAAAGCTTTCCCAAGATTCTTTTTTGCGTTGTAAGATTGTTCTTCTGTGGATTGCTTGGGACTTTCTTTAGTGTTATTAAGTTTTCTAATGTTTTGTTTTTCCTATATTTGTAAAGAGGTGTTTTGTTGTTTCGTATAGCCACATCGCACTGTTTGTTCCACCATGGTACTGTCGTTCTTCCTTGTCTGATTTTTCTTGTGCGTATTGTTTCGTTTGCCGCGTTTGTCAGACTTTTTATTAACTTCTCCAATAAATGATCTATGTGGCTGCTTTGGTCAGTGTTTGTTTCTTGTATTTTAGCGAGTTCTGAAAAGAGTTCCCAGTTAGCATTTTCTATTTTCCATCGGGCATATACAGGGTGTTGTACGGGTTTATTTTGTGTGTAAGTCCCCATTTTTATTGGAAGATGGTTGCTACTAAATAGTGTCTGCACAGTTTCCCACGAAAGGTTTAGTGTTATTTCTGATTCACATATAGCTAAGTCGATAGAAGAAAAATTGCCCGTTTGACTGCAGAAGTGCGTAGGTGATCCGTCATTTAATATTATGAGGTCGCAATCGTCAATAATGTTTTCTATAATTTTTCCTCGCTGGTCGGTATTGTTGGATCCCCATATAGTATTGTGTGCGTTAAAGTCTCCTATTATTATATATGGTTTTGGTCATTTATCCAGTAGTGTTTTGATTTCCCTTTCTTCGATGTTTTGATTTGGTGGTAAGTATAAGCAACAGATTGTCATTTTAAATGGTGTGTATACTTTAATTGCGATGGCTTCGAGTTTTGTGATTATGTTTAATTCTTAAAATAAATAAATAAATATATCATCACGCCTTCTACCCAATGCTGGGTGTGGCACTCAGCTAAAGCAGATCTCGGTAAGTGATATATTTTTGCGCGTGAAGTGCGGTTACCAGTCGTCAAATCACGGCCCCCAAACATGTTAGTGGTGGAGGAGCCACAGGGATAGCTTTTTCAAATTATGAAAATTTGTCGCCTGTGGGAATCGAACCAGGGACCTCAGGATCCACAGGCCGACTTCATACCACTGTGCTAGCCATCTACGTGGTTATTGTTTTTTGCGAGTATTGCAACACCTCCGCTTGCTATGTTTGCGTCTAGTCGATCTTTTCTGTAAGTATTATAAGTTGAGATTTTAGTTTGTTGGTTTTCTTTAAATCTAGTTTCTTGGATGCATATAAATTCTGGATTGTATTCTTTTATAATTATTTGTAGCTCACCCTTGTGTGAGTTAAGGCCGTTGCAATTCCACTGTACAATCATTCTGAGTCTGCGTGAGTTTTCATATTTACTGATTCTTGACTGGTATAGATTGTGTTGTCTATTTCTGCTTTCAATTGTTGTTTGAGCTTTGCTTGTAGCCTAGAGAATCTGCTTTTTATTGGTCTATGTTTCAAGTGAGGGTAGAGTCGAATCAGCATTTCTATTAGTTTTGGAACATCCGCTGTGAAGTCTCTTGCTATTGTAAGTGGGTCCGGAGCTTCATGTACGTTTTCTAGGAATAGTTTTAGTTCTTCATGATTTAGGATATATTTTTTCTGGATTTTGGTCCATCATTGGTTTCAAGGGTTCTGTTATGTCATCGATTGAGGTGTTGTCTCCAGGGCTTGTGAATCTAGCTCTTTTGGGTGCTGGCTTTATACGCAGATCATGAGTGTTTTTTTTATTTTCGAATGTTACGGGGTGGGAATTTGACTTACATTATTTTCTGTGAATTTTCAGCTTCGGTTGTGTCTTGTGATAATGGTCTTTTGGTTGTTTTTTTGTTTAGTGGTATCATTTCTGGTTGTGGGTTGTTTTGACACTGGTTACTACTATGGCCTGCTTTTTTGTATATGAAACAGGTGAAATTGTCTTCATTTAGAAATATTCTGTAGTCAGTTTCTTCGTATTTGATTAATATGTTTTCTGGTAGTTCTATGTTTTCATCGGGTGATATGTAGACTTGTCTTCTGAAACTTAGGACGTGCGAGTATTCTGTTTCTTGCATTCCTACTCTTAAAAAGTTAATGGGCGAAACTATTTTGATTCCTGCTTCTTTTAAATGGTTCTCCATTATTGAATGAGGGATGGAAGGGCACACATTCGACAGAATTATCCTTTTTGCGGGGGTGATTAATCTATGTACATTAATTTTATGTTCTTCTATTTTAATTATCTTGTGGTTCATGACAATATTATCAGCTATATTTTTTGATTGTAGGTACATGCACACTCTGTTGTTCGATATGCGCGATGCGAACAGTACGTTTTTTGCTCCTACGATATTACCGATCTTTAAAATGTATTCTTTTATTTTCAGGCCATCTATTGAGTTGAGTAGTATAGCTTGGTCTTTGTTTGGGAAGGTATCTACTATTTGTTTACGTGCTGCATTAGCGAATGTTTGTGTGGAAGTTTTGTTCGAACTTGTCGCATAGGTGGATTGTTGGCCAACAACGGATTCATGTTTGGTTTGAATAGATGGGGCGCCGCTATACTCATCGGTGCCTGCTTTGAGTAATTTGTCTATTTGTTTGAAGGTGGAGTTATTATTTAAGTAAGGTTAATATTTTATTAGTTTATCTTTATTTGGTGAGGGTGTTTTGGCTGGGAGGGATAGGAAATTATATATTGGTGAACTGAGCTCTACCTTAGGCTGGTGTTCTGCTACCATCCAGAGTTTGAACGCGCGTATATCACTCAATAAACGAATATAATTCACTAACTGTTATTCACACGTGACTTGACAACCGGCGTTTCTGCACTCGGGTAGTCAGTGTAGTCATGGCGTCTTCCATGCGCTGGACGGCCTCCTGCCATGGAGGTTCGGTGGCTGCGACCGGGAGCTGCTGCGTGACACGGTTGACACTCGCCTGCTGGTGTGCAGCGTTGATGATGTCCGCTATTTAGCTTAGCTTCTTCAGCGTCTCCCCCTGTTGGGTGGCCAGGATGGGTTGCGTTGTGAGTGGTAGTCGCTGCAACCACAGGGTTTTGAGTAGCTCCTCGGGAACCGCTGAGCCGGCTAGCATGTGGAGATGCCGTAGGAACTGCGATGGCTTACGGTCTCCCATATCCTCATGTTCGAGCCGCTGCCGTATGTTCTGGTCTCGACTCGGACCAAGGCGGGAAATGAGCGCTTCCTTCAGCTTCTGGTACCGACCCATGGTCGGAGGGTCTATTACGATGTCACGTACTTCTGAAAAAGCTTTGGCCTCGAGATTGGCCACTACGTAACTGTACCGGGTTTCGTCGGTCGTAATTCCACTTAGAGCAAAAGAGTGCTCTAGCTGTAGGAACCAGGCTGCGGGTCCTCTGGATCCGTCATCGTGCTGCTCGTTCTTACCCACTGATCACGTCGGGATCACCAATTTGTTGGTTCGGGCGTGTCGTGTTGTGCCCAATTACCAACTGGTTTGAAGCAGTGGGATAAGGTGTTTTCTGAATGATACAGCTGAAACAGTTTGAATGTTCTTTATTCACACATTAAGATAACATAAAGTTTGTTGAGTGTTTGAGTGTCGGCAGGAGACGTCTTTTAGCTAGACCGGGTCGTCCACAGTGCCTACTTGCTGCACGGAATGTCCGGTGTGGACGGTGTGCTCCGGGACTTCTTCTTGGGCGTTATCAGCAGTGGTGATACTGTTCATACAGAGACGTGCTGCGTGAAGAGCGAGCCGAACCAGTGCGCGCAGCATGGACTCTTCGTGGTCACGGTCGTGAGAAGCCGGTTGCTGGTGTCGTGACGCGTGGTGGTCTTCAAAGCCAACTCCAGGTTACCCTCTGTCGTCGTCGACGTTCCTAACGGTCTACTGGTGACTCTGAAACGAAAGCGTCGTAACACTAGGCCTGTTCGGCTTTCGTGCATGCTTGTCGTATGAATTCGAGAGCGTCATAACACTCTAGAGAGTCGTTTTCGGCTGTCGTGTGGAGCTGAGTCAGTATACTAGGCCTGTTCGGCTGCGGTAGATTGACTGATTCTACTGCTCAGTTCTTCACTAACTCGGCGACAAATGTTGGCGCTGGTTGCTCGGGCGCCAACGGTAACGGATAGCAGGTTTGGAGAATTAGGTTTGGGTGCGAAGAACAAAATAAAACAAACAATAATGGTAAACAAATATTTGCTGGTGCGTATGTATATAACAAATATTTGCTGGTGCGTTTTATTTGATGAAAACAATTGGCTGGTACAATGGAGGACGATTCTGACGGTGGTTGTGTCGCAGGTGGCGATAGATGCCACAACGAGGGTTGTGATCGACGCTGGGCATCGCGATGCTAATATGACCGGGGGAGTGGTCGTAATCGTACACCTGGGTGTCCGCGAGTACGTAGAGTACAAAATCGCGGTTTGTTGGAAAACCGACGCCGGGCGTCGCGACGGTGGGGTCCACTAAACAGCGGCTGGTTAGTAGTGTCGCATGGCAAGGACTGGTATTCTAACTTTTTTGGAAACCGACGCCTGGCGTCGCGACGCTGGGTGCTCGAAGATGACGGACGGTGTGCTGATGATTTCGGCGGGGTACCCGAGTTATGGCTGATAACGTGCGGAATAAAGCAGCTGTGCGAGTACCCAAAAATGATGGTAACAGGTGCCGGACGCGGTTGACTTCGATGAATGCGCGACGGTAACCGCGGCGGGCGTCTTGGATTTCTCGCTCGGACGCCGTCGAAGTACGATCTGGGGATTTCGCGCAGTTACCCCAAAATGAAGGTGTCACGAGACGGATGGTGGTATCTCGGGATAAAACGCAAGTTTTACGACCGCAGACGCCTTGGACTGCTCTCTCGGGCGTGGCGGAAGTAATCTTGGTTGCTTTCGCACAAGTACCAAGAACGGAGGGTGACACGGAACGGACGCTGGTAACCCGTCGAAAAACACAAACGTTACGACTGAGACGCCTAGGATTTCTCGCTTGGGCGTGACAGAAGTAATATTTTGGGCTTTTAAACACGTACCAGAAAAGAGGGGGGACACGGGACGGACGCTGGTAGCCCGAAGAAAAACACAAACGTTACAACTGGGACACCTAGGATTGCTCGCTTGGGCGTGACAGAAGTAATATTTTATGCTTTTAAACAAGTACCAGAAAAGAGGAGTGACACGGAACGGACGCTGGTAGCCCGAAGAAAAACACAAACGTTACAACTGTGACGCCTAGGATTGCTCGTTTGGGCGGGGCAGAAGTAATATTTTATGCCTTTCAACACGTACCAGAAAACGGAGGTAACACAGGACAGGTTGGGCGGAACTTGGGGATGACGCGACGTTTATCTCCGCGGGTGTCTTGGATTGCTCGCTCGGACACCATCGAAGTGAGACCTGGTGAACTTACCAAGTTCCCCAAAACGGAAATAACAAAAACAAAAACCTCTGGGAAGCGCACGACACTGTACGGAAAAACAAACGGAGTTCGGTTGCTTACCTAGTTGACGGAGAAGACGACTTCTTCTTTGACGGACGGTGAATGCTCAGGTTGCTCGCTATCTCTAAGGTTTTCACACTCGGAGACGGATGATCTGACTGTCAGGTGCACCCGGCCGTCGTGGCCTTGGTGGACGGCAGGTATTACTGGGAGCGGTTGTGGAACCGGTTGGCAGGGCCGTCGTGTGTGCTAGCCGGTCTGGCGTTTCCCGGACACGGACAGTTCCGGGACAGCACGCCATTCTTCCCGCAGCGTGAACAGAATGCCGTAGGTGGATTTCGGCAGTCCTTTCTGAAGTGGTCCGTGCCGCCGCAACGCCAGCAGATGCGCCCTGGCTCGTATGCCACGGCGTTATTGGCGGTGGGCTGCTCGTGAGAGATGGGCCCGCGGTTGGCTCGTGCCTCGACTCAGCTCTTGCCGGACCCCTTCTACCTCCCGGATCTCCTCGAGCAGGGCGATGACTGTGGGACAGTTCTGACGGCGTATGTACTGCCGGTATTCAGGTCGCAGATTTCGGTAGAGCCACTGGAGCTGCTGTTCAGCGCTAAACCCGCCGTGGCGGCGCATCATCGTTTGGACGGCGATGACATAGTCTTGTCCTGACTCGCCAGTCCGGTGGATTCGTCGACTGATGAGTTCCTCCAGCTGGTATTTCATATCGGGGATGAAGTAGTCGTGGAACAGCTGGAGAAACTTTGCCCAGGTGGTGCAGGCGTCGCGATGGTTTCGATACCACAATATCGCATTACCTTGAAGCAGCTCGGGTAGGGCGGTAAGCAGCTGTTCTTCTGCGATATCGTAACTGGCCTGGAGCTCCGTCAGTCGCTCCAAAAACATTATGGGGTCGGTGTTTCCATCGTAGAGCAGATTCCACTTCCATACGGTTTCGCAGATATGAGCAGCCGTGCGGATGGTTTCGTTGGTTGCGAGGGCCGGTGCTGCTTCTGGCTGGGCGTCATTTGTCGTGGAGGTAACATATTATTTTTTAACCATATAATACTTGCTTTCACATTTTCTAAATTAAATGTAGACACAAAATATATTTTAAAAATATTGAAGAACTATATTAGTATACATTATACATGTTTCAGTAACATGTATTTTGTTATCTTTTAACTCTGTAAATAAATTCATTCCCACTTTTCAGAAAATTCTCTTAATTTGTTTCTATATTTGTCGACTAATTTCCCTCTTGCAATTACAGACTTTTTATCTCTACTGGTTTGGGCACTTACTGGAGGTACAAAATATACATTTTGTTTTTCACTTGGAAATAATGCACATATGTGTTTGATACTAAATAAAAGTCTACATTTTTTAAATATCTGAAATTGTGCAAAAAAACAGTATTAAAAAATATTTATTATGTAAGAAATACCTATTTGGCGTGTGAGACAAAAGATAACTTATTATTAGATCAGTTAATTGTGATCTAGCTCTTCTGTCTAAAATTTTGTTTTTTTCGTATGTACTAAGAATCATTCGACCATTCACTGTGCTTTCCAAAAATGGTTGCAACTGTAATTGGTATGAAGGTCGTAAGCTCATATTAAATTGTACTTCCCCGTAAAATTCATTTTGTCTTGGAGGTGCTTAATCATATATTTCAAACGATATTTTGTCCAACGAAGAACTACTGCTAGCCGACGATGAAGTACATGGCGAAGGAGATGCCTACACAGTTTCTTATATAATATTATGTAAACATGGTACATGTTTGCAGATATTTCTCACTGTTTCAGTATTATCTGATTTTCATCAACATCTTCTTCACTTGATATTTCCTGTTCTGTAGCGGAATCCTCTAATTGTTCTTCTACATTGTCTTCTTCAGTTACACTACAACTATCATTAGATTCTAATATTTCATATCCAGATGTAGGCTAGCGGCACATAAGTTGTCGTAAATATTCAGCTTCTTCTTCTACATCAAGATTAAAAAATTTCTTTTCTTCCATTTGTAGACCTAACTATAAAAATTAACAAAAATTAATAAGACGCCTTACCTTTTACATAAAAGTAGGATAACAAGGTTTAAAACTTTAACACCAATGGTCGCGTGGCGTCTAACAGGCGCCAAGGAATATTTTTTGTATTACAAATCAACGATATGCTTGGTTATATATATATATATATATATATATATATATATATATATATATATATATATATATATATATATATATATATATATATATATATAATTTTGATGGCGTTGGACATTCATTAGCCCATGCTACAATGCCTACTTTTCAGCAAAAACCTGTAGAAATTCACTTTGATTCTGATGAAAACTGGGTATATGAATCAAGCTATTCTTCTTATTCTTATGATACTACTAACTTTTTTGAAGTAGCTATACATGAAATTGGTCATGCTTTAGGAATACAACATTCATTTACAAATGATGCCGTTATGTATCCATATTACTTTGCAAAAAGTTTCAAATCAATAGATTTGTCAAGAGATGACCAAAATGTAATTCAACATTTATATGGTATTCCTCCTATGCCAACTCCTTCAACAACTTTAACAACAAGAACAACAATAAAATTCTTCTATTCCAAAGGAGACAAAAAAAATTTAAATACTCAAACAGCTAATTCTACAGAAATACCACCAAATCTTTGTGAAATAAATAGTGAATTAAATATATTTTTAATTATTAATGAATATATGTATATAATTTATAAGCAAAAAAGTTTCCTTGATTATACTTTTACTTTCAATTATAAACCAATGCTTATATCTAACTGGTTACCTTTTTTAAAGCATATTAGTGAAATAAAAGCTGTTTACCCAAGACCTAATGGTCTTTTGATTTGTCTCTATTCAATATAGAATGTTATAATGTTAGTATATGTAAACAGTTTAAAAATTTGTTGAAAAAACTTACATTATATTACAATGTATAGTATTTTATTTGAAATAAATTTTAATATATTTAACATGTTTTATTTTACTTGCTATAAAATAACACAGGATGTACAAAACTCCAAATACACGATTCTTTAAAAGGATGTGGCCCTGCGGTTTTGTGTTTAAAAACTAAGTTAATTAATTCGCGACATTTTATTTGACTAACCACAAATGATAAGTAACTCTTTTATATATATAAATATAAGTGGCGAAATTGATCATTTTCATTATTTTTGAGTGCTTTGTCCATTTTTTTTGACCAAAGAATTAAGTGAAAAATTTCAAAATTGAATAAAATGCTTAGGTTTGCTTTTTTCATATTTTGACGGTGGCATCTCGTTTCTTATTAAAAAACTGAAATATTTTGTCTCTAATAAATTTTTCTATAAAGTTACTGTTGCGGTTCACCTATCGGCCAATAAGAATGAAGCATTATCCCTTCCTAACAAACAGCGAGCCGACCAATAAGAGCGAAGCATTGTTTTTAACAATGGAACAGCAAACCGACCAATAAGAACAAAGCATTGTTCTTAACAATTGAAACAATGCAGTCCAATAACAATGAAGCATTGTTTCCAACAATTGAAACAACAAGAAAACCAATTAGCGCAAAGCACTATCCCCACTAGCTCAGCAATCAGTATAAAAGAAGACGCGCGAGCAGCAGAAGTCAGTCAGTTTACGACAGCCGAAGAGGCCTAGTAGACTGGCCTCATCCGCACGACAGCCGAATAGGCCTAGGGCACAAGACTTTCCAGGTTCATTCCAAAACAACGATCTACACTCACGACAGCCGAACAGGCCTTGTGTTGCAACGTTCACAAATTCTTACTTCGAGCACACGTGTCGCTCAAGAATTTGAACAACGAGTACTCTCTTGTTTCAGAGTAACTCAATAGACCGTTGGGAACGTCGACGACGACAACCTGGATTCGGCCTTGAAGACCACTACGTGCCACGACAGCAGCAGCCGGTTTCTCACGACGAGTCCATGCTGCGCTCCCCGGTACGACTCACTCTTCACGCAGCACGATCTGTACGAACAATATCACTACTGCTGTTAACGTCCAAGATGAAGTACCGGAGCATACCGTCCACGCCTGACATTCCGTGCACCAAGTAGCCATAGCGGGCTATCCAGCCTAACTACAAGACATCTCCAACTGTCGCATCGGCTAGCGACAAGCAGTGAACATTTAATCTGTGCTACAAACATTCAACAAACTTTAGAAACTTTTCAAGAATAGACATAAGTGATCTGCAATTAATATTATTTTAGTGACATTTCAATTTTATTTTTAATTTTTAAATAAAAAACATTCAAACTGTTTCAGCTGTCTTCCTTATTCCACTAATTCAAAAACAGTTCGTAACGGGCACAGCACACACACGCCGTGACCCAACATTACCCTTTTTAGTAAAAGCGGGTCAAAAAAATATGATTATTTGAAATCTGTAAATTTTTTACTCAAAAACAGTATCCTACGAAAACAAATTATGTAACAAAAAATGCTTACAATTCATCAGAGAATACGTGTGATTTTTTTTCAGAATTTTTTGAGCATATTTTTGTTTTGACGAGAATTTTTGTAAATTTTTAAAATTCACAAGTATTCTTTGGTGAATTCTAAGCATTTTTTGTTCTTCAAATCTTTTTGTATTTTTAATTTTTTTTTAATTTACATTGTTATTTTTGAAAACTTGGCAAGTACCTAGTTGTAAATCTAGATTATCATATTTGTTAATTAATTATACCAAAATCGAAAAATATTTTTGGAACTTTTATAAACCTCCCAATCTTATGTAGAATGTTATAATTAGAAACAAATATATTTGCTCAGTCTTTTGTTAGTTTACCTTTTAATCCGTTTGCTGCATTTGAATACCTTTTAATGAAAATTTGTTTATTTGATATCACATTAAAACTGTGTTTATGAAGTATTTTTTTAACTGGCAAAGCTAATTTAATTCTTTGATTCAATCTTCTTGTCATTTTGTCATGTTGAATTGAAGTAACGAATCTCAATATTATCGAAATTTCCTTATGCCCATTTTACAAGAGCTTTAGGTGTTAAAATTGCATCTTTAGGTTTCGCTTTCAAACTTGCACAATATGCCTCCCTTTAAAAAATTGCTCTTAAACCATCATACGCACTTTTCCCGTGGGCAGTGTAATGTCACTCAGCTTCAATACCAAAATCTTCCTTATGATGCAGCAAATTCGATATTTGGTATATGTTCTTGAAATGCTGTTTAGCACCATCCGTTATATAAACACATTTCCTTAGTTTTCTAACGCTTTTTCTAATTAACGGAATAAGTAAGCTTTGTACCGTATAGACAGCTGCCGTATCGTGCCTTGTACTGTTTGATAAAAATATAAAACTTTTATGTCTAATTTCTTGGTTTTCTTTATAATAATATACGACTGGTAACACTGTACACTGATCGTTATTGAAGTGGAATGTTTATGAGGCATCCTGAACAACATATTTGTAGTTTTCTGAAAAATTAAACATAACAAGTACTTCTCCATTACATAACTGATTTTTCACTTCAGTTACAAAAAGTGTCTGCTCATTTGCAATAAAAGAATGGGGCTTGAGTTTCTCTAATGCCCGACATAGTTCCTCAAAGAATTTAGTAGTTTCGAGGTTTAATGTTTTTAAAGTTGAACTATCTGTTCCAGTCCATAAAGTATATTTAATATGAGTGATCCAGGATTGTTAATTAAAATTGTAGATCTCCTGTGTGCCTGGACAGTTGTGATATTCATCTATGTAATAGGTAGGATGTGGATTTCTACAGACTATTTGTCTTATACAATCTTTATAATCTAAGAGAGGTGTATCTGTATTTTTCCTTGAATTCTGCATATAGTGCCTTTAAATTTAAAAGTATGAGGTATTTTTGTACTTTGCTGCGTTTTCCATCAATGATCATTGATACAGTATTTTTTATACCTGGCATCATTCTGCTGTATTCACCACTACTATAAAACTGAAATATTTTATCTATGGTGTCAGGTGAAATATTATTAGAAATTTTAGCAACTGTTCAGTTCTTAATTCTCTAGATTGTTTGGCTAATCTTCGTGAACATCCAAATTCTTTGGATATTTTTAAAACACTTCAGGATTCAGGAGCTATTGTCAAAATTTTTACTTTTAGAGGATCATTTCCCTGCAAGCTTGAAAATTTTCTTTCAATTCTGAGCATAATTCTCCAAGTTCAATTTGTCGTTTTGAAGGTAATTCATCTGCCACAATATGAGAACCAGGTGTTTTTCCTTATATATATATATATATATATATATACGAGCTATCCTCTACTGTCAGCTGTATCGATGTCTATAAATTCGTCTTGATCTAAGCACATGTTACTGGTTTCGGGAAGTCTGTAACTCTTATTTCTACAATGAAAACATATTTCAGAATTTGCAGAAATTCCGGAAAATTTCTTTAATATTTTTTCTATACGCGTCGTAAATCTTTGCCTTTATAACAGAGTCTACCTATGTTCAAAGGATTCACGCACCGATCTGTAAGAATTGTTTTCGACACCTACGATATTTTACAAGGCTTACAATAATTTAAGTATATGTTTGTTGAAGTTTTAATTATTACGACGTAAAAGTTGAATTTTATAAAAAGGAATCAAAAGATCCAGGGTTCTTGGATAAAGGCTTTAAGAATTTGGTATAATAAATAAATAATTTATTTAATTAAAAAAGATGACGTTTCGTACACTTGTTCGTGTTCATCTTCAGGTCTACAAGGGAAACCATTACATTAGAAATATAATAAGTACAATAATATAAATTCCTTACCAAAAACTTAACCACGACGTGGTTATTAACAATTTAAAATGACAAACATTTTGTTTAATAAGTTACATGTTACAAAAAAAAAGTAATTAAATTTTTTAAGGAGTACGCAAGTATGCACACCTCTGAGTGTAAACGGCGACTGACCAGCAAACATCAGAATTTTAATTATACAAAACCTAGTGGTTTAAAAAACAACTAAAAGAAGATGAAGAAGAAATCTGAACAGACACAAAATGTCACATCAATCAGTTAAAAAGACCAAATATGTTGTTGTAATGTGAACTCGAAGAATGATTATCAGTTTTGATGTTGACAGCCGTGTTTTTATTGAAGTTAATGTAAGCACTTTCAATTAAATTTGAAAAAATCAACTTGCCTCCGCCAAGATTTGAACCCGGACCTTTCACTTGGGCCGCGGACATCCTACCACTTAGACCACAGAGATGTGTCTAAATGCTGGCACTAACAAGCGATTTTTTTTCCCTTTCCTATGTGTCGATTGTTTGTAAATATCATATGCGCGAAATGGGTTGCTTCGACAGTACACATGATATACGAAACGGATTGACATAATGAAGGAAACTTCAAATATATTAAATATTTATATTATTTTATATATAATTGTAAATGACTTAAAGTCAGGTGAATGTTAATTAAATTTGAAAAAATCAACTTGCCTCCGCCAGGATTTGAACCCGGACCTTCCACTTGGGCCGCGGACATCCTACCACTTAGACCACAGAGGTGTGTCTAAATGCTGGCACTGACTTCAAATTTAATTAACATTCACCTGACTTTAAGTCATTTACAATTATATATAAACACTTTCAAGGAACAGTCTTTTGTATTTATTTGATTCAGAGTGCAATATTTTAAAATTTTCAAAATTTAATTGGTGGTTATTTTCTATAGCATGCTCTATTGCACTGTGATTCAAATTTGTATTTTTTAGATGATAACTGTGCTGACTGAGTCTCTTGTGAATATACTGTTTAGTATCTAGTTTTACTTATGAGATTGAATGCCTGTTGTTGGGTGTTGTTAAGGATAGAGGTTAAATTGTTCAATTTTTGTAATCTGTTTCTGATGGAAACGTCTATAAAGTTGGATGGATAGTTGTTTTTAAGTATCGTTTTTTTAATAAGTGAAATGTTGGAGGAGTGAAATTTCGGATCGGACAATTTAATTGCTCTGTCAACCAGGTTGGAAATGACAGCACGTTTGTAATTCATAGGATAGTAGGCGTCAAAATTTAAGTATCTACCTGACCAACTGTCCTTGTAGTACCAGTTCGTGATGAATCTGTTATTGAGTTTTATAATACTAATATCTAAAAAATTTATTTGATTGTTGTGTTCTACTTCCATAGTAAATTGGATATGTTAGTTAAATGAGTTGAAAATATTACAAATATCTGAGATTTGGTCTTTGGGTAAACAGACAAGAATGTCGTCTACGTAACGGAAATAGAAAAGTAAGTTAAATTGAGGATTGTTCTGAATCATATTAGATTCTAAATGAAACATAACTATTTCAGCTAAAATAGGAGATAAAGGATTTCCCATAGGACACCCTAGTATTTGTTGAAAGAAATCAAGTTTAAATTGCAAATAGGAAGAATCTAAAATGAACTGAAGACACTTAAGAAAGTCATCAAGAGAAAGTGACGTGTGAATAGTTATTTAATTCCAACGATCTCGTACCATAAGGAGAATTAAGTCGTGAGGTATAACAG
This sequence comes from Pterostichus madidus, assembly GCA_911728475.2. NCBI lineage: Eukaryota > Metazoa > Arthropoda > Insecta > Coleoptera > Carabidae > Pterostichus > Pterostichus madidus. The sequence continues at coordinate 17,020,312 of OU452314.1, read as the reverse complement.
AAAAAAGTTATTTGACGTCAAGCGAAATTAAAACATGGTTGACAGGCCCATCAAACGATTTCAATTTCTCAATAAGAGTGAGAAGGAATTATCAAGGAATTAAGAGGATTTAAATTTAAGGGGTGAGAGAATACTGGCTATGAATTTAGATAAATGTACAGTAGGAGATTCTATATTAGCACGATCGGACGTAGGGGACAATCTTTTTTATGAATTTTGGATAAGCAATAGAGTATAGGACTGGTAGAATTGTAAATTTTAAGTGAAGCAGTTTCTAGGGGCGTTAAACGGTTTTTGGGATTAAGTTCTGTCACAAGTTTGTTGTTATCAGACTGAATTTTGGTAGTAGGGTCAGTTTTTAATTTTTGTACGTATTGTCATCATTAAGAAGTTCTTTCACTTTATTTTCATACGCAGATTTATCAAGCAACAGAGTTATATTCCCTTTGTCCGCTGTAGTGACAATCAACTCAGGGTGCTTACGTAAAAAACTGTTCATTTGTTTAATTCTGTTTACAATAACTGTCTCGGCAGTTGTAAGTTTAATATGTTTTAAGTTCTGTAATGTTTGTAAACTAAATTATTTAATTTCATTCTAAGAGTTTTAAGTACATCATAATTACGATGATCCACGGATGATTCAAAATTAGCTAAAAGACCTAACATGTTGTTTCTATTCAAATTTTTACAATGTTTGTTAAAGTAATGAAATTTAGGACCCAGTACCAGAATACAGCTAACGTTAAAGGGTAAATTGCAAGTAGATTTATTTATAAGCCATTTGTTTAAATTTGGTTTAATTTTATTAAAGAAACAGTACGCGTCGTTTTTAATCATTAATTTGTTAAATTTTTTGATGAGTTTGTATTTCATATTGTCAAAATGCATCAAAAAATATATTCGGTCTTTTTAACTGATTGATGTGACATTTTGTGTCTGTTCAGATTTCTTCTTCATCTTGTGTTTTAGTTGTTTTTTAAACCACTAGGTTTTGTATAATTTAATTCTGATGTTTGCTGGTCAGTCGCCGTTTTGACTCGGAGGTGTGCATACTTGCATACTCCTTAAAAAATTTAATTACTTTTTTTTTTGTTAAAAACATGAAACTTATTAAACAAAATGTTTGTCATTTTAAATTGTTAATAACCACGTCGTGGTTAAGTTTTTGGTAAGGAATTTATATTATTGTACTTTATTATATTTCTAATGTAATGGTTTCCCTTGTACACCTAAAGATGAACATGAACAAGTGTTCGAAACGTCGTCTTTTTTAATTAAATAAATTATTTATTTATTATACTAAATTCTTAAAGCCTGTATCCAAGAACCCTGGATCTTTTGATTCCTTTTTATAAAATTTAAGTATATATTAACTTATATAAATAAATAGTTTAACTAATTTTACAAACGAGAGCCTAAATTGGCAAATTCATTGCATTTGTAGCTGTGTATACTAAATATTTTCATGTTTTTTTATTTGCGTTGCTACATTATGTTTTTATATTTTTGTTTGTTTACCATTGTTGTTTGTTTTGTTTTTGTTTACTTTCTGTCAAATTGTATTTAATTTCTCATTCAGTTCTATTTTCTATAAATATCAACATTGCTTACATTTTTCTTCGTTACAAATTATATTTTTACGTTTACAAATATATTGAAGTTCAACTACTTACTATTCAACTACTTACTATTTAACTACTAGAAAGTTTTTAATTAAATTAAAAGCAAGTAATATCTTTTGGCTTTTACGAATTCTCTCGAAATTCGCAATACGCTTCTTCTTCTATTCTTTTTTTTTAGCTTAAGATATTCAGAAGAATTAGTTGATTAAACATACTTCTAATTTTTATTTGCTAATGTAAGAGTATGTTAGGTAATATTAGGGTAGATAAAATAATAACATTTGAGATAAATTTTCTATTTTTCTTTTTCTCTACCATAATTTAAAATTAATTAATTGATTGTTTCATCAGTATTACAATTAATATTTTTACCGATCGAAATAATAACTGTCTACGCGTGCAACGTTGACAAGCGTTTCTAACGGATTCATTGAGAATCATGGAATATCCAACTTTCATCGCCAGTTTCTTTAAAACTAGCCCGTCATCGATTTTTTAATTCTCATACTATTACCTTTACATGATGTGCTATGTGTTTGTTTTTTGTTCAAATCTGACGTTCATTATATGAATTTATTACGCAGTAAGCAGCCTCGCGAGATACCGTTTCTATAACGCCAATGTATTTTCGATCAACTTTAACTTTATATTACTCAGCTTAAAGCTGTAAACTTTTATAAAAATTTACATACTAGTGCAGAAACACATGAAAAATAACATATTCAAATTTCATCAAAATCTGATATAAATGCTTCCATGATAGTACCACCTCAAAGCTAACGCTATATTGAAAGATGAAAAACCAAGAAACAAGAAATTAAAAAATGTTCCTTCGCGAAAATTGAGACTAGGAAAATTGGAATAGAAAAATTTTATGATTTATTTTACTCGAACAGCATCACAATTCCAGAAAAATTTAAATAACAGAAAATGCTTCGAATTGACAGAAGAATACGTGCAATTTTTTTCTTAATTTTCTAAAGGCCAAAAAAAAATTATAAATAAAATTGTCTCAAGAAATTCTGAAAAAAATCACACGTATTCTCTGATGAATTCTAAGCATTTTTGTTACATAATTTTTGTTATAGGATGCCTTGTTTTTAGTAAAAAAAATTGATAGATTTCATATAATAATAATTTTTTGACTCACTTTTAATAAAAAGGGTAACTTTTTAGAAAAATTGATAAGAGATAAAATATTTAAATTTTTCAACAAGAAACGAGACGCCACCGTCAAAATAAGAGAAAAAAGGAAACCCAAGCATTTTATTCAACTTTCAAATTTTTCGCTTAAACCTTTTGGCAGAAAAAAAACCCAAAAATAATAAAAATTATCAATTTCGCCACACATATTTGAAAACTAGATACTTTTTTCGATTTCCTCATACCCTTCAAAAATTCTTTTGATGCTTCAAATCTGGAAGCTGGAGTGTCCGTTTTCCAGAGAATGAGAATATATGTATATATAAAATGTCCATCATATGAAGTTAAATTGTGAAACACTACTGGAATAACTCGTGTATTCTGATACTTTAAATTGCAAATGTGATGTGCCTCACCTCTAAATATATATATATATATATATATATATATATATATATATATATATATATATATATATATATATATATATATATATATATATATATATATATATATATATATATATTTTTTTTATTTCAATCATATTTGTCCATTTATTCATAGGTCGTCCACGCTTTCTTCACCCTCAATTTCACCTATATACACCTGTTTCATCAATCTTTCTTTCATTCGACATATGTTTCTATTAAATACCTACAACATCCCAGTTGACTTATGTGTATATCCACTCTTTTAACAACATTCTTCTCAATCTCACATTCATCATTCACTAATGTATTCCGGACACGGTCTCTTCTAGGATATATATATACAGGATGGTGAACGCAACTCTCGAACATAGGGAGTAGGAAAACAGTGCCGGTACGGGACCACTTCAAGGTCACTTGCCTTCAGGTAATTTAGTTCAAAACCTCACGACGGTGTCGACGTCCACAGATTTCTCTGACGTCATCACGAACTCCATTGGGTGAACCCCATGATGGACACCGTTGCCGTTGGGTTGGTCTAGGTTAAAAATTTAGTTTTGAAAGTTACCGCTAGATGGCTAGTGTGTTTTAGTTTGAAAAATTTTTGCTAGATGGCTAATATTTTTAAATTTTTGTCCCGCTTAAGATTTATTTTCATTTATTTGATAACAAAATATATGCTTAGAGAAATCAGTGGTACCAAATTAAGATCATGAGCTGGAACCCCCATTGATATTTAGGAAAACCAGTGGTACCAAATTAAGACTATGAGCTGGAACCCCCCATTGATATGTAGGGAGTGGAATTTGGATGCTGGAACATATTTGTTTTTTCGGTTTTGAAATATACTGTTAGTGGGTTTGTAGGTTATGGTTTTTAAAGGAAATTATGTTTATTAAAAAATAAAAAAGAATATTTGAATAATATATTTATTGTTTAAAATATTATATTACAATTTATCGTGAAATTTATGTACTTTTCCTGCACCAGTCCAGTAGAGGCATGATTTTTGGTAGCAGGTAATTGTTTCATTGTTCATTGGAGTTGGCGGTATGTATGAGCAACAGAACTGTCCGCCACATCCCGGACATTTTTTGGGTAGACCTTCGCACTGATGTTTTAGGCAAAATGGGCACTATTCTTGAAAATAAAATAAATATTAAAAATAATTTATTAAAAGCAGTTAATAATTACCTTTTTGCTGTCACTGTTTTGTTGTCGAATTGTCTCACTACATTCAGATGTTTTCTTATATATGTGTACGCCATTTTGCCATCTGTACTGAATGGCATCACTACACTCTTGATAGTGTTGCTGCTCGTTGTTTTTATTAAAAATATGCCTGATGTTGTAATTGCACATTTTTAACTCGGGATGTTGTCTGAAATAGCGCAAAATATGGTTTTGGTATTTGCTGTTGGTAATAACATGACTCGGATCTATCGGACACGTTTCGTATTTGATTGGAAACATATTCTGTTAAAAATTAAAAAAATAAAATATTTTAAATACTATAGAATATTTATTATATATATGTACATAAATTTTATTAACAAATAATGTTAGTATTTATGTAAAAAGATTACAGACATTATTAATTTAACCTGTTTCAATTTTAAGGTTAGCTCCTTCAGACATAGGAAGAAAGCGACAAAAATATTTTTCTCTACAGAAAATAACATTAGTATTTGGATTCCAAAGATACATTGTTTTCATTAAGTCAAATAACATATTAATGTCAGTATTTTTATTAATTATATTTATTGCTATAGAATCAGAATGTTTATTTTCGGTGTCAAGTTTGTATTTATCATCTATTGTACTTATTGTCTTAAAGAAGTGGCAATCCACAGTGCGGTCTAATTTCGCTCTTCCTTTGGGGTCAAAGCTGCAGACAAGAATTTCAATTCCGGTGCGGTGGAAGAGAACTTCTAACATATTCCTAATTATTCTCCACTCCAACCCATCTAGACCACAACCCAAATCGTTATTTAAAAGATGTTCCCTCAAATCGATCAGTGCCTCCCATAAAGTGCGATAGGTGGGCTTCTGAGATGATCGTGCCTTGGTGACTAAATAGTAAAGGTACCGTTTGTGTTCTGAGTTGTCGCGCAGTTTTAGTGTTCTTCCAACAGATGGACGCTGATTGGCTAGGTCTTGTAGCCGTCCAAACTTCTTTTTAAATACTGTAGCAATTCCTCGAGACATGTTTAAGTCTTCCGCCACACAGTGGGCTATGGAATACTCCAAAGGCACAAAGAACAAATCTCGATGTTCTTCTTTTGTCACGCCGTATCGTGCTTTGTGACCAGTGGAATATTTCTTCATGAAGTCTCCAAATGTTAATTCCTGTTCATGCTCTTGAGAACGCAGCGAACATTTACTGCACAAACATCACTAACCTCATGGTTGTTTCCAGAAAAAGGGGCCAGTCGATTAAAATGGACTACTCGCGGCTTCTCAGTCGGTATTTTCCTAATTCGGTAGATAACGTCATTTATCCGCTTCATCACTTCATAGGGTCCCTCCCAGCATGTTTGTAACTTCGGCGATAGACCACGACGCTTCTGTGGGTTATATAACTATACCGAATCTCCAGTTCCATATCCTCCCTTTTCTGTCCTAATGTCATAATGATCTTTCATTCTGTCACTTGAAGTTTGGATGTTTGAACGAACTTGTTCGTGAATGTCGTTCATTCTTCTTCGTAAATCGGTGACGTAATCTTCCCCAGCTAGATCTTCTCCAGGTTTACATCCAAATTTCAAATCGCACGGTAACCGCAACTCACGTCCGAATACGATACTTGCGGGTGTCTGTCCTGTTGTTTCATGCACAGATGAACGATATGCCATCAGAAACATATGCAGATGACGATCCCAGTCCCTTTGGTGGTTAGAGACAACTTTCGACAGATATCTGTTGATCGTTCTATTCATTCGCTCAACCATGCCGTCCGACTGCGGATGTAATGCAGTCGTTCTTGTCTTACGAATGTCTAATATTTTGCAGATATTTTGGAACAAAAACGACTCGAAGTTTCTTCCCTGATCGGAGTGTATTTCGCGCGGTACTCCAAATCGGCATATGCATTCCTTCACCAATACCTCAGCGACGGTGATTGCTTCTTGGTTGGGCAGGGGGTACGCTTCAACCCACTTGCTGAAGTAGTCCATGACGACTACTATATACTTGTTGCCATCATCAGTCTCGGGAAATGGTCCAGCCACGTCGATTGCAATGCGTTCAAATGGGCTTCCTACGTTGTACTGACGCATTGGGGCTCTATGTTTCCTATTTGGCCCATTACTTGCAGCGCAAACTACGCATTTCTTGCACCACTCTTTAACATCTTCCTTATAATTAAGCCAGTAAAATCGTTCCCGCAACTTCTCAGCAGTCTTGTTGACTCCAAGGTGTCCTCCAGGAGATCCATCGTGGATCTCTTTCAACACTTCAGGTACCCTGTTCTTAGGTATTAGTAACTGAGTTCTCTGCTCTGTACCCTCCGCATTCTCCAAAACACGTTTTAGGAGACCCTCTTCAATTATTAAAGAGTCCCATTGCGCCCAGTACGATTTCACTTTTTGGGAGTATGGTGCAACATCTTGCCAAATCGCTTTATCCCCGTTTATCTTCCAATTTATTACAATCTTCAGATCCGGATCATTTTCCTGATCTTTCTGCAATTCTTTCGGTTGCCATTTATCATCGCCTACCGTTGTTCTTAACGCAGCAACTTGCTTCTCTTCTACTCGGCAACAATTCTTGCATTCTTCGGCACATGGTCTCCTGGACAACGCGTCAGCGTTACGGTGGCTAGTTCCCACCCGATGTTCAATGGTAAAATCATATTCCTGCAACCTTTAGATCCACTTGGCTACCTGACCTTCTGGATTTTTGAATTGTAATAGCCATTTCAAGGTAGCATGATCGGTTCTTATCAGGAATCTTCTGCCATATAAATATTTGTAAAAATGCTCAGTGGACTTCACAATTGCCAATTGTTCTTTCCTGGTGACGCAATAGTTTCTTTCCGGTTTCGACAATGTCTTACTGAAGTAGGCAATAACATTTTCACGACCACCTTGTACTTGAGAGAGGACGCCGCCAATCCCAACATTGCTGGCATCGGTATCCAAAATTAATTTGCCTTCCGAAAGTGGATAACTTAACATTGGCGCGGTTGTCAGAGAATCCTTCAATTTTTCAAATGCTGTTTGACAGTCGTTTTCCCAAACAAATCTTCTACCTGCTACCGTGTCAGTGGTTTAGCAATGTTGGCAAATCCTTGCACGTATCGCCGATAGTAAGTGCATAAACCAAGGAAACTTCTCAATTCATGCTTGTCCTTTGGTACTGGCCAGTCCCTTACAGCTTTTATTTTGTCCTCATCCACTGCAATTCCCTTACCAGAAACCACATGCCCGAGATAATGCACTTTCTTCTGGAACAGATGACACTTCTTCGGGCTGAGCTTGAGATTTGCCTGTTTCAATTTTTGGAAAACTTCTTTTAAATTCTTCATGTGATCCTCGAATGTTTTTCAACCACAATAATATCATCTAGGTACACCAAACAGGTTTTCCATGACAGCCCAGCTAACACAGTTTCCATAAGTCGTTCAAATGTTGCAGGAGCATTGCAAAGTCCAAATGGCATAACTGTGAATTGCCAAAGTCCTGTTCCGATGGTAAAAGCTGTCTTTTCACGGTCTTTCGGGTCCAAGTCAACTTGCCAGTATCTGCTTTTTAGGTCCAACGTCGAAAATATTTTTGACCCAGCCAACGTGTCCAGTGTATCGTCTATTCGGGGAAGTGGATAACTATCCTTTTTCGTCACGTTGTTAAGTTGACGGTAATCTACACAGAATCGGGTGGATCCATCCTTCTTCTTCACTAATACCACTGGTGAAGCCCATGGACTACGTTCGTTCGGCCCTTGGATTTCTTGTCATATTCGAAGACATCTTCATACTTGTGAATTAAATTCTTCGCTTTGATTTTCTCGTCAGATGTCAGTCCGTGAAAAGATGTTGATATTTGACTGAGCAGTGTATCCGGAATCGTGCTAGTTGGAGTTCTCTGAGTTACCATTGTTCTAATGATCGAAGGTACGGATGAACATTCCCCTACTATAGTGCCTTGTTTAATTTTAACCGAATACTTATTTATGTTCATCATTCGAACTGGTATTATCTTGTTGGCCTTTACCAGTGATTTTCCAACCATCACTCCACGACCAGTTTCTTCATCATTATTTCGGGGTTCCAACATGGTAACATTTCCTGTAAAAATTTTTCCTTCGAGTTGTGCTTCCACAATGGTCTCACTTCGCTCCGGAAGTACTACATCTTCGGTTATTAAAGCACATGCAACTTCGTCCTCTCGTGGATGCAGTACGAGCTATTCATCATTTACTACTATTACGCCGTGCTTGAGGTTCAGTTGAAAACCATATTTTTCCATGACGTCCATTCCAAGAATAAAGTCATCTTCGATTTCAGCTACCAACACACGATGTTTGAGGGAGGTGTTCCCGATGTTGATGGTCACATCTAACTCTCCTGACGATGTAGTTAGTTCTCCAGTTGCTGTACGTAATCGCCACTTCGTCGGATATAATTGTGTTGGTGCAAACTTCTTAGTCAAGTCGGATCTTATTATTGTTTTTGTCGCACCCGTATCCAGCAACATTTTGAGCGACCTTCCGTCAACAAGACCATCCACGAAAATGCTGTTGACTTGATGACGAAGAGAGGCGACATGTCCGATGGAATATGATGTTACCAGATTAGAGGTCGACGACTGTCCTCTCCTATCAACCCGATTTGGTTTTTCTGACTCAGCTTCTGTTTTCTTTTTCAGCAATTTTCCACAAAACCTTCGCGGATGTCCTAGTTCACCGCAGTTCCATCAACGCATTTTCTTCTTGCCTTTAAGCACTTCGGTAGCGATTCGTCGTAGCTTCTCTTCTATATCTTCACTATCTTCGCTCTTCATTGCGCTTTGCGTCAACAAAACCATCCACAAAAATGCTGTTGACTTGATGATGAAGAGAGGCGACATATCCGATGGAATGTGGGGCTACCAGAATACGGGTCGACGACTGCCCCCTCGCATCAACCCGACTTAGTTTTCCGACTCTGCATTTGTTTTCTTTTTAAGTGGCTTCCCGCAAAGTCTTCGCGGGTGTCCTAATTCACCGCAGTTCCAGCAACGTATTCTCTTCTTGCCTCCAATTATTTCCGTAGCGATTCGTCGTAACTTTTCTTCTATATCTTCATTATCTTCGGTCTTAAAGTCGCTGTTTATTGATCTTACTTTAGATTGGCTACGCGAAGCTAGTTTTGCAGCCTCTTGTTCTAAAGCAAGAGACAGTGCATCGGTTAATGTTTTTGGTCGAGCCAATCTTAATGCTTGCTGAATTTCGCCATCTCGGATACCATAAATAAATGTTTGGATAGCTAAGCACTCTAATACGCTGTCCGGGGCTGTAGGATGTGCGAGGCGAACCAAGTGAGCAACGTCAGCTTCAAATTCTTGGAGAGTTTCATTCGACCTCTGATATCGATATCTTAATTGCATTTGATACACTTGTTCTAGGTGCGCATTTCCATATCGCATATCTAAATGCTTAACCAGCTGGTCGTAGTCTTCTTGTTCTTCTTGCTTCAGTATCTGCAAGATATCGACGGCATTTCCACGCAACGCTACTGTCAATGAAATTGCTGTCTCTCTCGGTGACCATCCATTAGCTTTTGCAGCAGCTTCAAATTGTCTCAAATAATTCGGCCACGATGTTTTTCCATAAAATTCCGGTGTTTTTATACGAATTGTTGATGCAGTCTCACCTTTTGCTATTTTCCTTTCACTTCTGTTTCAGCCACACCAGGACATAAATTTGATGCTGCAGTTGCAGTGAGGAATTTATTTTCTAACTGTTCTATTTTCTTTTCATATTCGTTTTTCAATTTATTTAAATTCTCTTCTAAAATTCTAGAACATTCTTCAGAATTTCTGGAATTTTCTTCTAACTTCTGTTCCAATTCTTCTTTTAAAATTCTAGAATTTTCTGCCAAATCTTCTTTTAGGATTCTGGAACTTTCTTCAAACTTCTGTTTCAAAGTTCTAGAAATTTCAGCTAATTCTTCTTTTAGGATTCTGGAACTTTCCTCAGATTTTCTGGAATTCTCTTCTAATTGATGTTGCACGGATCTGGTTAATTCTTCTTTTAGTGTTCTAGAACTTTCTTCCAACTTCTGCTCCAATGTTCTAGAATTTTCTTCTAACTGTTTTTGCAAAGTTCTCGAATTTTCTTCTAATTTCTTCAACATTTTACGATTGTCATTCGAACCAATTTCAAAAATATATTCCTCAGGATCCAGATTTGCCGCCACTAAAGCTTCTCGCAGACGTTGTTGTAACGTTGATTTTAACCCGGATGCGTCCAAATCTCGCTCCTCTAATTCCCTCTTTAGGTCCACCACTTTTAATTCACTTAGTTTTAAACAGAACGACGCCATTTTATTTATTTTTACTACACACTTCACTATTTAATAACCCCACACCTGACACCAATTGTAACGTTTTTAGTCTTCTAGAAGTGTGTAGAATGTTTAGGGCACAGAAATGACTCACAATTATTTATGTTAAACGAAAATAAAAGTATTTATTTAATGAATGAATATAAAAATAACAGAAACTTATTTAAAACTAATTAACACTACAATAAATCTTAAACACTACTAATAAGTATTCAAACACTAATATTATTTATATGACGGCCACTAAAACTATTATTTATATTACGTACACTAGAGTTGTTATTTATTTCACCACATTTATATTACGCGCTCAAAGTCTACTGTCAACTGAACTCAGCCACTTGGCCTCGGCTTATATACTCCCGTCCGTAGAACAGTTCTCGAATATTCCAGGACGTTCTAGAATATCCCGTCAAACTACACGCTCAGACATGCGAGCGAGCTCTATGCATTTATGATGTCACGCTGCTACGCACTTGTTCTCGAGAAGGTTTCTGGAATGTTCTCGACTTGTCTGGCTTTAAATTCGTTACATTATTATAGAATTATTTTCATAAAAATTATAAAATTTATAGATTTCACTTAAATCGTGAAAATAAAAGCTAACTTTTGGTGGCCATATACATGCGCAACTTCTTTGTATACCGCCATTTATTAAAATATATGGTTTATATTTGTTATGAACTTCACAGCTTGCAGATGGGTTATTTAATGTTATTTTTATTAGTTGCATGTTCTAAAAATTAATAATAATTAAAAGAAATATTTACAAAGCATTAAAATAATGTACGAACCTGATTTTGACGAATTCACTTTCAAAAAAAGCATTTATTTATTGTTTATAGTGTGTAATTTTTGTATTTTGTAATGGTTGCTGGTGTTGGGTAGATTTTATATATGAAAAAACACATTCCCCCTATTATCTAACGGAAATTGCAATAACCTTGAACGAATGCAGCTGTGCAGGATGCTGCGGTTTCAAATGGAATTTTTTTGAAACTATGCAGGAACTGCAAGAATATGTAAGTATGGAGCAATAGAAAAATAATTTTTAGCAGATGCTTTACTTGTTAATTTTTTAAAATATATACAGATGGTGCTAGTATAGTTATGAGTATTTAAATGAGACTGCAATAAAAATTTCTTATTAGTGAATAATTGTTTAAAGCATTCACTTTTAATGGAACCATTGCTGACTCTGACTCCATTGTATAAAATGTCTCAATCAGTATATGCATTTCATCATTTAATTTATTGAAATGAATACGATAGTTCTGTACATAAAAATGTGAATGTAGATTGTAAAAATTTCAATAATATTATACAAATATTGTTAAATAAAAATGTTGTGTATACAATAAATAAAGAAGAGTCTAACTCTTTTGACTATCATATTATAGAAGTATATGATTTTAATGATTCAACTATGTTAAATAGTTTTATAGTAAGGGAAAAATATTTACTTGATGAAGATTGGAGAAATGTTGTTCCATTGGCGTCTGATGTACATTCATTCATGAAACCTGTTTATTTATAAGAATTTGTAGAAAAATATTTTTTCATGAAATAAAAATGTATGTATAAATTCTATGAAAGCTGTATTATTACCTGAAAAATTATCACTTTCAACATGAGCGTCAACAATTTTGGACATTATATAGATAGTGGTGGTGCAACAGCTGCTTGTGCACAAGCGCATATTTATTCTTCTGTGTTAATAAAGATAATAATTTAGATTTTAACTCAAAACGTTTAGTAAATATTGCTATATGTTGGTGACATTGAGGGTGAAAGATTGCGTGGGCGACCTATGAATAAATGGATGAATATGATAGAAGGATTGTTGCGTGAACGAAAGTTTCCGAGTACGAGGAACAAACGTGCTTGTATGAAAGGAATTATGAATGTGGATGAAGCAAAAGTGGTGTGTCAGGATAGGAACGTTTGGCGAAGATTAACTGCGGAATGAATATGATGATTTCAGAAAATCGCAGGGTTTTAGATTTTAGTTTCGTTGTTTAGTAATTTCATTAGAGTGTTTACCTGTAATTGTGTGAAATTCACTTTCAAAAACAAGCGCAGGGACGACACTCCCTTCGTTTCTTATCTTTTTTATTCTTTTCTGATCTTACATTGAGTGTTTAACTGCAATTGTGTGGAATTCACTTCCAAAAACCAGCGTAGAGCGACATTCCCTTCCTTTCTTATCTTTTAATTCGTTTTCAGTTATTACGTAGTGTTTAAATGCAATTGTGTGAAATTCACTTTCAAAAACAAGCGCAGGGCGACGCTCCCTTCATTCCTTATCTTTTTGTTTCATTTTCAGTTACTGCATTGTGTGGTCTTTTCTTTCATATATAAGTGCAGACTATCGCTTTCATCTTTTCTAATCTTGTAGATTCGTTGTTAGTTTCGTTATTAGATTCGTTGTTAGGAGTAAACGTGAGTAATATGAGATTTTTTATGCATACGTTATATACGTTGAAGAAAGAAAATGAATGGTAAGTGAAAAGGAATGATGTGATTGAAGGTTTGTTGTGTGATAATAATTTCTAGTGTAATAAATGAATGAGTTTATATGGAGTGATCTATGAAAGTGGTTGAAGGGAGGGTGATATGTTTGGATGAAAATGTTTGATGATGACTGGTTGTTTGATGGGTGTGATGAGTGAATGTTTTATGAGTGATTTTAGGGTTCGTGCTACCCCATTTGTTGGGATATAGCGTGAAGATATGTATGTATGTATGTAAATACGGTTGTCCTGAAAAATCGAGCGTTTCGGAACACATTTTTCATAATAATCACAACATTAACTCAGATAATTTAAAATTACTAAAACACGTGAATAATATTAGACAATTAGACGCGTATGAAAGTGTAAACATATTTAAAATAAACACCGCTTGATTAACTCTGACCTGGGTCCCATCTCTAATAGTAAATTGTTTGCTTTCGTAGGTAATTAGTTTTGTACGTTGACACAAGCTTCTTGCTTATTGGTTCTTTAGACACGGCTCATTGCTTCGTTTTAGTATAAATAGGTATGTACTTGTTCGGCAAGATGGATTCAACCTTGACCACTAGCTTGGTTCACAAGTCGTGTAATCTTGGTTTTTTCTCTTGCTTCGTTTACTGACGATGAGAACTTAGATCTCGAAATACGTATTTAGATTTATCTTCATATTTATTAAGGCTTAGGGGTTTAATTTTTCCTTAGTCATAATTAATTGTGTAACTCTTAACATATATTTATTGATACTAAAAAGGTTATATTAAAAAAAATAACAACAATTTAGGGTATTTCAAAACAAAATAATGTAAAATAAGTGATTCGCGCTTCGCTCACAGAACATCACTTGCTGGTTGCTGTATGACGTCGCGGAGTAGCGGGGAAGGAGGGCGTTTGTTATAATGAACTATTATAGTGATGAAGTCTTATATGAGATTCTGTTCCTCAATGTTTTTTTTTCTTGCTAATCTCTAAATTATGTATAAAAAATTAGAATACATAAAGAAAAGTTACTAATAAAATGTCATTACTGCCTTGGATACATAATTTAATTTCCTACAACTTTGACGCATTTTTGTGTAAAAGTTACTGGCCACTTATGCTCTGGGAAAAGTTTATTTCCCATATTAAACGCCTATGGTCAGTTTTTTATGTTACACCCGGTATAATTTCTCCAAGATTATACTAAATGAGCACTGTTAATGATTTCTGGGTACTTCTTGATTTAGGCAAACTAAATGTTTCTATACTTATATAAAAATAAAATATATAAATATATCATCACGCCTTCTACCCATTACTGGGTGTGGCACTCTACCGAAGCAGGTCTCGGTAAGTGATATATTTTGCGCGTGAAGTGCGGTTACCAGTCGTCAAATCACGGCCCCCCAAAGATGTTAGTAGTGGAGGAGCCACAGGGGTAGGTTTTTGAAATTATGAAAATTGTTTGTCGCCTGTGGGAATTGAACCAGGGTTCTCAGTATCCACAGGCCGACTTCATACCACTGAGCTAGCACCCCATTAATTTTTACTTATATAGTTAAAAAAAAATATGGGGCGACAACTAAATATAAGTCCATAGGCGGAAAAATCATAAATCTGTCGTACGCACGTATAATGATGTAGATTAGTGTTTTTAAAACTTTTTTCAATCGCGACCCCAAAATGATTCAAAAAAACTCTCGCGACCCCCAAAGCTTCCAACTCCGTCTTAATAAATGCAAAGTTTATAATTTTTTTTTAATTCAATAGTGAAGGTAAGTATTTCTACACGCAGTAATAGTAATATATTTCCTGGCCATTACAAGGGAATGAGACGGGTGATGCAAAGACAGTTAATCGCGGTGACGAACGACGATAATAACCGATTTCTGTAAATTTTTGGTCCGAGCTTTCCAGAACATGTTAATTATGGTATAAATATTAATTTCTTATAATTTGGGAATCAAATTTGTAATAGTAACTATGTATGTATGTATGTATAATCATTTCCTCTTCTACCCTTTCGAGTGTCGAGGATTTCTTCTAAATCAGTTTCTATTTTATTTTTTCGATTAGTTGTTTCCATTCCCTCCTCTTCTCCGCTATTTTCTTCGCTTCTGTTGTTTTTATATTATTTCTTTCTAGTATTTCTTCTACATATGTTTCCCAAGTTTTCTGTGGCCTTCCTCTTTTCCTTTTCTTTGTTGGTCTTGCCTTCCAGATTGATTTTGTTTGTCTAGCCTCTGGCATCCTTATAAGGTGTCCGTACCAACCTAACTGTTTCTTGTCTATCGTGTTATGGATGCTTTCTGTTTGCAGCGTTGATCTTATTTGTTCGTTTTTGACTCTATCCAGTCTTGTGACGCCTTCTACTCTCCTCAGATATCTCATTTCTGCCGCTTGAATTTTACTTTTAGTCCTCTGGTTCATGATCCATGTTTCGCTTCCATATATAAGCGTCGGTCTGTAAATCGTCTTATATAGTGTCATTTTTGTTTTTTTTGATATTTGTTTGTTGTTTAATATTATCTTGTTTATTGCAAAGTAGGTCCTGTTTGCTGCTTGTATTCTTTTATTGATTTCATTATCCAGTTTTCCCTTGTTGTTCAAAGTTGTGCCCAAGTACGTAAATGATTCAACTTGTTCTATTTCTTTTCTGTTTATTGTTATTTTAGTTGTTATGTCTTCTTTTGATATCACCATAATTTTGGTCTTTTCTATATTTATATTCATGTTATGCTTATCTAGCTCCTCCTTCCATATGTTTATGTTATATTGTACATCTGCTTCACTCTTCCCTAATACTGCCAAATCGTCTGCAAATGCACATTCTGATATAGTGGTTCTTTTTAACTTTTGGTATCCTACTTCCACTTTTTTGGTTTTATCCTTTATTTTCTTCATAATATTATCTAGATATATGACGAATAGCAACGGGCTTAGAGCCCCTCCTTGTCGAAGCCCTTGTGTTGTTTCAAATTCTTCCGATATTAGATTTCCTGTTCTTATATAATTAGACGTTTTTTTGTATACGCTTTTTATAGCTTTTACAAGTTGCTCATTAACTTTGCTCTTTTTTAATATCTTCCACATCTCTTCCCTTGGTACTCGGTCAAATGCCTTTTCTAAATCTATGAAAGCAATGAATAGTTTTCCGTCTTGATTCAGTGTGTTTTCTGTCAGCTTTCTTATTGTGAAAATGTGGTCTTGTGTCGAGTGTCCCTTCATGAACCCGCTTTGAGCCCTCTCCATATTCATTTCTGTTACTTTTCTTAATTTATTTTCCAATATTGCCTCATATACTTTGGCTGTTGTGCATAGCAGTGATATTCCCCTGTAGTTATTACAGTTTCTATTGTCTCCCTTTTTGTGTATAGGGAATATCACTGCTTTTTCCCAGTCGCACGGTATTCTTCCTTCTTCCCATATTCTATTCAGCATCTCTAGTAAAATTTGTTCTCCTTCTTCACCCATGTATTTCAACTGTTCTGCTTTCATGTTATCGTGACCTGGTGCCTTGCCATTTCGTAGTCTCCTAAGGACGTATTGTACTTCTTCTATTGTGATCTTTTCTGTTTCCGCCTGTATTTTAACTTCTGCTTCTCCTCGTCTCGATTCTTCTTTCCTGACGTTTCCTTTAGTAGTCTGATTTTCTTCTAACAGTTTTTCAAAATGCTCTTTCCATCTTTTTATTATTTCATCGTCATTTTTTAATATTCTTCCATGCTTGTCTTGTAATTGTTTCAGTATTGTTTGTCTTTCTTTTTTGAGGTTTTTGAGTGTTCTGTAGAATAGTTTTTGATTTTCCTTAAAATTTTCTTCTAGTGTATTCCCGAAGTCTTCCCATGCCCTGGCCTTTGACTTTTTAATTATCTCTTTTACAAATTTTCTTTGTCCGTTGTATTCTGCGTAGTCCTCTTCGTTCTTTGTATTCAGGTATTTCTTCCATATTTTTTTCTTCTTTTCCACTGCCGCTTTTACTCCTGCGTTCCACCAGTGGGTTTGTTTCCTGTTATGTGTCTCTCTTGTTGTTCCGCAGGCATGTTTTGTCGCTTCTGTTATTATGTGTTTGAATGTGCTCCATATCTCTTCTATATTGTCAATGTTAGGTTTTGGTACGTTGGTTATTAGTTCCTTTATTCTGTTTCTATATTCCTCTCTTACCTTTTCATTTTTCAGTGTGTTTATTCTAAATTTTTCTTTCTTTATCTCTTTCTTGTTGGTGTTTTTTATCTGTACCTCTTCTTGTCTCCTTGTTTTTATTTTTGCTGTTACTAGGTAGTGATCACTTCCAATTTCGCTGCCTCTTTTAACCTTTACGTCTTTTACTTCGTTTCTTTGGTTTGATAAAAAGTAATCTATCAGTGATTTCTCGTTCCTACTCTTCTCTTCACGGGTATACTTGTGTATTTCTTTATGTTCGAAATAGGTATTCAAAATTTTCAGCTCATTTACAATACAGAAGTCTATTAATCTATTCCCATTGTTATTTCTAGTCCTTTCTCCATGTTTTCCCATCGTTTCTTCTATCCCCTTGTTTTTGTTCCCTACCCTTGCGTTGAAATCCCCCATTATGTAAATTGGTTCTTTTAGTTTTTCATATTCTACTTGTATTTTATCCCAGAATTCGTCTTTGTTTGCTTTGGTTTCGTCCTCACTCATTCCATATATTATCATTATGTTTGTTATCCACTTAGTCGTATCATCTAGTTCAATTATTAGTATTCTCTCATCTACACATTTCCATTCTTTTATTGCTTGTTCCATTTGCTTATTTATAATACAGCCTACTCCTGCTCTTGCTCTTTCGTTATTTTCTACTCCGCTGTATATCATTATATGATTATTCTTAAGTTTTACTATTCCTTTTCCTTTCTTTTTTGTTTCCGTTATTGCCAATATGTCTAGTTTTGCTTTTTCGAATTCATCTACTAGTTCTGTTTCCTTTCCGTTCAGACCTCTTATATTCCATGTTCCCAGTTGCTTTGTCCTTTTCCTTTGCTTGTCCGTTTCCACTCTAACTGTCTTTGTCTTCTTACTCATTAATAGTTTTTTGACTCCATTTGCGCATCTTCTCTTTTTCTTAATATCACCCCATTTTCTTGTTCATTCCAGATGTATATTTCATTGCCGATTGTTATTTTTTGGTATCCTATTTTGACCATTTTCCCTTTCCCTTTTTCTACTCGTCCAATGCTTCTTAATTCTTTCTGTATTCTTCTTTCTTCCCACGTTAAGTCGTTATCTATGTATATTTTTGTATCTTTTAATTTGCTTTTGGATGCCATTAGCTTTTGCTTTTGCTCCCAATTTGGCAGCTCTACTTTTATCATTTCATTTCTTGATCCCTTGTTAATGAGGTATACCTTGCTAGTGTCCGCTTCTACTCGTAGTTGTTCTTCGAACAGCTTTTTTATTTCCTTTTCCGGATCATTGCACTTAAGCCCTTTTATGACTATGTTGTTTTTTTTCTTTTCTTTTTCCTTCCACTCCACTTTTCTTTCAATCTTCTCTAATCTGTCTATTAATCCTTTTTTTTTCTTTTCCCATGCTTCTTCTTTCTTTGCCATTTTGTCTTTCACTTCTCTTATTTCCTGTTTTATTTCTTCCATGTTATTTTCCATTTTCGCCATCATTATTTGCATCATCTTCTTTAGTTCATCCATATTTTCACAAGCTAAGTTGTCCTCTTCTGTAGTGTCACTAGTTTCTTGATTTCTTTCTAATTCTTCCTGTTTTTTTCTTTGTTCTGGTGATCGCAAGATCCTCTTACTTTTATTAAATATTGTGCTGTAATCTTGTTCTTCTTTATCTTCTTTTGTTCGTTGTCTTTTATTCATACCCAGTATCCCCTAAACTTCGATTCTAATTGTAGCCTCTCTCTGTTCTTTAGTTTTAGTTTTAGTTTTTGCTATCGTTGGCAACACTGTTTGACTCGGTTGACGCGCTGCGGCTGGCCCGAGCCCGCTGTCACCTTGAGAACCTGCCGCAAAAGTAACTGTCAAACTTAAACTTGAAGCCCGCTATTTCGCTCTATTTTTATATTATTACACCTCCACTTTATCTCCACTAAACCACACAAACTTTAACTTCACGACTGTATAAATTGTTTCCCGGTAAAGCGATATGTCCCGATAAAACGAGGTTTATATCGGCTGCACTAAGAAACACGTCCGTCACAATCGAAAAATTCCACGATCCACAATAGTAACTATAAAACATGAAATACAAAATTTTAAATTGCATCCAACCAAAAAATAAAGAATTAATAACTTCATAGTTATTTACAATATAAGTGGTGACTACTCACACGTATCTTAATGATGCATTATCACACGTATATTATATAAGATTTTATCTACGACCACGAAATAAATTCAATTTAAAACAAAAATAATTTTGAATTGACAGTTCTCATAATTAGTTAACGTTTAACAAATTTAAGTGAAACCACGGTAACTATCATTTTGAGTGCGTTAATAAAATACTCATCTCACTCCAAATGAATGCGATAAGCGTCGTAGATAAATGTATTTTATTTCACTGTACAAACATTATTGTTAAAATGAATTTATGTACGAAATCTAATTTAGCAAATATTGATCACTTACCTTTAAATAAAAACAAATAAATATATCATCACGCCTTCTACCCTTTACTGGGTGTGGCCTCTGCCGAAGCAGATCTCGGTAAGTGATATATTATGCACGTGAAGTGCGGTTACCAGTCGTCAAATCACGGCTCCCAAAGATGTTAGTGGTGGAGAGCCACAGGGGTAGTTTTATAAATTATGAAAATTGTTTGTCGTCTGTGGGAATCGAACCAGGGTTCTCAGGATCCACAGGCCGACTTCATACCACTGAGCTAGCCATCCCATAAATAAATCAGTTAAAATAAAATTGATATCCTGTGCTCTGCGCTTTCGTGAAATCAAGTATAGAATACTGCAACTTTTAGAAATAAGGAAATGACAGCAAATTCAATTATTTGCCCTCATATTTCTATTGTAATCAGTTTATAATTTACTTTATTTCAAATTTGATTTTCTTGTGAAATTATTTATTTTTAAGCATACATAAAAAATATAAATTTTGTTTGAGAAAGTGCTCGATGTACCGCTTTTTACGTATCTACCGCCGGGGACTATGTACTCCAGAAGCTCCCCCCCCCCGCCCCGTTAAACCGTCACTGGTTATAGGTCAGTTAGAAATACGAAGATAGAGGTACTTCACCATACATTTAAAAATTGAAAACGTTTCTATCGGATAATAAAACAATGCTCTGATTTATTATAAATTATGTACAAATAATCATTTAAGAAATTATATATTCCTTACTTATATAGATATTATGAATAAAATTGTTAACGCATCGTTGTGGAATAAGAACCTGAGTTCAATTCCCTAGGCGAAAACAAATATTTACCAGATAAAAATATACCTGTGGTTCTACAACGGTGTTTAATTTTTATTGTTCATAACTCAACCGTGTATCAGACCCTTTTGAATATTATTCCCAAATATATAATTGAATTATAAAGAGAAAATTGGGATACTGCCAGAATTTGAACCTGAGACCTACGAACTCCGGTATCCCAATTTTTCTCTTTATAATTCAACTTGATTTCATTAATAACCTATTCCATAAAATTTTTATTATTTTACATGTTAATCTACGTAAAAAATAATTTTCCCTCTTTTTATATTATTTAAAAGTAGGAAAAAGTAATAAAGTTTTATTAGTTACTCGTGATGTAGCCTAGCTCCTGGTGACAAAGATAATATTAATATTAAGAGAGAAAGCATAATAATGAGAAAGAAGGCTTTCTTTTTTTTAGAGAGATGGGTATACTTCGACAAGATCTCGAAACGCTTGTTTACGTTCTTGACAGTTTTTACTTATATTATACGAAATTTGTGTAGAATTATATTATATTAATCATGTGTCAACTGCAATAATAAAAGTTATTATTATGCTACAAATTTAAGAAGTAAACATTTAAGTACATTTTTTAGGTTTAATTAAAATGGAAGAATTTTATGTACTAGGTTACTATGCTACTGTAACATTTATTGTTTTAATTATTGTTATAATTAAATATTGATTTGTGTAGGCAATTCGACGTCAAAAGGACATCAATGGCGATCGTTTTAAATAATTCACTGTTGAACTAATATGTTACTGTTGATAATTTTTTTTAGCATTATTGTAACACATTTACAATTAAATTTGATATGCGTTTAATATTTCTTACAACGCCGTGCTATTGGAATAGCCTATTGTTAAGTATTTATTTAAATTCCAATTATATTTCCATATAAGTTTATATCATTTAGATGGTTATATGTGCAATTTGTATATAATTATTAATTTCGGTGCACGAGTGGTATAGTATTGAGTATTTCAAGAATTAAACAAATTTAACAACATTCACCATAAAGACTCGCTTTTGATATTGTCACATTTAATTAGAAAATAAACAAAATAGGGAAAAGTACATTGTTTATTTTATTCTGATTACAGTATTCGAATCCAGTGATCCCGAGTTTGTATCCAATTCAACCTAAAATATATGAACTACCACACTGTGGCTCGGTAACTGGAAATTAGTTCCTGTAACATAAACAAATATACGCGTAGTATGTCTATATTCGCTCGGATACCAAAATAATCGTTTTTATACTACTTTTCTATAAAAAATACAACATTTAGATTGATTTGAAACATGTTTATAGAAATAATAACTATATTTGTGCTAAAAATTATTATAGAGTTAAAAAAATTAGCGCTTCATTAGTTTGAAGTGAGAAATTTTTAGATCTGTAGTGCAATCGCGCCATGTAGAAATGTAGAAACGAAGCGATAGAAAAAACACTATAGAAACGTCATTTGGTATCGCGCCCTATCGCTTTGTAGAATAGAAATGTACTTCGGCTACTTTCGGGTTTTGTATTACCTATTTTGTAAAAATCTACTAATATTTTGACATTTCTAATAAACAAAAAAATCATTTTATTGTCATAAGTTGTCAATTTTTGTGAATTTCTGACCAGTAGGTAATTATTATTATTAATATAATGAAAAGTGAAATATATTTTTAAACAATTTTGTATTATAACTTTAAAAATAGTGCAAAATTTGAGAAAAAAATACATATAGCAGATTTCGGTAGGTGATTTATATATGCGCGTAAAGTGCGGTTACTAGCAGTCGAATTACGGCCCCCAAAGATGTTAGTGAAGAGGAAGCAGCACGAGTAATTTTAATATGGTAAAAATTGTTTGTTGGCCAAATCCAAATTGTAAAATTCAAAGTCCGATTCTATACCACTGAACCACCTACCCCATGAAAGTTAAAAGTTATATATTTATAAAAACGTATTTATTATTTAGTAATAGCGCTTCCAATGTATTTAATGGTTAAATATGAAGTAATAGAAGAAAAAAGAAGGTATGCGATAATCAGTTATAGTATTGAAAAAAGTGTGAGACAGAATTTAAAGATTTATTTAGGTTTACGAATGACGACACATTTTGTAATTAAGAATATATTTATAGTCATATTAATTTTTTAATTTCATTTTAATAGTTTCTCCTCAAAAATGAAAATATGTTAGTAGAGAGACCTTAACCACCAGTCTTCATCCTATATTTTCCCAGTTCCGCGATCTGGGCCTTTGTTTTAGATTTTCAATCAGTTAAGGTTGAAATTTTTATATTTGTATTTATTTACATAATGTTTGTATTATCTCAAATATTATATCTATCTTTTTTCATATATTTTGTTCCATGCTCCCAAAGAATTTAATTCTGTCGTTAAGTCTCCCCATAATTTATTTAAATCTGCTTTCCCACTACCCAGATGAGGTTTATCTTTTTGTTAGAAATTTAACAAGTACGCCCATAGTCTATATTCTACTGAATGACATAATTTTGAAATTTTTGATTAAAAAGGTTATAAATATGTTTAAAATTAATGTGGATAATATTTATATTAATAATTCTATATTTATTTTGAAAATAATATTATTTATTCACCAAATAAATTTATTTTTCCAATGAAAATAAACGGTTTCTACAAAGGAAAATTCACGTTTCGTTTCTATTCTATTTTGACGTAAACATACGAAAAAAATGAAGTTCTTACATAGCGAGATACCAATTTATCGCTTCTTTGCTACATATATCATTTTCTTAGCAACGAGTCGCTACCTTTCTACATTTCTACATGGCGTGAACCCGCTACTGGTAGTATATATGTATACAACCATAAAATAATTTAAACGTCATTTTTCGATTCCTAGTCAGATTATACCAGGATATTTTGTTTTACTAATTTTAAACTCGTAAAATGCTCCAGCTTTATCCTAACCCACCTCATAATAAATATGTGATCGGTGAAGTTGATTAAATTTTTCTTATTTGAAATATTTCCGGTGTCCATTTTGGTGTATAATTTTTATTGAAAATTGTTTTATATTTACTTATACGTACGTAATTGCCAACTTTGTATTTAGAAGGACTTGTAATTTTAATTCGATTATATACTTTGTTGAGTATTTGCTTTTCGTTTTTGACCTTTACATCAATCGGTTTCTTACCTATAGTTGAATGTTTTGTCTTATTATAGGTTTCAACCAGTCTATCAATAATGTTAATCCATTGGTAAGATTCTTGGAAACTAAATTCTTTCCAAATCAAAGCCTTGAATGTATGGTTAAATCTTTCAATTATACTCGCCTTTAAACTACTGTAAGTATAATAATGATTTGTACCATATCTCTTTATTAGATTTTGGAAAGTCTATGTTATAAAACTTTTTACCATTATCAGTTTGCAAATTTCGGGGAAAAATAATATCAGCATTTAGAAAAATTTTATTAATTCTTGCAGTTACATCTTTACCTGATTTGGATTCGGTTAGTATAGCCCAAGCTCTTTTTGAGAAGGCCTTTATAACAGTTAGAATATACTTGTATCCCTTGTTTTTCTTGGCATATGGTATCATTTCAACAAGATCAGCTTGAAAAAGATCATTTAAGCCCTTTACAACAACATGTCTTCGTGGAAAATTACGACGTGCAGCTTTATGCAATTCATTCATAATATCCTTATTACTCATTTTATTAACTGTCGGTCTGCGGATCCTGAGAACCCTGGTTCGATTCTCACTGGCGACAAACATTTTCACCACATTAATACTACTCCTGTGGCTCCCCCTCCACTAGCATCTTTGGGAGCCGTGATTTGACGGCTGGTAACCGCACTTCATGCGCAATCATATATCACTTACTGAGATCTGCTTCGGCAGAGTGCCACACCCAATAATGGGTAGAAGGCGTGATGATATATTTTATATATTAACTTAGCTGCTAATATAATTTCCACATATAGTTTTTGAGGATTTTTTTTACTCTTTATAGGTATAAAACTTAATATGTCATTCGCGGAAACAGCATGCCCAATCAGCGAAACCGACTTATTATTTATTGAAGTTTCAATTAACGTTCGCTCTACACTATATTGTAGCATTACAAGGAAATATGTATGTGTAAAATGATTTAGAATCAGCATTCTCTATTTTATATGTACCACCATCCAAATTTAATAATAAACTTATTATGATTAATCTATGATTCGCTTCTATTATATCTTCAAATTTATTGTTTAAAGCGAATTCTTTTTGATTCAACAGATTTTCTGTTAGCTGTTTTAAATCTGCTTCTAATTTTTCCATTTTGTGTAAAACATATTTTAAATTTACCGCATCACTATGGTGAGCGGGTTGATCTATAATTCCAGTAAGACGACTTCATTTCAAATTGTATACACCATTTTGTACTGTAAGTATTTTATTATTTACATTGCTAAATACTTTCTTTGTTCTACTGATATGAGCGTATATGTTAATGTGACGTCCAAACTTAAAAACAACCATTTTCTTAATAATAGTATAATACTGCATTGATGTATATTTATATAATAATATTTGGCGTAAAGCTTCTTCAATTTTAATTATTTCATCACCATGTCCCGTAGGCCCTGCGAATTTAGAGGCTAGCAGTAGTTTTAGTCGCTTTACAAGCATATTAGGATCACTTCAAAATATGTACTGGGTCTGTTTGTTTGTCACATGTAATTCTGACAGTAAACCTTTTCCAGGCGAGTATTTTGAAAGAGACTCAGATCTCGTTCTTGGTTTTATATGTAGTATTATTTCTCTTATAATATTTCTATACTTCCAACCTTTATTCATTAAAATGCTTCCCAATTTATTAAATTGTTTTCGATGAGCATTCGTTCTTTGTACAATATTTCAATAATTCATTTTATCGGCTTCATTAAATATTTTACTATCATGTAATTTTTGTGTTAAAAGTTCATATAATCCAGGAGTACCTTAATACTAAATACCGCCAATATTTATATCATTATTTTCAATTTCAACAATTTGATCGCCCATCATAAAGGTTTTACCATCTTCAATGGCATACATTGCCATATATTTTCCAGTTTCATTTCCTTATATTTCTTGTGGTGACGCTTCTAATTCGTTTAAATCATCTTCTGTTTGAATTTGTTGCTTTAAAAATAATTTTGGAGTCATTACTGGTGTTGGTTCAGAAATAAATTCTTCTGTTTGAAATTCTTCATTTTTCCTTTGCCTTACTGGTGTTGATGATGCTGCTGCTGCTGCTTCACTTTTTTCTGTATAGGGATAAATTTTATTAAATTCTTTTTGACTTTTCTCTTCTCTTTTCTTCTCTCTTTCAGAACTTTTTTATACGGGTGTTGTAAAAATTTCGTCTTCCACTTCTTCTTTTTTTTTCATATTTAGGTTCTGTTTTCATGGTCGATATATTACCTTCTTTGTTTATTTTCTTTAATGTTTCAGAAAGATTTGTCAATGGCGCAACAATTGGTTTGAAAGTTTCACTTAATAAATATTCCGTTTCATATTTCCCGCGTTTAAGATTCAGAAGTTTTTTCTTATAATTTCTCTTGTTTTCACTATATCTCTCAATGTGTTAGCCTGATTCAACATTCTTCAAGTCGAAAATAACAATGCTATCAAATGATGGCTATAGCTATTTATATACTGTTTAAAAATTTATCGAAACCTTTTCTATAGCGCTCAGTATGAAAATCATTGTCCTTGTCTATAAATACAAATCCATATTTCGTATTGCAACACTCTGCACATAACGCTTTAAAATCAGTAAATGCCATATCTGTGTTCACGTAATCATTATTTACATATCGTAAATTTAATTCATCTTGTTTGAAAAGAATCAAGAAATTTGCATTGTCACGTATAAGATGTTTCGTTACACGTGTGTTTGTTTGAATAAGACAAAATGCGTCAATTTCTTGATGTCAAACCATGCTAAAATAATCTCGCATATAATCTTGAAGATCGCACACAATATCATCGAATTTAAAAATTGAATTTGGTTTTGCACTAGTCGATGAAATAATATTTTCATTATCGGAGTATTGAAAATAATTTATACCTTGAATAGGTAATAAAAATTTTTGTAATAATATATATTTAGGTTGATATAACGATTTAGAATACACATAAACATTTTCATATCGTAATCCGTTTGAGTTTGTAAGTAAAGCTATCATTAAATTTGTTTTTTCACAATTTGATGGACCGCAAATAATACAACGTATATTATTAGGAAAAAGTTCACCACTAAAACTTTTATTTGTTAAAGTTTTGATATTAAGCCGTAAAAGATTATTTCATAAAAGGAGTCGAAAGATCCAGGGTTCTTGGATAAAAGGCTTAAAGAATTTAATAAAAATTATTTTAGTTAAAGATGACGACGTTTCGAACACATGTTCGTGCTCATCCTCAGGTCAGCAAAATTAACCACAACGTGGTTATTACAGAATTAAATAAGTTACATGTTTAAAAAAAAATATTATGATAAAATAAATTATTTAGGAGTATGCAAATGTGCACACCTCCGAGTCAAAACGGCGACTAACTCAGAAACTTTTATTATTACAATCAATATTTTCTACTATTAAGGTACACTGCTGCCTTTCAAACTTCATTTCACAGATATGTGTGATGAATAAATAATGTACCCGCTTATTTATGGTTTCGGTGTTGCTTGAACTGTAATCATTAGAGCATTATGGAGTGGCAAAAGAGTAAAAAAATTTTTAAAATGGAATACTTCAAGAAGCTGTAAAACATGCTAGAGAGGCTGCTTTAAAACATACCGCATACGGAGCGATACCTAAAACTGGAGGAATTTTACCCTTTCTTATTCCATTATTTGCTGGATTATCAGCTCTCAGAGGTCTGGCCGGAGGTGCAGCAGGAATCGCAAAAGTTGTTAATGATGCATCAAGCGGAAAGAAACAATTGCTTGAAGCTCAAAGACATACGAGGGCAGGGTGAAAAGTCCCTGAAAAATGAAACAAGAAATGATTTATTTGGTCAAAACATATTTTATTTCTCAACATAATCTCCTTGTAGCTTCGTCCAACGTTTTTCAAATTTTTCTATCCCTTCCAAATAATACGATTTTGGCAATTCTTCAAAATAGGCGTTTGTCTCAGCGATGACTTCATCATTGGAGCCAAATCTCTTTCCGCCGAGCCATTTCTTCAAGTTTGGAAATAGATAAAAATCTCAGGGGGCCAAATCTGGCGCAAAAAGTCCTTCTTATTGCGCTTGAACATCGCCAAACACTCCTTTGAACTTGTCACACGGTCGCGCTTGCTGTCAACAGAGAGCAAATGCGGCACCCATCTGGCAGATAGCTTTCTCATATCCAAAAATTTATGGAAAATGTTCCGTACCCGTTCGGTTGAGATGCTCATAGCTTCAGCAACCTCGTGCACTTTAACTCGCCGATCGTCCAATATCATACCATGGATTTTATCGACGATTTCTGGCATTGTAACCTCAATTGGACGACCAGAACGTTCGGCATCCTTTGTGGTCATACTACCACAACGAAAATCTGTAAATCACTTGTGAATCGTTCCAATCGATGGTGAGGAGTCCCCATAATGTTTAACAAGCGATGCTTTGGTTTGCGTAATGTTTTTTCCACGCAAGAAATAATGTTTAATCAAGACGCGAAATTCACTTTTTTCCATGTTTTCAAAAATATTCAAGGTTGCTTGCTTTCGATGGGTGTCAAAACAGAACTGAATGACATATCAGTCTGAAAATTTTAATGCGTTCTAGTTAAAGATGGTACATCACAAATGTCACATGAGATTTGCGATTGTGGCGCCATCTATTTTATTTTTCAGGGACTTTTCACCCTCCCTTTATAATAAATCAAAGGAATCAATTGCACTTGGAAAGCGTGGTGATGGATTATACTTAAAACAATATCGAAAAGGACTAGGCTTATATCTTAAACCACTATCAAAAAAAAAACTTCCATTGAGATCGTTAACAGATAGAGATTTAAAGAAGTATGCTAGTAATGTACCATACTTCGTGGAGTCTATATGCGCAATGCTTTACCTAAATCGGGACCACTTATTAATGAGTCAGCTACTGTAAATTTGGATGACAAAAATGAATCTGATACCCACTGGGTTTGTTATAAAAAACAAAGCAAATTAGTTCACTGCTTTGACGGTTTTGGAAATTTAAAACCACCAAAGGAATTAATTAATTATTTTGGTGACAAAGTAAAAAAAAAATATAATTATCACAGATACCAAAAATTTTATTCATATGAATGTGGACATTTATGTTTAAAATTTTTAATAAATACTAATATGTAAATTGCATTTTAGTCATAATGTCATTAACATTCACATTAACCGCTACCGAATCGGGGATAAGTGCGGACTATTCACCACCATTAGATGTTACTAATGGTGGTTGGGTTATTGGTTTGGTTGATTTTCAAACTTACAATTTTATTCCAAATATAGTGGAGGGAAAAAATAAACTACATTATTACAATAAAAATAAACTCGAACATATTAGCATTCCCGTAGGATCATACGAAATAGAAGATTTATGTGATTATATACATTTTCTAACGGGTGATCCTAATTACCATGAACCTCATCGGAATGGAAAAGTGAAATTGGAGTTTCTACTACGTCCGAATGTTAATACTTTAAAATGTGAAATTTTATGTTAACGAAAACTCGAATTTACGGTCTCAAAGACCGACTCGAAAAAAATAGCTTTCAATTAAAAAAGGAGAACATTTATTGTAGCGCATAAGCATGGCTGTAATATGTTTTTTAACTTTATTGAACGTTTTGGATTGTTCAAAACAAGTAGAAAGTCTCCGAAATGCACCTGTAGACGTGCGACTAGAATTTGAATCAAATGAAAATTTCCCTGAAAATACAACTGCTTATTATCTTATTATTCATGATCGCATTATCGAATATAATCCAATTAGTAGCACGGTTAAAAAGCTTGTTTAACATATTACACTATTAGTTAAACAATGGAACTTATTGCAGATATATAAGGTTTCAATGGAAACTAACGAATTAATTCCAAAAGAAATAGCAATAACATCAATAAATAGTGATAAATTACAACATTATTTACTGAATCCTCCTTTTCCCTGGAAACGTTTAAACAAAGCACACAAGAAAGAGGCGCAGTGGTTATTAAATCATTATCACGGACTATATTGGAATTCTGGTAACAGTGACTTTAATGAAACAATTGTCAATGTGAAACATATATTGAATTCAGCGTCACAAATTCATGTAAAAAGAAAAAATGTTTAAAAAATCAATTAAATATAACTGTGCCTATAAGTGATTTAGTTCAATATATATCGTTAAAAAACGCAAATTTAATAGTTTTCCTGTTTTGAACATTCTGCGCCGTATTTGTGTGCGTTAAGAAACGTGTCTGTTATTAGAAATTGGTTGAATATTCCCTATCCAAACAATGAATAACTCTGTAAAATTATAAAATAAAATAAAAAAATATACATAATAAACTTGTTTTTTTATTATTCATATCATTATACATTTTGTTTCCTTTCTAAATATACAACAACTCCTTAAATGCTAAAACATTCTTGTCCATATCCTTCTCCAGTACAGTTTCAATACGATTATATTGATTGTCATTTGGATTGAATGTAGAATAATCATACGCTAAAGACAGTATTTTTTCATAATATACATTAAAAATTAATTTTTTAGCATATATAATTTGTTAATATAGGCTTCGGATATGTTGAAAATTATTTGAGCAGATAAAGCATCCGAAACAAACGTATATTCATTACCATGCCAAGAAAGAATTATTTTTTTTTGCCATTAATATTATTCAAAATTATTCCTGCATCGCAGAATAAACTTTGATACATCATTTTAAAACCATTTTGTAAGTAATTTAAAACTACTTCTTTATGTATCAATAATTCTTTAACTGCATCATATCGAACTGAATACCTGCATTGTCTGGTTTACTAGATGTAAATTTCACAACATGTGTAAAGTTCCTAATTACACCTACACCAACAGAAATCCAGTTTTGTTTTTGTTATTTTATAAATTGCCGACAATAAAAGAAAATCTTCTTTATACGCAGTTCCTACATGCTTATTCATACTACTATTAAAATTTAACGATATATCTTCAGAGATAGCGCCAATATCGAGTGTAGCTGGAACCTCAAGCTCAATATTTTGTCGTAAGTTATATTTTTTGGACAATGCCATCTAAAACAAATAAATAAATAAAAATAATTATTATATGGTTATATATAACACATACATGTATACTTACAGTGTGATATTAGTCTCCAAAGTTTTGCAGTGAGCCAGTCAACTGTTTAAAGTACAAAAACTAATCAAATACCATACTTAAATTTTAACCGCTTCACGTTTTTATTTATTTTCATGTAAAATTATAATTGGATAAAATAATATTTATGCTTATTGGTTAAAAATCAACATTTTCTTCAATCTCCTAATTAGTAATATAACTTATTGACCATTAAACACAGTTAATTATAATTAAATAAACGTAGAATGAATATTTTTTCATTATATAAATTTAAAAAATAAAATACATTGCTCAACACTTACTTACTTGAATCCTCAGAAAAAAGTTCTCAGCTGCTATCAATTGTCCCAATTAACATTTGACTTAATTAAAATCAATTTACGAAGTTAAATTTTAATCAATAACCTTAAAAACTCTCATGTGAAAACAGGTAAATCCGATTAGATTTTGTGTAATTACTTCCAGAAACTTGCAGTTTTGGAAAGATTATTTAAAATAGCAATAATAACACTCTTTGAATGTAACTTTCCACTAAAGCTTCTGAAAAATGACTTTCATTCCCCCAAAACATTTTTTTGTATTGGGTGCGCGAAATAGATGTTCGAATGACTTTTTTAACGAGACGTAAGCCGAGTTAAATAATGATTTTCTCACGTACTAAAATATTTCTAGGATTGTATTTTAATGATGATCGATATAAATTTTTATTAAATTTATTACCGTGTGAAAGTACCTATTTTCCCAAACCGTGCAAAAGTGTTTTCCTAAACCGTGATAAACGTTTTTTCTTGATTGTCAGGGTAAATAACAAATATATGTTACTTAAAAAAAAAATTACACTTCGGACATTGAAATTCATAAAAAAAAACCACGTATTTTTAACGATTGTACAAAAATGAAATTGAATAAACTTTGTCAGAGAAAGATTTCTAAGAATTGTATTTTAAGTTAACCATATGATAATGACATATCAAATATATATATATATATATATATATATATATATATATATATATATATATATATATATATATATATATATATATATATATATATATATATATATATTTTGAATTTAAAACTTCATTCCCTCGTAGGGCATGAGTTATTATTAATGTTTTGGGCAAAAAAATTGGAAGTCTCATCTTTTCACGATTCTCAATCGAGATTTGATGCGCGTAACTGAAAATAAGGACTATCCTAATATGAATATGCATTTATCAATTTCGATGGTCCTCTCGCGGATGACATTTAATGTCCTCAACTTCGCATCGGAAAGGTATGACATTTTACTCCAGAGGTTTGGTTATTTAAGTAAAAAGAAATATCTAAGACTGTAGGTTGCTAAAAATCCAACCTTATATAACGGAAGAAAACAGATACTTTCCTCTTCAAGGAGAAAATGCCCAACTTCAGGCTCGCATGTGAGGGAATGAAAGCCTACTTGCTGTTAAGGTCGTAGAAAAAAATATTTTATCATTGCAGCATGGTACTAATTATTCGCTGCATATCTGAATTTGGTATTGAGACTGGTACTGCTCCATAGCATTGCGCCCTAATGTGATCGCTTCTTCGCCTGAGCCCTAGTTCTCTCCCAGTGATGGATAAAAGGCGTGCTTGTACATTTATTTATTTGAATTTTTTTGATATGTTAATTTTTATAATTTTTGTATTTTATTTCTCAATATTTCGCACCTTCATACCCTAAATATTTTAATAATTTAGAGCTTATTATACTTAAACTTCCTAGAACGCTATCAGTGAAAGGAGCGTTTTTGAACAACAGAGATTTATTGCCTTTTTGAAATATTGGACAGAATCAATTCGTTGAGGGACTTTAGCTACTAACTTCATACTAACGAAGAAAGTTGAAAATTTATTTTCTAAAAAGTTGAAATTTCAAGAAAAGGAAGTAAAAATGTCAACTTAACGCAAACATAACTGAATTAATTTTTAGAAATTTTCTTTTCATTTAAATTGTTTATTGTATCTTAAACTTGTCGCATTTATAGATGCTGATTTAAAAAAACATTATTTTATATCAAAATATCGAGAAAAACTTGCATTCTTTTAAAAGGCCACTAGTAATGTATGTCGGTTATATACACAAATAGATTATTATTTTTTTATTGTTACGAACTAAAATATACGTGTTTAAAACAAATTAAAAATAACAAAACTTATCTTGTTCAGTATGATAATCCTTAAAACAATCTTTGGGTGAAGACCAACATCACATTTTTGACATCTAAATTGCATTTTTTGGGGACAGTCGCTACATTTCGTTTGTTTCTCTTGATTTATTATGAGATAGTCGATTCTATTATTTAAAAAATAAGCATATGAATTATTAGATGTTCTGCGACGTCCTCTTTTGGTATTCTCCAAGATATTTGTTACAACCACCCTTCTAGAAGTTAGTTCATTCATTTTTCCCTCTTGTAGTCTATGAATATACCAAGCATTTTAAAAGGCCATATAAAAGCAGTGAGATATAATAGGAAAGTACTATTTCTTGCCTCGGATCGATATACTATCAAATCCAACGTTCCTCCTATATTTGAATTTTTTTTTTTCATATCCGGTTGATCAATAAGTATGTTTTTCTTTTCTTTTTGAGAGTATTGTTTAACTTCTTGACGAATTGGTTCAGAGGAACAGGTGTTGCTAGTTATTGATACTACATTATCGTCATTCCATTTACATACAAATATAATATAAGTTTTTGAGTTTTCGTAAGAGTACCTGTAGCTGTTATGCTTCTCTGAGAGTGAACATCCAATAAAAGAAGTGTCGTTTCCACTCTGAGATTTGAAGTATATGATGATCTAGACACAAAACTAAGAGATGCATATCTTCCTCGGGATCCATCTCAGAATTAATATTTTCATCATTATCTAGACGATAAATGATTTCTGCAGGTGCCCTCAATTGGCTTCCATGGAGATGATTCAAATCCACTAATTCCTCGTCACCAGAATTCTCGTCAGTTTCCAGTTTTCGGTGGAAAATTAACTACATCTATTAGAAAAATTAAAATAACCCCTAAGCCTTAATCAATATAAAGAAAAAAATCTAAATATGTACGTATTTCGAGAACTAAGTTCTCATCATCAGTAGACAAAAGCAATGTAAAACCCCCAGATTACACAGCTTGTGAGCCAAGCCAGTGGTCCAGGTAGAATCCAAATTGCCGAACAGGTACATACCAATTTATACTAAAACGGAGCAATAAGCCGTGTCTAAGGAACCAATAAGCATGAAGCTTGAGTCAACTTACAAAACTAATACCTACGTTTTAGTATAAATTGGTAAAATACCGGATTCTGTAATACACCACGCTAAACTTAAATGGTTAAATAATGAAATTAAATTCCTTTACACTAAACGTAGTAAACTAGAAATTAAAGCTTACAATTTACATTTAAAATTAACAAAAAAATTAAATAACATTGATTTTCAACTTTGGACCATTTTTGATAAAAACTTGCATGAAGTAGTTCAACATAAATTCAACAATAAAATTATCCATCTAAACAAAAAATTTCAAAATCTTCTGCCCAAAACAGTAATTAAAAATAGTAGTATTCGCGAGGAATTAATTATTAATCAATCGGAAGAACATTTTAACGAAACCGAAATTAAAGTCCTGAATAAAGGTTTGAAATACGCACTTAATAATAAAGAAACACCTTTAGAATAATTAATTGCGTCCATTGAATCTAATATTAGTAAATTTGAATATTCCACTAAAGAATACATAAGAAACGCGTGTAAAATTCAAATTTCAGATAATATTATAAAGAATAAGAATAATGCTACGACTAATACCGAACATAAAATCATTAGTAATTTAAAAAGGCGTGACGTATTTTATTTAAAAGCGGATAAAGGAAATAAAATCGTTATTTTAAGCAAATTAGATTATTTTGAACGGGTCAATAAACTAATAACATCGGGACCTTATAAAGAAATTTAAAAAAACTCCTTTAAATAAAATGTTAACGTCGTTTAAAAAAACAATTAAAGAATGCCCAAATTTAATTTCTAAACCAATCAGTTTCTAATCCAGTCATGCCTAAAATGTACTGTCTTCCTAAAATTCATAAACCGGGTAATTCAATGCGGCCTATCATTTCGGGTATTAATTCACCTACTTACTTACTTTCTAAATGGCTTTTTAACCAATTTAAAAACTTAGTTCAACCTGAAACATTCGCGGTGGATAATTCAATTCAGTTCATTAATAAAATTAAAGATCTTAAACTAAATAAGGATGAAATTTTAGTTTCTTTTGATGTTAGTGCCTTATTTTCTAGTATACCTATTCCGCAAACCTTAGAATACTTGAAATTACTTTTGAAAAACAACAATGTAGAATCAGTAAAAATAGAGGAATATTTAAAACTAACTAAAATTTGCATGGATCAGAATTATTTCCAAATTAACAATAAATTTTATCAACAAACAGATGGTACAGCAATGGGTAATAGTTTATCACTTTTCTTAGCTAATTTG
Source organism: Pterostichus madidus (assembly GCA_911728475.2). Classification (NCBI taxonomy): domain Eukaryota; kingdom Metazoa; phylum Arthropoda; class Insecta; order Coleoptera; family Carabidae; genus Pterostichus; species Pterostichus madidus. The sequence continues at coordinate 16,984,798 of OU452314.1, read as the reverse complement.
TTTATGAGCTATTTCGAAATTAAATTTAAAGAGAATAACGTAGATTCTCCTAGAATTTGGGTTCGTTACGTAGATAATTTTATAACTAAATTAAATAGTGTTTTCCCTAGCATTAAATTCACAATCGAAACAGAAGAGAATAATAAGTTACCTTTTTTAGACGTTTTAGTCATTAGAAACAAAGATAAATTAGAATTTGATGTTTACAGAAAATTAACGAACACCAATAGATTCATTACTTCAGACTCTAATCACCATTGGCAACATAAAACGGCAGCGCTTAATTTCCTAGTTAACCGATTAATTAAGTTCCCACTAAATAAAACCAGATTCAACAAAGAATCAAAATATATTAAACAAATCGCGATTTACAATGGCTTCTCCGATGAAATAATAATTAAACTTGTCCCTAAATTTAAACATAGAAAAGAAATTTTTAATAACAGCACACTAAGTTCAACTAAAAGTAATAAACTTAAATTCATTTCCGTGCCATACGATTTAGCATCTCGAGGTTTAAACAAAGTTTTTAATAACTTCGATATAAAAATAACTTATAAATCTAACAATACCCTTCAAACTTTATTAGGTAATCCGAAAGATAAAATTGAACCTCTTAATAAATCGGGAATTTACCAAATTTCATGTAACGATTGCGATAAAGTGTACATTGGGAAAACTAAAAGATAAGTAACAACTAGATTTAAAGAGCATTTAAACTACGTTAAATACGGTAATCCTCAAAATTCGAGTGTCTCGGAACACATTTTTCATAATAATCACAACATCAACTCGGATAATTTAAAACTACTAAAATCAGTGAATAATATTAGACAATTAGACGCGTATGAAAGTATGAACATATTTAAAAATAAACACCACCTGATTAATTCTGACATGGGTCCCATTCCTAACAGTAAATTGTTTGCTTTCTTAGGTAATTAGTTTTGTAAGTTGACTCAAGCTTCATGCTTATTGGTTCCTTAGACACGGCTTATTGCTCCGTTTTAGTATAAATTGGTATGTACCTGGTCGGCAATTTGGATTCTACCTGGCCAAGCCAGTGGCTTGGCTCACAAGTTATTATTATAATCTCCACATTACTTATCGTTACAACTATTTTTTAGATCTAGTAAAATCTAATTTAGTTGATATCAATGCGTTACCTAAATTACTATCGTCCTTTTAAAAAGACGGCAATATAAATCGCATTATAGACTAATCATGAATAACAGTTTTTGGTTTCTGACACATTAGATTATCAGTACAGTCAATAGTAATATCAATCCAAACATAAATTGTAAAAAAATTATATCTCGTATCCCGGTATTTACCCCCAAGTAGTCAGTAACAGCCTTAGAGGAGACACAATAAAAATACGTACTAAAAATACTAACTTGTAGTTAGGTACTTGTACCAGACATGTTCTAGTATAACTCACGTATTACTACTGCAAAATCATTTGTGATATCGTATTTATAAAAAATTAACGAAATAATACAGAACCCTATTTATCGTCCTTTTTAAAGGACGATAGTATAATTTGGGTTAAAGTTAAAATTTCAAGAAAAAAGTTGTAATTCTAACTTAAAATTAAAATATCAAGAGTTTTTTTTCTATGGCCTTGTTACATACTCGTATACATATGTAGATGAAAGATGTGAAGTTTTTTTCAGTGTAGAATAAACGTTTATTAAAATGTATTATTTTGTTCTTTATTATAAAACAAAAATTACAGAAAATATAAGCAAAAAAATTCAATAAAGTGCAATTTGTTAAAATTTGATTTTCGCCATGAGACAGTTTATTTAAATATGAACTGCTCCTACAATTAGATTATCATTAATGTAATCAGCAAGTGACTGCGACTGTAGCATTGTGAAATGATTTCCTTTGATTATTTCCACTTTCAGTTGTTTGCAAGCCTGCAGAAAAAAAGAAAATATTATTTTATAATTATTTTTAATATAATATTGTACTTACGTTCATTAAACTGATGCTTAGATCCTTACTGGACTCATGCGGACGCAATAATCTAGTTGCAGCATTAAGACTACGTTCACTAGGAATGTAATTTATTATCTGGTTGAGACGACTACGGATAATATTTAGCGCTTGAGCTGTTTGTAGTGTTTCATCACGAGTTAAATTGGTTAGACTCAAAACAGAATTCAGTCTTGCTTGCCATGATTTATGACGGGTGATGATTTTTCTTACCACCTGTGTAAATTATTGATTACCTTTTATTCTTGTTCTGATTACTTTTATGCAGAGGTGTAGAGTCGAAGCCGGAGTCGGGAGTCGGAGTCGTGGAGTCGGTTATTTTTAGTGGAGTCGGAGTTGCAATCGGAAAAATTTATGACAATTCTGACTCCGCGTAAACCTGTTTGAACTTGTTTGCATTTTTCACAAATTATATTGTATATGTTTGGTACTGGAGTCCGGGTGCAGCTATTTATGTTTCACACACATTTGACTGATTATTTCACTAATTAAGATTAAGCTCGTTATTAATTAGTGTGATTTTTATAAAGATCTCGAAGAAGTTGAAAAATTTGACCGCAGTTAAAATTTGACATTAAAAAATGCAATTAATCGGTATTATTAAAGACGTTGCTTTGACCGTTACAGCATTACCACCGACACAGGTCAACTGTAGAACGATTAATATCTGCCTTGCGAATAATCATTTGAGAGCACCAGTGAAATCTGATTAATAGAAGCAATTTTATTTTTAAGAACGAATGTAGTTTAACTTTGTCTATAAATAGACTTTTTTCCTTGTTTTGTTATTATTATAGCCTATTATTATATTTACTACTGGTATTCTATTGTACGAAAAACGAAAAAAAAGAACAAAAATAAATACTTTCATTTAAAAATACAATTTTGGAGAACAGATCTGTTATCCACACGTAAATCATTTAAACTATGACCTTTAACTGTTTTAATTTGAATAGTTAATAAATTATACTTATTAATTGGAGTCGGAGTTGGAGTAGAGTCTGAGTCAGAGTCGAACATCTAAATTTTTTAGAAGTCGGAGTTGAAGTTGTGTATTATTTTCCGACTCCACATTCCTGCTTTTATGTAAATATTACCTCTGGTTGGTTGAAATGCATTAAATATTGCAGGATGACACCATCAAGACTGTTGTTGTTTGCTGTGTACGCTTCACGTACCAAATTCTGCAGAGTTGCTGGTATAGCATCTAAAAGGTATAGTTGTACGTTGCTACTACCTACAGCGTCTTCCAAATGTTTAGCTACTTCCAGGGCAATTACACCGCCTGTTGATACACCGGCGATGTTGTATGGACCTTTAGGATGCACTGTGCGTACACGCTATAAGCAAACAAAAATGTTATCTATATTACAAAAATTAACATTTTTATCTATTATTTAAATTTGTAGAATGTTAACTAAAAATAAAAGACAACTTGTTTCGAGTCTTTCGATATCATCATAAACTTTAGGTTTCCTTGGTTTTTGATTATTTTATCAATAGTATATCTATGGCAACTAAAATCCATTTCCAGTAAAATCAGTAAAATTTATTAAAGAAGATTTTCCTCTTTCTTTTGAATAAAGTATTTTTTATGTTTGTCAGACTACATCATGCCATTTAAAAAAATTCCGTCCACTTCACTCTGAAAAAAATTACTAACGATAAAGATAACTGATATTGCTAAAATATCCGGAATCAGAAACCCTCGAAATAATTTTTTTTAATTATTCAGATTAATGATTATTTCCGGAGAAACATATATATTATATATTATATTATTATATATATATATATATATATATATATATATATATACTGCTCCAAAAAAAAAAAAAAAAACGGTCGCCTAAAGAATCCCAAAAAAACGTCTGTTTTCAAACCCCAGTCAATTTGTCAGTTTTAAAACAATTTGGATGAATTTTTTTCCGAAGTCGCCCAAAGTCTAGTCTTTGAAAAGCTGTGAATTGATTTTGACTAACCTCCCTTGCTCTTCCCCCAGCCACCACCAAACGAGAACCACTTTTTTTCTAAAAAAAGGTGATTTTACAAGCTTTCTATGGAAATCATCAGCCGTCAATTGACAAATCTGTTTCCAGATAATGAAAAAATGGACTTTTTGTTACTCGAACGTAAAACGGCATCAAAATCGTATGATTTTAAAAAGAGATATGATTTTTTGAAAAAAAAAGAGATATTTGCACACACACACACACACACACACACACACACACACACACACACACACACACACACACAGATAACGCACACCCAGATGTAAACGCAAACGTGTTGGACGAGTTTAGTTTTTCTTTGATTTGGCAGGTAAAAATCCGGCACATTGTTAAGTGCGGGCTTCTTAATGTCTTTGGAAGATTTTCATCTACCCTCGTAAAAAACAAAAAACAGATCACCAAGTTTTTCAGTATGGCGTGTGCGTAAACCTTTGCGTTTAGATCTGCGTGTGCTTCGTCTGTGTGTGTGTGTGTGTGTGTGGGTATGTGTGTGCGTGTGGGGGTGTGTGCGCGTGAGTGTGAGCGCGCGTATGTGTGTGTGCGTGTGTGTGTGTGCGTGTGCGTTTGAGTGTGCGTATGTGTACGACTATTTACGTACTACGGACAATTGAATGCCAACATCTGCAAATGTTTCTTTTTTTTCAAAAAAATCATAACTTTTTTTAAAATCATCCGATTTTGATTCTGTTTTAAGTTCCAGTAACAAAAATGTCCATATTTTCATTATCTGATGACAGATTTGTCAATTGACAGCTGATGATGCCCATAGAAAGCTTGGAAAAAAAGTGGTTCTCGTTTGGCGGTGGCTGGGGGAAGGGAAAGGGAGGTTAGTCAAAATCAATTCACAGCTTTTCAAAGACTATACTTTAGGCTACTTCGGAAAAAAAAAATTCATCCAATTTGCTTCAAAACTGACAAATTGACAGTGGTTTGAAAAGTAACGTTTTTTTGGGATTCTTTAGGTGTCCGGTTCTTTTTTTTTGAGCAGTGTATATATATATATATATATATATATATATATATATATATATATATATATATATATATATATATATATATATATATATATGTATATATACTCGTATAAATACATATATATTGTAACGAGACGGAATTATATTTGAATTTTTTTTCGGTAAATTAATTAATTCTATTTCAACTACATAATTGTAAGTAAGAAAATGAAAGAGTATTGCTAGCTTTCACGGAAATATCGTTCCGAAACTAGAGTCAGAAGTTACGCGGAACGGGTACTCGGATGGAAGACAGTACGTCAGCCACCGGCTATCTTTAGAAATTTTAGGGTCATTTTTGTAAATTCTTCATGTCCGAGTAGTGTAACAATTTGTGTTTAATCGATCAATAGATCGATACAACTTCTAATTACTTGACGACAAATGAACGAACGATGTTTCAAAAAAGTCTACTGAGTGAAATTCTTCAAATATGCATACGTTTATAAAATGATAATAAATTCAAGTTAGAGTAAATGCATAATAAATCCAAGAAATAATCGAATTCAAAAACATAGCAAAGTATTGAGGGTTTGTTGGCTATCTCCGTCTAGCTAAGGGTATGAAGGCTCGCGCGCTCTCACTCTAACTGATACTGACCGGAGATTGGGATACTATGAGTACGGTTTAAGGCTGCAGTACGATTGGCTTGACAAACTATTCCGTGGCGCGGCGCGACGATCGAATGCTAATCTATTACAATATCAAAACTACTTTCCTTCTAGTTTGTTCTGCCTCTAATGTTGTCTCTCTCAAGTAAGGACACTCATAAATTAAGAAGTCGAAGCAGCCACTACCCTTGTGGGTACTTTTTACTTTTACAAAATAAATTCAATAGATTTCACTGTCGGTTCTCGTTGAAACATTTTTATAATTAAATTAAAATTAATTTTATTTTACATAATACATATTTAACCGATTTAAAGAAATTTTTTGGATCATTCTAACTAATCTGTCTATTAAATACCTATTTACTATTATTTTATTTTAATTCATATATGAAATAGGTATATTCCGTAATATTAGAGAGTGTCGAGATAAATGTTTTAATTTAGCTGCATAGGTATATTCATAAATAATTATTACTGTTTATTTGTTTAAATTTTGTTTTGTTATAATTTTTCTTGCGCTGTCACAATATACTCAGGATCTATACATTTGGACCACATGTTGAATAAAGTTTGTATTGTAAGAAGTTTCGAGGGTGCATAGCTCTGGCCCATGTTCACGAAGCACCGTTATATGTAATTTTATAATTTTTCAAATTCATAAATATGGCAAGTACGACAGATTCAAATGTAGCTTATATTTAAAATTAATTAAAGCAACTAGTTTCGGGGATAGGATGATTATTTTTCGAATTAAATAAATTAAATTAAAAAATCTGATGTGTGAAGTACATAACCTCCCGCCAAACCGTGTTGTATTTTAATATATATTTTGACGAATGTCATTATATTTCGATATATAGCAAAGGTATTTTGTTTTTGCAGTGAAGCATACTTGATTGTATAATTACCAATTTCTTTTTAAAGTCGTTTAATTTCAAACCCTGCAAGATACAAAAATAAAACGTATATAAAAGTAAACATATCTTGTAAAGAATGTTATGTTCTTCAATATACAATAACATGAATAGAAGAAAAACGATATTTATATCAGTCTTTTCAAGAAAAACTGTTAACAGCTTCAAGTAAAATATCAGTTGCGGTTTATCAATTTTAGTCAAAATCTAATATGTGACTCCCATTGATATAAAAGTCTTAAATAGTAAAACTAAAAAGATTTGGATTATATTTTAATATATAGTTTTTCATTACAAACTGGTTTGAGTAATGTAAAGTACCACTTCCGGTTGTCCAATTTGATCCAGAATCTTATCAACTATATATATATATATATTAATGGAAAAAGCTGAAATACCGAAAACAGACATCATTGTAAAAATAGTAGAAACGTGTTCTGGGAATCCTAATTTACAAGTATTCGTGCTTATTCAGTAAAAACTCAATATCGAATTTTTGGATAGAAAATATTACCTCGCTTACCTATGTGTAGGTTGGCGGGAGGTAAAAAAACAAAATATTCGTTCAAGATACATACAAATACTGAAAACTTTACGAGTACATTCAAAATAAATATACCATCACGCCTTTTACCCATTACTGGGTTTGGCACTCTGTTTTCGCAGATGTGGGCTTTTAAAGATATTAGTGGTGATGGAGGGGTAAATTATTTGTGATGAAATATGTGAGTGTGAGAGTGGGATTAGAATCAGGGTCCTCAAGTTCCATAGTCCGACTAATTACCACGCAGCTATTTAATTTACCCCATATAAACTCACAACAATAGAATAAAAAGATATAATAATCATTAATACAAATTAGGATTATTGTATACGTTTAAATTCGCCAGAAATATTTATATTGCATGATATATCAAAATTACATCCAAAAGGTTTATATTTATAGCAGTTATACACAGTTTATCCGTCCACTGCTTCCAAATTTTAAAGTTTCGGTGATAATTCTAAGAATTAAAGGTTGCATTTAGTGATACAAATATTGTCTATTGCTATATAGGGACATATCGTACAAAACATATTTGGCTTACTGCGGTAGATTCAAATGATTATTGCAGGGTTTTAACAATGGTCCAAACAAATACTGTACATTTTAGAGTGGCGTATCGTTCGCAGTACATCTGGCAGATTGCTACTCTGAGAAATAAGTTTTGTATTATGAAGCGGCCTCTTGCGTGAAAACCACTGAACTAAATTAACATTGCGTTATATGGAAAATACTAGTCGCCTAATAATTCCGCATGTATAATGAATTTCACAAAAACAATTATGGTGTTAAATTTGTAATTTTGTTTTGTATGGATTGGAATATTTTATATTAATTAGTTATAAAAAACAATAATTTTTATGTTTATAAATTAATAAAATATGCAATAAAAAAATCGATGAAATATCTGGGTCCATAGATACATATTTCTAATATTACAGCAAAAAAGAAAAACTGCTTTATATTCACGGGTTCAAGAAAAAAATTGAGACTACGATTTTATCCTATCATTCGGCCACCTTAAGTAAACGGACGAATCTTCGCTAAGCATGTTCAAGAAAGAACGATGTGGGTGGCTGTGACGTAATAGCGTCACACTTTTGGTTTAGTTACAGATACGCGATTTGTTGATGTTTTTAGGGGTGTTGCTTTTTAGTAGGGGTGGTAGTTTTAATTGGGAGAGGGTAGGAACATCAGTGGGATAATTAGGTTAAATATGCATGTTTGTGTTCGAATCGAGGAACTTGATTCCGATCTCGTTCCGTTTGGCTATCTTTGCTCTGTCGAAAAGTGTGTGTTCGCGATCAGCTAGTCTGACAACGTTAGTAGTCCACTTTTAGTATTATTACAAATTTTGACAGAACTTTGATTTCAAATATTTCGTCCTGGGGTATGTGTTCGCGACCAGTTTATTCTGGCACCGTTGAGCCCACTCAGATATTTTATATTACGTTCTGAGTTTGAGTCTGAACACCTGTCGATTGTTGGCTATTATGTGTGTTCGCGATCGGCTATGCCGACACCGTTAGAAGCCCACATTAGAAGGAAATCAGATCAACTCGCATTCGCTGTGCATTATTAAACACATTAGCTGACTTCTGCCTTGTGCTGAAGTTGATTATATGAGCTGTTGTGGAGAAGTAATTGTATACGTAATATTGTTGTATCGTGTGTTTGCGACCGGCGAGGCGCCCGCCGACTCCGTTAGAGCCTGTGCAACAAGTGCCAATTACTGTTATATTAAAATCCAACGAATTCATGATTTCGATTTCATTGGTGGCACAGAAGCTATTTCTGACTAACATCAGAATTATATTTTTCTAGCTAAAGTGTTGTAATTGAGAATTTCGGTAATATTCAATCCAACTAATTCATTATTATGAATTTGTTGGTAGTACATATAAACTATTTCTGGCTTACGCTGGAAGCTGTATTATAATAGTTAATGTGTGTGCGTGTCTGGTGATTCTCTCCACGAATTCTCGACCGTGAAAATCGTCATTGATTCGTGCACAAGAGGACATCCAAATCTGTGGTATTGTATCGTTCTTAATTTATTTATATTAAAAATTATTCTAAGACGGCCGCTTATGGCCGGAACTTGTGATTTCAGATAGCTGTGACCGACCGCATCGAGCTTGGGTCCATTACCTGGACCAGCTGCCTCTTACCGCCGGGCCGTCCGAGGACCCCCGTGGAGCTGTAAAATTATTCATTCATGTTTTGTACCGAGGCCACATAATATTGTAATGTCTTCTAATTTCATTATTATTTACTTTTGTTTAATGCTAGTTTAATTCTTGCGTCGAGTTGGTTGTTGAGCACGAGTGTTGTGTTCGCGGGTTGCTTGAGGGCAGTGACAGTGGATTATGTTTGCTAAACTTCTGCAGTTACTACACACTAGCTGGCTACGTGAGGAAGTGAACGTAGCGTCTTAGCCCGAACCTAACACTATTAATTTTAACTCGTTTGGCACCGATGTCCGGTGACGCCGTAGTCCCGCTCGGCTGGGGATCCGGTGTAGTTAAATAGTCTCGCTCAGAGCCGGTTCGAGAGGGCGAGTTACGGCTATCTAATCACCAACCACTGGTCTAGCTCACCTGTCATTAACCAAATAGCAGTAATGGTATTCGTATTGCATTGATGCGTACCGCGAGCAAATGGTGGATGCGCACTGTGTTTCTGCTGTCTACTGTTCGTCTGAGTTAAACCAGCTCGTTTCTAATATTTTTGACTGTTTAATAAATAATTAACACTCATTGGGTGATTTTATTTCATGACAACCTTAACACATCCTAAATGACTACTTCAAATTACGAATCCTGAGAAAAGGTAGTTCGTTTAATTCAATAAAACACAACGTAGGAATTTAATTGACGATCACAAAGCTTATTACATTATTACTATATTAATTTTAATTAGATTATTAAATAATTAAATAACTGCCGCGTTACTATATAAATAAATAAATATATTAGGGTGGCCCTTATTTTGGGTAAGTTCGAATTTTGTCGGTCTCCACCCGAAATCTGGTTTAAAATCACAAAAAAGTAATAAATGAATTTTTTGAGATTTTTAAAATAAGTTTAACCCGTGTCTCTAGGCCACTTTCACTTTTGCCTTCAGCTCCCAAATCACATTAAAAATATGATAAAAATGTTATAATCAATATGAATATTATTCAAAAACAGTCTAAAATAGATTATAAAACGAAATTGTTATAATAGAATCAGTACTGTGAATCACTTTTCGCGTATTTAAAAAAACTCAAGTTTCGTTAGTTTTTACCAACACGTTTAGCAATAAACAGTCATATAAAATTATTGTTTATTGTAATCAATTGATTCGTTATCTCATCTAGTTTAATGCCCGCTTGGAATTGTGTCAAAATATTGAAAAACAAAAAAGTTATTGCATTTTGAATAAAGCTGAAGGCAAAAGTGAAAGTGGCCTAGAGGCACGGGTTAAACTTATTTAAAAAATCTAAAAAAATTCATTTATTACATTTTTGTGATTTTAAACCAGATTTCGGGTGGAGACCGACAAAATTCGAACTTACCCAAAATAAGGGCTACCCTAATATATATATATATATATATATATATATATATATATATATATATATATACTGGATGTTAATTAAAAAAACTGGAAATAAGCGTTTATCATGGGAAATCAGTTTTTTCTTGCGCAAAAGTTCCCAAATTATTTTAGGCAAAAATACTTCAAATAAACGTTGTAGTGAATTAAATTGTGCATCCAACTTAGTAATCAGAATTTATTTTGGACAATTCATAACCGAGAAAATCTATTTTAAAATCTTTTGAAAATTGCTTAATTATAGCTGTCTGGCATTTATTTTTCTGCATTCTTTGGTAATTGAATCTTTAAGTTGTTCAACATTTTCAAAACTCTCTCTGTTCACAACACACGTCAGGTTTCCCCACAAAAAAAAAATGCACGGCGTTAAATCGGGCGACCGTGCAGGCCAATTTATTGTTCCTCCTCTGCCAATCCAACTGTTCGGGAATGTATCGTTTAAGTACTCCCGTATTCCATGAGCATTATGTGCAGGACAGCAATCATGTTACAACCACACCATTTCCAAATTTAAATTATCTATCTCTGGCTCTACCTTCTCCATAAGAAGTTCTAAGTATGTTAGTGAATTAATTTTTTCAATAAAAAACGGTCCAATAATATGGCTTCCAGGTATACCAGCCCACATATTTACTTTCTGTATGATTTGTGTATTAGTTTCTAAAATGTTGTGCGGATTATGCTGTGACCAATACCAACAATTTTGTTGATTTGGTTTTTTGTTCAAAGAAAACGTTCGTAAAACAAATTTCATTAATAAAATTTTTGTTCCAATTGCCTTTTCCATAATAATTTCGCAAAAGGTGGCACGATTTTCAAAATCATTTGGAAGAAGTTTCTGATGGCAGTGAAACTTGTATGGGTGGTATTTATATTTCTTTAAAACGTTGTAAATTGATACATGGCTTTTTCCGACTTTGGTAGCGATTTCCCTTAAACTAAAGGTAGACAAGATATTTTCTTCATTATTATAAGATACTTCATTAATTTCTTGTTTCTTAAAATAAAATGTTCCTGTCTCTTCGAATTTTTTAATAAAAGATTGTATTGCGGTTTTACTTGAAACTGGTTGGTGTGTCCGTCCTACACTTATTAAATCACGTATTTTTCTGTAACTTTCTCCAGAGTAGCACCATTCTATGATCTGAAGTTTTTCTTCATGAGAAAACTGTTCCATACTTTCAAAAATATTTGTTATTGAAAGAAAATCACGAAACACAAACTTTTTGGTAACAATTAAGATGTCATACAAATATTATATATATATATATATATATATATATATATATATATATATATATATATATATATATATATATATATATATATAAAACATTCAGTCATCACACTCATCAATCATCATCCAAACAAACCACCCTCATTTAAACCACATTCCTAGATCACTTCATATAAACTCATTCATTTATTACACTCGAAATCATTATCACACAACAAAGCTTCAATCACATCATTCCTATTCACTTATTCATTTTCTTTCTTCAAGGTACATAACATATGCATAAAACATCTCAAATTACTCACGTTTACTCCTAACAACGAATCTACAAGATTATACTTGTATATGAAAGAAAAGTCCACACAATGCAGTAACTGAAAATGAAACAAAAAGATAAGAAAAGGAGGGAGCGTCGCCCTGCGCTTGATTTTGAAAGTGAATTTCACACAATTGCAGTTAAACATTCTACGTAAAAATTGAAAACGAATTAAAAGACAAGAAAGGAAGGGAGTGTCGCTCTACGCTTGTTTTTGAAAGTGAATTCTACACAATTGCAGTTAAACACTCAATGTAAGATCAGAAAACGAATAAAAAAGATAATAAAAGAAGGGAGTGTCATCCTTACGCTTGTTTTTGAAAGTGAATTTCACACAATTGCAGGTAAACACTCTAATGAAATTACTAAACAACAAAAATAAAATCTAAAATCCTGCGCTTTTCCGAAATCATCAGATTCATTCCGCAAGTAATCTTCGCCAAACGTTTTTATCCTGAAACACCACTTTAGCTTCATCCACATTCATAATTCCTTTCATACGTTTGTTCCTCATAGTCGGAAACTTTCGTTCACGCAACAATCCTTCAATCATATTCATCCATTTATTCATAGGTCGCCCACGCAATCTTTCACCCTCGATTTCACCAACATATACCTGTTTCACTAATCTCTCATTCGACATACGTTCTACATGCCCAAACCATCTCAACTGACTTATACCTACTTTTCTTACTACATTCTTCTCTATTTCACACTCATCATACACCAATGTATTCCGGACACGATCTCTTCTAGTATAACCACACACACCCCGCAAATACCTCATTTCCACAGTAGTTATACGACGTTCTTTTTTCTTCATCCACACCCAACATTCACTACCATACATCAATGTAGGCACTAAAATACCATTATACACACTCAATCGAGTATCTCTGGATACATTCACATTTCGAGCAAAGGTTTCCAGAGCACCCAATACCATGCATCCCACAGATACTCTTCTTTCAATCTCATCATCAATACGTCCATTCCTCGAAAATATACTACCCAAATATATAAACTTATTCACTTGACCCAATCTTACACCATTCACCGAAACATTACAGTCAGTCACCAAATCGCTCTTTTCAAACACTAACACTTTACATTTATCAACATTAAATAACAAATTTAAATCTTTTCCTACTTCATTTATACTTAAAATCATTCGTCCCAATTGCTCTTCAGATTCACTCATAACAACATCATCCGCATACGCTAACGCAGGCACAACACTACCACCAATATGTACACCATCCACCCCATTCAACGCCGTTCGTAACAACACATCCATGTACAAATTAAAGAGCCACGGAGACATCCCACAACCTTGTTTCACGCCAATGTATATACAAAACCAATCACTCAATCTACCATTAACTCTCACCGCAGCCTCACTACCTTCATACAGCGCACGAATTGCCCCAACAAATTACCATTTATACCGTACTGTAGCAGTACATTCCATAATGTCTCGCGATGAACACTATCATATGCATTTTTAAGATCGAGAAAGCCACAGAACACCTTTTTGTTCTTAGCAAGTGACTTTTCGACAATCATAAGAAGAAAAAACAATTGATCCACACACCCTCTCTCAGGCAAAAAAACACCTTGCATATCGCTTAACTTGGAGATTGTTAAGGTTCGTACCTTATGAATAAGAATTTTCCCGTACAACTTCCCTACCACACTCAGCAAACTTATCGCACAAAAATTAGTACATTCACTCGAACTACCTTTACCTTTAAATAAAGGATAAATGATAGCAAGTTTCCAATCATCAGAAGCCATCGTTTTAAACAAAATCTAAACAAATAAACTAACCAGACAAATAACTTCTCGCCTCCATACTTCAACATCTCATTCGATATACTATCCAAACCGGGAACCTTACCATTCTTCAGACACATCAATGCGAAACTAAAATCACTCTCATCTATATCCCATTCATCATCACTAACATTTTCTCTAACATTGTCACTACAACCATTCGGTCTATTAATGCTACCATATAAAGTCCTAAAGTACTCACACCATCTATTACTAACATCTGATTCATTCTACAATAACTCACCATCCTCACTCTTAATCGCTTTCATTGCCCTAACATTACCACCTCTCAATCCCTTTACTCTCAACCAAAACATTCTTTTACTCATACTAAAATCATTAGTCAATCTTTCACTCATCAAATTATCAAAAAGCGCCTTGCTTTCTCTCACTACTCTCTTAACACATTTATTTAACCTCTTGTATTCCAGCAAGCATTCATCATGTAATCTTCCAGGCACATCTTTCACATTTAGAAATCGCAAATATGCTCTCTTTTTATATATATATATATATATATATATATATATATATATATATATATATATATATATATATATATATATATATATATGTATATATATATATATATATATAAATAAATAAATAAATATATCATCACGCCTTCTACCCATTGCTGAGTGTGGCACTCTGCTGAAGCAGATCTCGGTAAGTGATATATTCTGCGCGTGAAATGCGGTTACCAGTCGTCAAATCACGGCCCCCAAACATGTTAGTGGTGGAGGAGCCACATGGATAGCTTTTTAAAATTATGAAAATTTGTCGCCTGTGGGAATCGAACCAGGGACCTCAGGATCCACAGGAACGTCCGAAAGCAACATCATTTTTCGCGATTACAGCGTCATCTATCATGCTGACGAAAAAGTGAACTAAATAAATTCTTCTTTTATTAACGAGGAATCTGATTCTTTAATAAAAAATAGGGGTTTTCATTTTAAAAAATTGAGTTGACCATGATTTAGCGACAACAGCGCCATCTAGGACAAAACCAATATTTCGTTATTATGGCCCCCTTTTGTACGATTGTTTTTCGTCTAGGTCATTTTTGCGTAAAATTTATAGTTTCCGAGATATTTCCTGATAACACTTTAAATGGACCACCCTGTATATATATACATAAAATGGGGTCAATGTGTACTTATTTATCTAATATAATCCTTACTTCTGCCACAGCAGCAGAAATTTGATCAACATTTTGACTCTCCTGTCCAGCAGTGATGATATACACAGGACACATTAGCTTCATAATTGTCTGCTGGAGATACCGACATCTCTCTCCCAGAAGTCCTGGTACAAGGAATAACGGCGGTACTTCAGTAACATGTCTAGGGCAAGCGCTGTTTGCTAGCTCTACGGAGATGGTATCTGGCTCTGTTCTCATAACTATCAAAGATGGTACAGAGCTCGCTAATAAATGGAAGAAATTCTTGTAGGTGAAGGTCTCCTCTACGATCTGATCTTTGTCGTCCTCGTTGCCTATAAGTACAAGGTCCACTGGGTGACTTAAAGCATAACCGAGGAAAGAAATGGCGTCGACGTAGCGAGATTTCTTATCCCAGTGGAGTGTACTGTACTGAGAATAGGGTAGTAGTGAAGATGAAGATGATGTACCATTGCACACAATTAATTTCACACCTGAAACAACAAAAAGATTTATTTGAAAAATAAGTAAGTAAAATGTTCAATATTAATTTTGTAAAATGTTCACGATTTGTATATCTAATTATAACTAGTCAGCAAAGGACATTAATATGCATGTTATTTGCAGTTTTGTTCCAATTCCATGGCAATTACTACAAATAAGCAATATTTATGCAACTTATAATTCGATTTTATGGGTTACAAAACGTTTAAGATAAAAAAACTGATTAATTTTTAAATGCAGAATTTTATTATCTACAAATTTTATTTGAAACTTTTCTGTCTAAAATTAGTTGGGAACTTACGCACGGAAACTGAAAATACAAACACAACAAACTAATCGTGAATAAAACTGTTAATTATTAAATGTTGCTTTAGGTGTTTGTGAAATTCTGTCTTCTACCATTTAAAATGTTCTTGAAGGCGGAAAACGTTTTTTCCAAATTCACACATGTTATAGAGGTATTTTTAAATTTGGTATCCACATCTATATTCGAAATGTTGCCTCCACTCAATATAATGCTTATTTTGTTTAATGTCGAAAATCTCAAATTTTTAAAGAACAAATTTTTACTTTCTGGCCAATTCGTCCTGGTACTTTTGAAATGGCATCTTTGATATAGATTCAATTAACGGCATTTTCTGCTTTTATATAAGCCAAATTATTTTGAAGTTCTTTAATTTTGAGAGCTGTTTGACAGTCTTTTATCGACTTGCCTACTGTTTCGGGATATTGAAAAATAAAGCCTCGAACACTTTCAAAATTATTATGATAGTAAATAGCAGCATCCAGCTAAGTGGTAATGCCTCCCTAAATAACTGTACTGTTAAAAAAGCTTATACAAATGCTTGTTTCCCACTGTTAATGGAGTCATTTATTAATGGAAAGTATAATCTTATTCAGTCCATGGGCCAAACATGTGCAATGAATTAAGTTCTTATACAAATCATCATGTTAAAAGCAACTTTTGTCACATAGGCTGAGGTATTTAATGCCATAAGTAATATTTTGTTAAATTGTACTACATCAGGTAAATAAAAGTTGGCCATTCTATTATGAATGAATTTTTATATACTGTTATTGTTAGTGATGTTTGTACATTTTTTATTCTAAATCCCAATAATCGAATTTGCCGCCTACATGTATCAGTTCATTCGTCAAAAAAAAAAAAATGTTTCAAATAAAAAAGGTATATTATGTATTTTTCCTGTCTAACCAGAGCTGTAGAAAAAATAATTAACCGGCTAAGATATGGTATTTGATTCAGAGGTGCTTCATCGTCACGGCATAATATATTTATTGCCTAAAAGAAAAATATTTGTTGCATGTTTGATGGGCCAAGTAATGCCCGATATAAAGAGCTGATCAGAAAAACTAGTATCAAGAAAATACTAAAACATTTCCTGGTGGACAAATGTTACTATACTTTATTAACCTTATGGTATACCTCATAATATAATTATATATTCTATTAGACCTATTCTGTAACAAAAATTGCTACGTATAGCAATTTCTAAGAGTCCAAACAACAATGGTTGCTAGAAATGTTGCTATCAAAAGATCATATTAGCAATTGCTATACTTAGCAATTTTTTTACAGAATAGGTCCGTATGGCTATTTTAAAAGTACCATTTTTGTATTTAAGGAGAAATAGAAATAAATTAAATTAAACATGCGTCATCATGGTAATGTAAATGACGTATCTAGCGTTAGTTTATTATAAATAAAAAAGTGAACATTTGTTGACAATTGTAGAAAATAGTTATTCGTCAAAGTAGAGAAGAAAGCGATATTTTTCCTACTCGAATTTGAAGTTTGCCTCATTCGTTATGCTCGTCAGGCAAACTAATGAGAGTGTAAAAGTGCTTTCTTTTCGTGTTAGACACAACTCGACAAATATCTAGTAGGTACAATAAATGTATGGGGTAATGGCTCAATGGTATCAAGTCGGCCTGTGGATCTAAAGAACCCTGGTTCGATCTTCACAGCCGACAAAACATTTTCACCAATTTATAATTACCCCTGTGGCTCCCCCATCACTAACATCTTTGGGGGCCGTAATTTGACGGCTGGTAACCGCACTTCACGTGCATAAATATATCACTTACCGAGATCTACTTCGGCAGAGTGCCGCACCCAGTAATAGGTAGAATGCTTGAGGATATATAATTTAAGTTTATTATAGTTCTATCTAGAGTTCTTCATTCAAATTTTGACTTAAAATTTATTTGAGAAATTGAGAAACATGCTAATGTAAACATATGAGTTGTTACATGCAACAGGTTGCTGAATAAAATTTTCATCACGATATTAACAATATAATAAATAAGTATTATATAACTGCATTATTTATAAAATTGTATTAAACTTATAAAGAAGTTGAATCATTACTTGTAGGGCTGATCACCTTTGTGGTTTCATTTTTGGTTAACAAGGGAAGATTAAATTTTTTTACACCTATATTTAGAAAAGATTTCATTTTAATTATAAATAAAAAATTTAATAATACAAAGTTATTGAAGAAATAGGGACAAGTGGTAATTTTCTTTATGATATACTGGCTGTCCCATTTTCGATTGCCATCATTGGGATTTCGGAAACTATAACAGCAACGACTTATATTAAATGGGAGTTATTGTGCCCCTTTAGAGGGCAATCACAGACATGTCGTCACTTTCTCAAAATAAATTATGGCTCACTGTAATAGTCTTGTAAAATAGAAATTGTTGTCTAATTGAGCCAACCTCATAGCTCTTATAGTTCTCAAAATAGCAATGGTAGAATAATTAAAATAAACGACTTTTATACTCTTAAATTTTTCCTGAAATATATATATATATATATATGGGATGGCTAGCTCAGTGGTATGAAGTCGGCCTATGGATCTTGAGGTCCCTGGTTCGATTCCCACAGGCGACAAATTTTCATAATTTGAAAAAGCTATCCCTGTGGCTCCTCCACCACTAACATGTTTGGGGGCCGTGATTTGACGACTGGTAACCGCACTTCACGCGCAAAATATATCATTTACCGAGATCTGCTGTAGCAGAGTGCCACACCCAGTAATGGGTAGAAGGCGTGATGATATATTTATATTTATTTATTTATTTTATATATATATTAATATACTATTACCATATTATTTCGTTATTATGCTAAAATGGCATTTTTGAGGGTCTCGCGGGCCCTCTAAAAATTTTGTTTACAGTTTTTTTGATCTTCCGCATGTTTTTAGACCGAAAACTTTCATTTTTGACTCAGAAAAATAGCAACTTATTAGCTTGAAATACGTTATATTGTCGAAAACATAAAACATGACGAAAAAAGTGTATTTTAAGTTAAAAATATTTCAGCCCATATTGTCTAGATAGCTTTCCCAAGTGATGAAGTTGTAAGACTATGGTTCTGGGCACAACATACTGAAAAATCAGCCATTTCTGACGTATTCTTTCAGAGATACAGCCTTAAAACTGAAAAAAGTGCTAAAAATGGCATTTTTGAGGGCCTCGCGCGCCCTCTAAAAAATTTTTTTTACAGTTTTTTGTGTGTTCCGCATGTTTTTACATTAAAAACTATCATTTTAGAGCCCAGCCGACATTTTTGGATTTTTTCGACCCACCCTAATATATATATATATATATATATATATATATATATATATATATATATATATATATATATATATATATATATATATATATATATATATATATCTCCCGACATAATCATTTAATCTGAATAATTAAAAAAAAATTATCACCATTGCCTATCGCGGAAACTATAAGAGCTACAATGCTGGTTAAATTAGCAAAGAAATACCATTTTCTATATGTATTACAAAACTATTAACAAAACATTTTTTCGACCAGTGGTTCTCAAATTACTGAGTTCAACTTTCTTATTTTAAATGGAAACCTATTTTTTTATTTGCTTGTTCAATTCACTATTTTTTCCAAATTCAACGACTGTAAAGTTTAGTACCCTCACATTACAGTTTTGTAATACACTTAGAAAATAGTATTTCTTTGCTAATTTAGCCAATCTTGTAGTTCTTATAGTTCTCGAAATAGCAATGATGAAACAACTAAACTGAACAGCCTGTATAATGTTTAAAGTTAAATTTACAGAAATAAATTGATTTAGATAAGATTTATTAGAACTATATTTCTTGCCGTAATAAATCAGTCTTTCAACAATGCGTTATTGTTGGTTATATCTATATACATAAGACAATATTGTTATAAATTTGCGTAATATCAAATCATAATATCGTCGTTTTCCAGTTGCTACCAGTATAGTGTAGTATATAGTGTAGAAAGCAAATTTTTCTTTCCATCGGACAAAAAGTATGACTTTTTTTCTCAATTCAAGTAAGAAAATTTTTCTTTTTAGCAGGATGGTGAAAAACAATTAATTTCGTGTTATTAATTTAAAATTTTAACTAAATATTTACTTTATTATCCATTCCATAAGATACACAGAATGTTCATTTCAAGTGGCGTACTATTGATATCTGGAGAAGTATAGGAGTAACAAAGTCTGTTAAATTAACAAACAATTTCTATTTTATAACATTACTTTAATGAGCGAAACAACAATTTCTTTAGATCAGTAGTTCTCAAATTACTACATGGAACTTTCTTATTTTATATGGGAATATATATATATATATATATATATATAGCTGTGATTTGACGGCTGGTAACCGCACTTCACGCGTATAAATATATCACTTACCGAGATCTGCTTCGGCAGTGTGCCACACTCAGTAATGGGTAAAAGGCGTGATGATATATTTATTTTTTTTTTGTATATATATATTTTTTTTTTGCTTATTCGATTCAGCATTTTTTTTTCTGAATTCAACGAATACAATGTTTAGTACCCTTATATTACAAAATTTTTAAGAAAAATCCATGTTAAATTGATATTAATTTAATTAGCGTGTTATGAAAGAGACAAATGAACAAATTGTTAATGGAAATGAGATGCCAGTGGACATAACAGATCTTTAATATACGACTTTTAATTTATTCACATAAAAATGTTTCCTGTCAGATTACAATCAACAATATAATACTTGACATACTATCTAGTCTACTATTTAAAATATGTGAACCGATAATTTGTTTTATATTATTCTCAACTCAAATCATAATATTTTTATTTGTATGATTAATTATTGAATATCAATACGACTATTAAATAAATTTTAATATTAATTTGTTTCATAACACTCGATTTGAATTATGAAAGTTAGGATACTGAACTTTGTATTTGTTGAAATCAGAAAAAAATACTGAATCGAATAAACGAATAGAAAAAAAAATGATTCTCATTGGAAATAAGAAAGTTTCACCCTGTATTTTGAGAACAAATTGTCTGAAAAAATTCTTATTTCGCTCATTAAAGTAGTCTTATAAAATATAAATTGTTTGCTAATTTAACCGATTTCGTAGCTTCTATACTTCTCGAGATAGAAATGGTGCGCCACTTAAAATGTATACATATTTTAAGAAAATTCTATAATAAATATAAAATGTACTATTCCAATTTAGATTCGAAATAAGTACTGTAAATTCATATGTTAATAATATAATATTAGATATACCTACTTATTATATACTACACTTTCTTCTACCGAAATGTAAAGTTTGCTTTGCATTATTGTCTTTTCGGCTACCCATTTTATTATTTTATTACAGGGAAAAGGTCAAGGACGGAGCCTAATGTTAGTTTCAGTTTATACCACTAGTAGCGGTAGCTCGCGCCGGCTACCAGAGCCGGATTTTCGTGTAAATGGTGTTTCGTTTGGAGGTTAAAATTGGTACTAAATATAAATATATTTTCACAAACAAGGGCTTATTTGAAAGATAAAAGTACAATCCATGTTCCTTATGTGTTGAAATTTGCAATTTTTATTCATTTATTGAGTAACATTGATGTGAAGTTACATAAGTTTACAACATTGTAAAAACAAAATTAAAACTAAAACAAAAATTTCAACACATAAAAGACCTAGATTCAATCTTTGTCTTCAATTTAAAAAAAAAAAAGTTGTCCTGACCATATTTAGTCCAAATTTCATCTTCCATTTAAAAGCTTATTTATGCTGCGCGCAACCTAGCTACATTACCTTCTTAAACAGTCGTTTTACGAACTGAAATCAGTCACCTCAAACTCAATTTTACACTGGGTCGTAGATAAAATACTTTTCTAATAAATTTTACTCAAAATACCATTATAAGTACCTCTTGACACAGGTTCTATAAGGAAAAAGGTATTTAAAGCACTCAATGTATATTAACTAATACTTCAAGTATTACCCAGCTCTGTCACTTTATTCTAGCATTCATAAACATATCTTTAACACGTTGGCTGTCGTAAAATAAGCCTGCTGTGCCTCAGGAAAATTTCCCTACTTGTGTCTAGGTATTTTTATACTTATGTAGCGCCACATGCAAAAAAATACTTTCATGCAGTGAGGATTCACAGCGGTATCTCTGACGTCATGTATTTGTACAGGACTGAATTCCTCGTGGCGTGCTGGCCCAGAAAACACAAAAACCCCTCGAAATTTATTTCAATTTTTTTTGTTATAGCCAAAAAACTTGGAATTTATAGTCATCAAAATGAAAAGTAAATAAACATACCAGTAATATTTTTATAAGAATTTACTGCATAATGTGGACAAGTATAAATTAATAAGTAATAAAAATTAATTTATTTAAACTTTATAAACACAAAAAAAAAACTATTTATGCAGTACGGTTTTTTGCAAACAGAGCAACACCATTGTGTTCTTGGGGTTTTGTTCTGTACAACTTTGCGACCAAACTCTGCACTACATTGTTCATAGCACACTGTACAAGTACATCTTAGTCGTTTGCCAGTATTTCCCAATTTTTCATGCTCAAATAATTTCCATACGCGCTCTGAGGTACATATGTTGTGCCACAAAATCAAATAACCAAAAAATAAATAAATAATAACATTATCTTTATAATCTACTAAGTAAATATAATTGAAATCTATAAAAAAAATTAGATTTGGCATCCTTGGTCAGATTTTGGTCTCCTCATTGCGGCAGCCAACGTGTTAAAAGAGAGAATATTATGTGTATTGAGTGAGAATTGTCATATTAAAAAAAAATTATTATTATGTAAAATATTTGCCTGTAATGGTAAAATTACAAATACAAATAGATATATTTACCTGGTGGTAGAGCAGCATTTACAGGTATCTTTATTCCAGGTAGCACCACTATAGCCGCAACATTCTTCAGCCTTTCAAATGAAGGTAGCGTCTTCTCTAACACAACATGAATATTATACATTTGCATTTGCCTCTGCAAGAACACTAGCTCGTCATTAGTTCGCGGGCTGGCAATCAGAAGCAGTTTACTCGCACCATGTCTCGCCAACCATGTGGCGGTTAGGCTTGTATATTCCATGTCGGTTTCGTCGCCATTGACTACAATATAAGTGCTGTTGGTATCACAGCGGAAGATTGGATTTTGTTCAGAGATTGCAATAGATTCACCTTGAACAGGGAGGACAGCACTACCTGTTACTTGAGGCCCCATTACATATCTGAAAAGAATACAAATCATAAACCGAATTACATTCCTCTTAATATAATAAATAAAAGACTTCAAATAAACAATTATTTTTTTAAAAATAATTAATTAACGTTTCGATAAAAAAATTGCTTATCTTTAGCAGCGCAATGAAACATACAAAAAAAATTGTCAAATAATAAATGCAAACTAATATACCTGATGTAACATGAAAACCTGGTCATAGGCATTTCACATGACACATAAATCAGTTTTTCCTTGTGCAAAAGTGGCCAGCTAATTTTTAGACGAAAATGTTTCAAATACAAGTTGTACAAATTCTACATCTAAGTCAGCAATCACATATTATTTTGCACATTATATATATATATATATATATATATATATATATATATATATATATATATATATATATATATATATACCGTGTGTCCCACGTAAATGTTGGCATAGGCAGTTAATATGTTAATAATTTTTTTGTAAATAAAAAGTGCCCGGCAGAAAATTATGGAATTAAATTTTATATCACAATACTGCCAATATTACATCTTATTTATTACAGACTATTTCATTTTTATAGCGTAATTTAACAACATTAATCAAAATAATTCCTAAGTTTACGCCTACTCTTTTATTGCTCCTGACGTAACGTGCTTGCAATTTGTGTGAATTATTTTAATCTGTCACTGTCATCATTAATATTTCAAATGTCGAGAATCGCGTATACTATTAGAATGTATTATCAGAGCGCAGTTCAAGACAAATAGCTGAATACCTCGTAGGTATAAATTCCAAATCCTGTAACAAGTCAAAGTCAGCACATTCTTAGTGAATACAATTAAGTAAAGTAGAGCATGTTGTAACGAGGTCAAGTATTCTAAATAATATTCTTTGACGTAAGTAGCTAAATATTTGCTGACTTAGTACTTTTGTAATTAGATATATAGTAGCGTTAGGTCAGTTATAGAGACAGTCAGATGCAGTCACATAGTCAGATAGTCAATACGAGAGTTCAGTAGGAACTCGACAACACCAACCATGTAGTAAGTGTGAATAAATCTTTGTTATTTGTTGAACCAAATTGTAAGTACAAACTTATTTACAACAACCCTAGTACTTGTCCTTTCTCCGGTCTGACAAGAACCCATATAAATTATTTGTTAATTCTCCTTTAAATAAGGGAGGCTTACAAATTGGTGGCAGCGGTGGGATATTTTGTCAGATCAGGGTGGCCAATCGTTTTTGGTTCACTCGCGGAAAAGCAAGTATTGGGAATTTCAACAATAACAACAGTTGTATTCTCTCCGATACAAATGATGGCATCGATTTGCGAATTTTTTTTTCCAAACTACACAAACAAAATGTTTGGTAAATTGAAATTCATGGATTCAATGACAACAAGCAAGTAAGTAAATCAAGAAAGATGTATGGCCAAAGAAGATCAAATTACAACGAGAGAAGACGCTCTGTACAATGTTACATTTGCAATGGCAATCACTATGCCAGGCAGTGTCAGCAACAGCATCAGCGTCAACGGCCGAATCACTATCCGAGAGAAGAAAATTACCATTATCATAGGGAAGAAAATTACTACTATCCGAGGGAAGAAAATTACAACTACCAGAGGGAAGAAAATTACAATTACCCGAGGGAAGAAAATTACAATTACAAGAGAGAACAAAATTACCATTATCAGAGGGAAGAAAATAACCATTATCAGAGGGAAGAAAATTACAATTACCAGGATGAAGAAAACCACAATTATCAGAGAGACAATTACTACGATTATCAGAGAGAAGATGACGACACTCATTATAGAAGAAACCAAGTTCAGTGTTATAATTGTAATGGCAACCATTACGCCAGGCATTGTCAGCGTGAGCGTCAGCATAAGCATCAGCGTCAGCATAAATATCAGCGTCAGCAGTCGAATTTTTATGATAATCAGAAAGAAGAAGACATTGAAAATGATACACAGTATAACAGAAGAGAAGCAGAAACAACAGGCCAAACTAAGAAAAATACAGAAGAAATTGACGCGGAAGAATTAAAAGAGATGAAGGAAATTACGTGGTTCTTCAATATGTTAAGAATGGCGGAAATATCCGGTGACCAAGAGGCAGCTCTTATGATTTATAACCACTTAGATGGCATTCCGATGGACGATGGAGTATTAAGATGTTTTGGATGCAAGATGCCTAAGAAAAAGTACTGTCTTTGTGAAGAAATTAAAGAAAGAGAAAGAGAAAATATTGCTGAAATAGACAAGAATGAGGATGATTCCCAACAAGTAAGTTCAGAAGAACACCGTAGCAGTGAAGAGAGACCTAATGACGCCGTTACAGAGGAAGCTCCGGAAATTTACGAGGTAAATAGGGAGGAAAAAGAAGCATCAGGGGTTAAAAATGATGGCTTAATAGAGGGTACGGGTATTGAGGAAATTTCACAAGCGGTTAATGTAGGAAATGACGAAGTTGGACAGATCAGCATTAAGTTCGAAAGCAGCAAACAGTTTCAGAGAAATAAAGAACAAAGAAAACAGTACGATAGGAAGAATCCACATCAATTAAAGAACTCCACAACAAATGGCCAAAAGAAGAATAGAAGTACGAGCAAACGAGATTCGATATTTAGACGACATAAGCAGTACAACAAGAAGAAATTCAAACCAAATTTGACATTTACATATAACCGCAAGAAAGAACGAGATGCGAGGTATAAACTTCAATTTTATTCTAGTGTTGTGCGTTATAAAATAAACATAAGACGATGGTGGTGTTTATTTGGACTATTTTATGGACGGTACAAAGTGTTTTGTGTTTATGTATATTTAATTTAAAATTAGTAAAAATTAAGGTATAAAAATGGGAATGTAACAAGGAAATAATAGTTAAATTATGTTTTGTGTAATATGTAAATTGTGCCCCTTTGCAGGAAGCAAATTGTTTGAAAAAGGGAGGAATGTAACAAGTCAAAGTCAGCACATTCTTAGTGAATACAATTAAGTAAAGTAGAGCATGTTGTAATGAGGTCAAGTATTCTAAATAATATTCTTTGACGTAAGTAGCTAACTATTTGCTGACTTAGTGTGCAAGATTGGTTGAAAACCCAAGCGGCACCATGGTATGGTACATAAAAACTGATTTCACGTTACGAAAAATGCCTTAATGTTTGTGGCGACTACGTTGGGAAATAATTTAGATGTATGAGTAACTCTTGTATATATTAAAACTTGTATTATTGCCCTTTTAATTAGTTTTGTTTTTGATATGAAAAATTAATAATTACGCTCTTATTTTAAAGATGACGTTTTCTGTGGAGTAATCAAGAAATATCTTTGTCTCACGTTACCAATGGAAACAATATTCAATAGTTACTAAAGATACAAACAAAATAGAAACTTCTCATATTGACAGAACCAATTTGTTTTCACACAATAGTTATTTGTGTATTAAGACCGTAAAGTAATACTTTGTTACTCGAGCACTGTAATTGCAGCGCGTGCCAAAGGCGAAAGCTGCAATAGTGCAAGAGGAACAAAGGCATTTTCCCCACATAATTTTTTCAAGATTACATCTTAAATTATTAAAGTACTGAAAATAAAATGGTTCTGTTAATATGACAAGTTTTGTTTGTATCTTCAGTAACTATTGAATATCGTTTTCGCGCGATGTCATTGGAAACGCACGCAAAAATAACTATTGATATATATTTTTTGCGCGTTGCCATCGGAAACGCGCGACAAAGAGATTTTTAGATTGTTCCACAGAAAACCGCAAATTTACGTTGACAGATAAGAGCATAATTTTCAACTTTTCATAGTAATCGTAGAAAATAGCTATTTAAATAACAAGTGCGCGAATACATAATTTGCACATGAGCATAATTTTAAAGCACGAGTAAACCGAGTACTTTAATTTGCACGAATGGTGCAAATGACGTCTTCGTGTACGAGTTTTGTACAATGCTTTTAGTAACGAGCAAGAATTATATAACCGATAATAAGAAAGTTATTATATTTGAAGCGTGAATTTATATTGACAGTTTGGTATGCCATGAAATGACATTTGTTATTTGAAAACAAATTATTTTTTCTCTTAAAGCTTGTTAAAATATGTTTGATTGATGGCGTTATAAGCTAGTGTCTCTACTTTTCTTTATAAATTCCTTTAAATGGGTGTATATAGATACAATTAGCGTTTTAATAGTCAAAATTTAGAACCACAAAAATACGTGTATTTTTCATTTACTTTGAAGCACTAGAGCGCAAAATTAAACTTTATTTCAGTCTCCCGGGTAACGTAAACCTTATTTTGAATTATGTGAGTACAAAAATAAATATTTACAGTACATGTTTCTATAATATTATCGACTGTGTAAAGGTTCAATGCAAGAATAGTTACACCTGAACTTCATTCTGCTAGAAAGAATGTAAGATCTTACTCACTTAATAGCATGTTCCAGTGACTGCTGTTGTCGGAATATATTCCTTCTAATCGGCACGATATTCCCTACATTCAAGCCTTCCTGGACAAGCTTATGCACTCGGCGCTTTGTGTCATCTCGCAGTTCACAGAGTCTAGCCGGGCAAATTCCGTACATGCCTACACAGCGAAAGAATGTGGACAGGCCAATGATGCTGGTGTCAGGAGCGCTGTTGGGGTCTGCATCGTCTTGTAACAACACCGCGCGGCCCAAAGTCGCAAGGCAACGGATCCCGGCTTGGAGGCGTTCACCACGGAGGCAGTTGATAAGAACTCGAATGCCCTCGCCTTGCGTGGCAGTCATAACCTGGAATTATGTAAATAGATTTGTTGAGACGTTTGATACTTAAATAATAAGAAAACATACAACAAGAATTAAAGTTTAATATTGTTTCGTAAAACAAGTTAATAAAAACTGTACAGAAATACAGCTGGATTTGAAAATTGTTCTGCGGATTATTATTTTTTTTAATGCGATAGTATTAAATAATCCTGATTTATATTTATCTAATTAGTTAGGTGACCAGCTTGTGATGACCAAGTAACAATCCTATCATCTAATTTATTTAAATATGATTACTTTCAGTATAGTTCAAAGAACGAGTTTGTTTTATGATTTTATATATTCTGCCACATTGTGATACTGAGTGATTTAGAATCCAGTTATTCTATTGTGGTGAGTTATCCATGATTAATTTTATTGACGAGTTTTAACTATTGTTGGAGAATGAGATTGTTATAAGGTTATGATGTAAACGGTGGGCTCAAGTATATTCTAAGAAACTGAGAAATGTAAGATATATAAATTTGGAACAATAAGGGTTTCTTTTAAAAAAGAGAACTAAAAAGTCCTAATTACATCTTAGTCAAAAGTTTCTGATATAACATATGGGCTCAAGCACATTGTTATATTCAACATTAAAACATGTCTTAAATAAAAAAGTTTGATAATTTTCTCAATTTTTTTTACTTTTACTTTTACACAACGCGTTTCGCCTCTTCAGTCATCATCAAGTGTAATTTCCAAATTATCTAATGAGGTGTGTTACTATAACAAATATTTACAATTGACATCACTTATAACTAGAACAAAATATTAAGTAGGGGGAAGTTGTTTACATCTATCTGTTCGTTAACTATGTTTTTCTTTGAATTAGCCGCTTTTCGAATTTCCAAATTCTTTAATGAGTTAAGCTTAAAGCCTGTTAGTTCGACATGCAGAATTTTATGATCTTTTATTGAATGATTATTTTTAAAGCAATGTTGGGAATAACCAGTAGTTTTTGAGTTAGTTTCTGTGGATGAAATAACATTTTAAATCCATAGAAACTAACACGAAAACAACTGGTAACAGAAATATAAACGACACAAATGTTCAAAATATCAATATAAAAAACCTAAAAAAGTACTTGGCGGCGTTTTGTAACATCTCGAGGTAGACCCGAACTGTCCACGAAGGTTTCCGAACACACGAACATACTCGAAATGGACATGACGGTTTCCGACCATACCGGAACATACTGGAAGTGGCCACGACGGTTACCGTCCATTTCCCGAACATATCCAAAGTGCTTACGAAAATTTTCGAACATATCCGAATTGAGCCCATATGTTATATCAGAAACTTTTGACTAAGATGTAATTAGGCTTTTCGGTTCTACTTTTTAAATAAACTCTTAATGTTAAAACTTCATATATCTTACGTTTCTCAGTTTCTAAGAACGTACTTGAGCCCTCTTTTTATGTCAGAACCTTGACTCGGAAAACATTAGAACTTGTAATTTCTTTATAAATATTTAATGTTCAACTTGTAATTATATCTTTTTACATTGTTTTGACGTTATTGATTTTTCCGGTGAGGGTGAATATTGGAGGACTTTTTGTACTTGGCCTGAACTTTTCAGTTGTACAGAATTTTTTTAAAGCTATATTACATTCCTTTTCTAAAAAATGAAAAAAAAAAATTTTTAATTAATTTTAATTACTTGAAAATGAAATAATTACATTCCAAAATGATATCTTTCTAAAAGCCAGATCACCAGAAAAAGATTTTTGAAAATTTGTTTGCCTAGAAAAGTATGAAAATGTAAAGAAAAAGCGAGAAACTTTTAAATTCTTATTTAAAACAAACAAAAACAAAACATCGTTCTACTCTTACTGACTTGCATACAGAAGGTTCTTTACACTTGACTTTATCACAATATGTTCCCAATTTTAAAAGCTTGGTAGATGACATGAAGGTACAAACGTCACATTGATTCAAATTTGTGTTTCATGTAAATGTTAAAAAAATACTTTTAGTTGTATTTAGTTTCTAAATTAATAAACAATATTGTTCATTATATGTTGGTTCACTTTTTTAACCATATGCAATAAATTTAGAGATTTATAGATCGCGGCACATTTTCAAGAAAAAAAGTCGATCGCATACCCAATTAAGTTGACCAGCCCTGTTCTTGTAAATATTTAAAATGAAATTGATTGTTTTCTAAATGGTCTTTTAGATGCGAATTTTGTTTTGTGGCTTCTTGACGGACTACCAAAATCATATACCGCCATTACGACCGTTTTTAGGTTTTATTCTGTCAACAGCAACGTTGGTTTCGCTAATCTGTACCCATCTAAATACTCACAGAGCGCAAAGTTGCTTAACTCGCGTTATCGCTTGGATCAATACCAACGAGCTGTGCTATGGCCGCTGTTGGGTTTATAGCATAATATAAGTGTGTTATACAAAATAATAATAAACAATTAAATACTAATTGATTTGAATAATTGTATAGATTATATAATATTGTAATAGATATTAAAACTATTCTCATTCATAACATGTAGTCAGTTGTGGAGAATACGTTGACAAATATACATATATATTTACCTCCATCTCTTGGTTTATTATTTTGCCCATCACCTATTCCAACAGCCGCTAACAAAAATAAGTATTTATATCATGTGTTGTTAGCCCAGGCCATCGTGCAGTAATTTTCCGAATTACAAGATATGCATCAGAACTTATTGTATATCTGCTTCTTAAGATTTCAGCATTTGCACCATCTGGAGATTTTATTCGTAATATGTACTCGCACACAGAGAGGATGCAACTAATTCTATGAAATTCTAACGAATCTTGACTTAACTAATATCTATTTGTTGGTATTTTTTACAGTGCAGAGATAAGTCGTGTTTTTATTTGTATGATTCAACAAACAAATGAAATAGATATATATTAAAAATTTTCCAACATTTACTTGAAAATATCCAGTACCATAAAAGCGAAGTCTTACCAGTAACTGAAGCATAGAGGATACTGGAAAATTCCTTTTATCTGTGGACTCTATTTTATGACCAAATAAATCAAGTATAGACAGAAAAGTATCCTTAGGAAATATAAAACGCATTCTGGAGTCAATATCATCATAAATCAGTAAAGGATAATTTCTCTCTCTCTCCAACATTCGTGGACACTTAGGAAGAATTTAATCATCGGAGTCAGAAGCTGAAGTAAGAGAAGTTATAAACATAAATATAGAAGATGACGAAAAGCTCATTTTATTGCATTTCTCTTTTAATCTCAAATACAAGAAAACGTCAATTACCAATTTAATTAAATTTATTTATATATGTTTATCACTGTAACCAGGGGAAAATTTAAGATAACAGCACGATAAATATTTAACCTTAGACATTTCGTCGCTTAGTTTAACAAATGATTTATAGGGTTGATAGACTTTAGTTTAGCAGCAAATAAATCTAAAAAGAGAATAAACTATTTAACTATCGCTAGTAAAAACCACAATCAGTGACCTTAAATTTTAATTTTAAAGAGCACTTTTTTTCTTTACTCTACAGGATATATTCATCTCTTCGTCCCTTGTATGAATTATTATGTCATTTAACTGTTTTTTTTTGCTCCTCTTTTTCTTATGATACTCTTTATTAATAATACCGCTTATGTTACTTGTTAAAAAAATAAACCGTAATTTACTCACTTATAAATGCTCTATCTCACTTTCTATCAAATATAAAACATTCAACTCAACCACAATTATTATTTGAACATAAATTTATTCCCTAGATATATTATATATTAATTAGCTCTGCGAGCCTTGCAGGCTCATGGCTTGTAGCACAACACTTCTCCACTGTGCTCTATCTACGGCTTTCTCTTTCCATCTTCTTATACCCAATTGTTCAATGTCTTTTACTACTGCATCGTACCACTTTCCCTTTGGTTGCCCTCTTCTTTTTCTAGCCACTACGCCTCCTTCAAAGACACCTTTAACTACTTTGTCCTCTGGGATACGAACTACGTGACCCAGCCACCTAAGTCTTTGAGCTCTTATCACGCCTGTTATGCTCATTTCTCCAAACAGTTCCATAATTTCCGCGTTTGTTCTTCGCAACATTAGTTCACCACTCTTTCCCCCCTCCGTATATTGCCCTAAGTATCTTCCTTTTCCATACCTCTAACCTTGTTTGAT